>JAJJHQ010001334.1:87788-619374 GCA_021223825.1 Drosophila ironensis
AGCTAGAGGTGTAATTCTTTTTGCTTTAGGTCCGTTATATGTGTACGCAGGTCGAGTTTATTTCAAATTTTTGCCACGCCCCTTTCCGCCTTCGTAATTTGCATATAACTGCATTTTCTTCGATAACTTTGACAAAATAAGAGCTAGACCCCTGTTTCTTTTTGCATTAGGACCGTTTAACTATTATGCAGATAATGTCATTTCCAGATTTTTGCCACGCCCCCTTCCGCTCTCGTATTCGCAAAAAAATCGATATCTCCAAAACGGTAAAAGCTAGAAACTTAATTTTAAGTCTGTTAGGTCTGCTGATCGGCTAACACGTGCATGCAAAATTACGCTCAGATCGGACAATAAATATAGAAGATATGGCCAATTAAAGTTTTACCCACCCCTTCCCACGGCAACGGCAAGAGAGGTACATGGTATCTCGTTGTCGAGGAATCTCGACTACAGCGTTTCTACTTGTTCTTTTTGCTTTTGGTGTGTTATTATTGCAGGCAGATCAAGTTTATTTCAAATTTTTGCCACGCCCCTTTCCGCCTTCGTATTTGCAAAAAAATCGATCTCTCCAAAATGGTAAAAGCTAGAGAGTTAATTTTAAGTCTGTTAAATCTGCTGATCTTCATCATGCTGCATGAAGATGATCATCATGCAGCGGAAGGCTTGGGTCTTCTGCTTTTTGGCGCAGGGTTCTCCTTCTTGGCATTGCCATGGCGTCGTTTCGAAGTTTTTGGCGAGAGCTTTTGGCCAGATTTTGAGGAGGTGGCAAGCCTACCGCTGCAAGATGAAGATGATCATCATGCGGCGGAAGGATTGCCTGTTGTTGCTCCTTCTCGGCTGTGGTAGCCTGTTGTATCTCCTTCTCGGCTGTGTTAGCCTGTTGTAGCTCCATGGCCATCTCGGTCTTGGATATCTGCTTGGCCTCATCAGTCTCTTCCACAGCATCCAACTGATCATGCTCTGCCCTTCCATCATAGCCACATGGATTGGATGGCATCCTGGTTCTTTTGTTTTTCCATTTTGAGGTTTTCAAAACTTTTACAATTTTTAAAATTTTTATCTTCAAAATCTGATTCGCTCGCCAAAAGCTTCGAAGCAACGCCATGGCAAGGCCAAGAAGGGAGAACCCTGCGCCAAAAAGCAGAAGACCTAAGACAACGAAGACCTATCGCGTCAAGATGGGACCTGTATATGCATTGTATAAAAAATGTACTTTTACAATAAATATTATGATTGTAATTGCAATTAAAAATGTTTTCAAATACAAGAACCCTTGCCATAGTAATTTTAAGACTGCTAAGTTTGCTGATCGGACAATAAATAAAGGAGATATGGCCAATTAAAGTTTTACCCACCCCTTCCCTAGGCAACGGCATGCCGCACACGCTGGCGTGACGTCATCCGTCTCTTCTTNTATCTTCAAAATCTGATTCGCTCGCCAAAAGCTTCGAAGCAACGCCATGGCAAGGCCAAGAAGGGAAAACCCTGCGCCAAAAAGCAGAAGACCTAAGACAACGAAGACCTATCGCGTTAAGATGGGACCTGTATATGCATTGTATAAAAAATGTACTTTTACAATAAATATTATGATTGTAATTGCAATTAAAAATGTTTTCAAATACAAGAACCCT
Source organism: Drosophila ironensis (assembly GCA_021223825.1). Lineage (NCBI taxonomy): Eukaryota > Metazoa > Arthropoda > Insecta > Diptera > Drosophilidae > Drosophila > Drosophila ironensis. The sequence goes on from JAJJHQ010001334.1 coordinate 89,420, forward strand.
TGCCATAATAATTTTAAGACTGCTAAGTTTGCTGATCGGACAATAAATATAGGAGATATGGCCAATTAAAGTTTTACCCACCCCTTCCCTAGGCAACGGCATGCCGCACACGCTGGCGTGACGTCATCCGTCTCTTCTTTGACTTCAATTCGTTCGCACGTGTATTCATACAGTAGCGTGTGTATGTGTGCACCTGCTGATTTTTTGGATGTCAACAAACGAAAATTTGGTGAATTATTTGAAAAAAAAAATAAAATCAAATAAATGGTTCATAAAGTAAAGAGGTACATGGTATCTCGTTGTCGAGAAATCTCGACTACAGCGTTCCTACTTGTTTCTACTATTGGTGGTAATTGAGATTTCTAGTGGAGAATGAAATTTAATTAGGTTTTATTTAAAAGGAGATTTTTGAATATTAAAAGAGGTTTCCTTCTTGCTTTTTTTCCTTATTACTCATTAATTCTGTAACAATATAGATCAAATATAAAAATATATTATAATATTTCCATTGAACATGTTTAGATGCATATAGATTATATATTTTATAAAATTCGAAATGGGTCGCTTTATTTAATACTAAAAAACTAAATAAAAACGTCATATATAGATGAAATATTAAAGTATTTCAGGAAAAAGCTATAAAATTAAGTTCTAATGGATATGATTCCATGACACATAAATGTGAAATAGGTGTCGGAGTCAGCAATACATAGTTTTAGTTTACTTATTTCATAGGGATTTCTGATGGATATACTAAGGGGGATTGACACATCTCATTCGGGATTTCCCTATAGAAACTCGTATCTTTTTCATGACCTAAGATCTCAGACTTAGAGCCGTGAAACCTTTAATCATGCGGATCATTTTATTAATCCCCAAGCACAGCGACAGAAGGTTTCGAGTGTCGAGTTTCAGGAAAAGTCGCATTCGCAGATAAGAAACAGCGAAAGCAGTAAATATAGGAGAAAATTCAACAAAGGAAAGCGGAGAAGTGTGTGACTGGGACATGGGAATGGGGCTGTGGCACAGATTGACGCCATGTTGGTAGCATGTCCAGCTCTTTTGGCCGTGTTTATGTTTTTTCGCTGCCCATCCCGCCAAACAACCCAGCGGCTTTTGCTCTAGGACCGATGGCATGGAGTCCAGTTCTTACAGTGAGAAAACAAGAATGTATCTTCCATTTACCAAATTTACAAGTCAATTTTTAAACTACAAAACTTTAATTCATAAAACTCATGGTAAAGATCTTGTAAATGTTTCAAATTTTATGACGCTTTAGCGATATAGTTTTGATTACGTCAGGAACACTAGTATTTGAGGAAAGGTACAATAATAAGTTAAACAAACATATAAATAATATCTTACATACATTTTCCTTTTAAATTTTCAAAAATTCTATATTTGTTCAATAAACTCAAAGACATCTTGAAGACAATTGAAGGATTAAATTAATATGAAGATACTTTTACAAAGTAATAAGTTATTTTGATTATAGTTTAAAAAGGTATTCCCTGTTGCGTTTTGTATTTATGTGTTTGAAGTTAAGAAGGAAAAATGGAACAGAAATATGGAAATATTATATGAAACGCCATATATAATATTATATGAAAGTTCCATATATAGTTATTATTAAGAAGTTTATTTGTAAGTTTTGGATAGCATGGCGTATGAGTAATACATTAAATTTGCGTTGAGGTAATTAGTCACTCAAAAGCAGTAAAAAGTAATTCAAAAACTAAACGTAATTCATCATAAAAAGGTGTCAAACGCGTAACAAGGCATGGAAAAACTTTTAAAAATATTTAAAAGACTCATAAATCTACAAATTTTTTAGTTCAAAGCAAAAATTCCTCCTCTTATTTACCTAAATTTAATGAAAACCGTTTTGGCGCTCAAAATATTGACCGGAAGCTTGCCGTGTAGAGGGAGCCCGCCCACATCGTACCTCTCCTGATTTCGCATGTAAATCTTTTCGCATTAATCCTGCAGCCTTAACAGTTGTTCATCTTCTTGTTGTTGGCGCTGTTGGCCGAATTGTTGTTGCTGCTTGAGTTCACATGATGAAAAAGAGCAGAATCCCCATGAAAACACCCCTCCTCCAGCCTATCCTGCGCCCAAACATACCTACCTACTCGTATGTGCGTATCCTGTGTATATATTTTTTGTACACATATATCCGTTTGTTTGCCCATGTCCCGCATATGTCCGCTACTGGGGAAAATAAAATTTAATTTTAATGCACTTAACACATTTTTCACTTATACTGTAAAATTTATACATTCGCCCAACGTGATATAATTTTGCCATATTTTTTCCAGGGCTCGCACACTTTTGGTGCGCATAATTACAAATTGATTTTTTTTTTACTGGATAATGCTGGAACTGCTACTCTCTTACCTGGTAGTCGCAGAGCCTGTACGCTCAATTGAATTTCTGTAAACAGAAATTAATTATTTGCCCGGAAATGGATTAAATCTTTCATTTCGAAAGATCTACTGTGACACTCATGCGTCCATCCATCCATCCCATCCGATGAATGGAGTTCATTCCGAGCGAGGCCGGGAGGAATCTGAAAATTGGGTATATTACGGTCGACAAGCTTGTGATGCCTTTATTACGTCCTGTTTTTGCTTGTTGTGTTGTAGTTGCGGTGCTCATTAAGGCCTTTTGGGCAAGTGATTAACACAAGCTGTTGCATGCCCCATGGGCGTGGGTAGAGCAACTTCAGCAGCAACATCGCATCGGAGCGGCAGCTGTAAAAAAAATTAAGTACTCCTGCCTCCAGGATAACCCATTTTATGTGGGCCCAACATTTGCATGTAAAAGACAATTGCCAAAGTGGGGCGGGCAGTAACACAGGAACACAAAAAAATACAGAGTGCTAAATGAGCAAATAGTTGGGGGGAGCCCAAACAATAAATAGCCTCCGGCCAGGAGCTCACAAGTGTTAAGTGCACATCAAGTCAACTATATACTATATTTCGTAGGGAAGTAACATAGGGCTGTACAAACTTTGGGCACCGCAAAACTTGCTGAGGAGCAAATTTACACCTTGTAAAATGTATCCATGGGCAGGGCGAGGAATACCTCCTAAATCAACAATTTTTATACCATGTACCTTAACGTACAAATGGTATATTAACTTTGTGCAAATGTATGTAACAGGGAGAGGGAAGCGTTTCCGACCCTATGAAGTATATATAGTCCGTCTGTCTGTCTGTCTGTCCGGCTGTCAGTCTGTCCGTCTGTATGTCTGTTCGTCTGTCTGTCCATCTGAATGTATAACCACGTCGTTCTCGGAGATGGTAAGAGCTAAAGGTATAATTCGTATTGCTTTTAGTGCGTTATTAATGCAGGCAGATCGAGTTTATTTAAAATTTTTGATACGCCCTGTATGTTGCAAGGCACGCCCTCTACTTAATTGACGATAATTTGGGCAAAATAAAAGCTAGAGAGCAAAATTCCTTTTGCATTACATCCGTTTAACTAAGACACAGATTATCTTATTTTCATATTTTTTCCCCGCTCCTTTCCGCCTCCACATTTTCTATATACTTCGCAAAGCTACTTCGCAAAGCTGTATATCTTTAAAACTTTAAAAGCTGGAGACATACACTTAAGTTTCTTGAGTTCGCTGATTGTTAGGCACGTGCATCCAAAATTACGTCCAGATCGGAAAATAAATATAGAAGATATGGCCAATTATTGTTTTACCCAGGTACATGGTATCTCGCTGTCGAGAAATCTCGACTACAGCATTTCTATTGTACTTGTTATTTTGAAGCGGCGTTACTTAGATTGTGTTGGCTTGGTATTATGAAATCCATTTAGTTCGCTTACTTTCGATGTGGCCACACGCATCTGCAATGTGCAACGGCAAACATTTTGGCCAGCTCAATTCGCAAAAACCAACAATGGCCCAAAAGCAACCACCACAAGGGAACCTGAGCTGCACCGAAAAGCTCCGGCATTCAATTAAGCCCCGAAATATATATGTATAGTCGTGCTCTCGCTTCATCGCCTCAAATCACTTTGATACGAGGCGGGGCTTACTTTATTCTTCTCTATTTTCTGGAGGACTTTCCGCATTGTTCCCGCCAAAAGAAAAAGAAAAAGAAAACGAAACGAATATAACAACTACATTGCCCGAGCACTTAAATCCGCATGTAATTACAGACACGGACAGCCAGGAAGATGTGTGGGCTTTCAATACAGTTTCCACTGGCATTCACTCGGCGATTTCATCATATTTGCCATTGGATTTTTTTCGTTGTACTATCGTATACAGTAGGAGTATTGTGTGGTGTTCCTGTGGTTACAGCTCGGCCACAGCTTCTGGTTTTTCTCGACCCCCCTGGCCAACAGCTTTTGGCCACTGTTTGGGCCCTAAACTCGACTAGCCCTAGACCAGTCTGTCCCCAGGCTTCCGATGGCCCTTCTTGGTCATTTTCATGGCCGTAATTATCCAGGATGCGCACATTAATGTCCGTTTCAGGAGCATCAAAATGGTGGTACAGTTCATGGCAAGCTAATAGCTACGCCGGTGGTTCCAAAGTAATACCATATTACGATACAATATATGTAATAAAAATGCGCTTCTATACACAAAAATATCTAGTTCAGTCTTTATATCAAGTCGGGGTTTTCCAAACATTAATAGTTTGAGTTAACAAGACCAAGGCTCAGTTAAATCCTTAAAAAAAGTTAAATATTTTCTTCGCAAATTGTCAAAACCATCTAACCAACAAACCCAAGGAGCAGTTAAAAATTTAAAAATAAATTTATAGAAATTCGAGCCCAAAGAGCAGGTAATATTTGAAAAACAAATTTAAATATTTTTTCCGACCAACCGTCTTTCCAACGATCGGTTAAAATTTTAAAAATTAAATTCAAATTTAAATTCAAATTCCAAACCGCCAAACCAATTTTAATAATTCCCAACTAGTTCTGACACCAAATTCATTACTTAAGCTCGAGAAATCCAATTTTTTGGGTAAGTAATTTAATATATTTTTTTTTTCGTTCTAGCTTCTGGATTAGCCAAGGAGGGATGCGCAGCTCCAGCCTTGGGTCCACCAGTTCCAGATGTCAGCGACCGCCTGGTCAAGGATGTGGATGCCGAGGATCATAATCCTCATCTGTCCCTGGCTCTCAACGTTCCAGTATCATCGTGTTGGCAGCAGTGTCGCCGTTGGCAGGTGTCCACGTATCTGCTGCGCCCACTGTGATGCAGTGCATCGAAGCTATCCGCGTCGCCAAGAGGAACTACGACTTGATTCCGGCGTCTGCTCCGATCGGCAACCGAATGTCTAAGCCTGCTACCAATAACCAGCTGTGCTGCGGTTGTCCATGTAACCGATTCCTTGACCACCTTAAGAATCGGATCCGCCAACTCCCGATGCCGACGATCGCCAAGAAACGACGCGAACTGCGAGGATCATCACTCTGATGGACGCGTTCTCATCACCGTCGCCACCGCTGTAAGGTATGTGAGGATCTCGTATCCCATCGCCACATCTGATGCGCCAAAAAGTGAGACCACCTGTATTCTGGACAAGGATTTGTCGCCGGAAATTAAAGGTCTGCTGTACCATCTGTATTGACATAGTGCGTCGAAACTATCCGCCACGCCCCATTTTGGGGTTTCCCTATATTTTTGAGTAATGGTACACGCACACGTATGTATCAACAACCCACACTTACCACCAATAGCAGAAAAAATATGTTCAAGGATTACTTGTAATACTTTAATAGGTACATACATATGTATCCAATGTAGATTTATTTTTGGTTCCCTTAATTATTTTCAGTTAAAAAAAATCATGATCGGGTCGTTAAATTTTAATAGTAGATTTTTACTGGTGTCCACTAACCACATTTTAATTAATTCAATATATATTAATATTATTTTATAATGTGATGAACAATAATTGCAGTTATTGAATCAAATCACATTTCTCATGGTACATTCTTCGAATACACTAAACTCTTGATTGTATTGTACTATATTTCATCCGATTTTCAAGGCAAATCTACTGGTAGATACTATATAATTTATTTTTAAGATGTCGAAAATGGTTTAATAACACCTGTAACAATATGAAACTAGATGAAATATATATTGAAATAAAGTTGACCCGCAGCTGTTTACAAGCACCTTCTTCTCAAGCAACTTACAAAAACTCCCTTTCGTCCTGCTTACTTTCTCCAGTCGCTTCCTGTTGATGTGGCGGTGTTTTCGGGACAAGTCAGCAGTCAAGTGGTTGTCTGTCTCCACTCAAATGTCAGCAGGACTCTGCAGGACTGTCCGCTGCTCGCACCGCATACCCGCACCCACCGGGATACAAGCTGGCAACGATCCAAGTGGCTGAAAGGGGAGACTTAGTTGGAGGACACTGCGTGTGCCATTTTCACTTCCACTTCCGTCCGCACAACAGCAGGCTAAAACGTGCATGCACATAATACGTAGTACATATGCATGAGTCCCTCACAATGTTGTCTGAATGCGAGTCCTGCGTCTAATCGTAAATATTCTTAGGCCCTGTTTGGGCGCTTGATCCCGGCCTTAGAATTTTCCCCTCTTGAGCCCCAAGCCCTCCGTTTAACTTGTGTAATTTTCCGGCTTCAAAACTAAACTTGCTCTCCGCACTCCCGCGTTCTACTTTCTATTGTTGGTATTGTCCTTGTTTCTCGTCCTTTTGGCCCAACTGTTCCATTTTCTTAGCATTCTAATGACATTTAAGGGAAGAAAATATATGATACATTTTTTTTAAGTTTGTTTGTTTATTAACTTATGATATTTTCATCAATAACAATATCAGTCAGGGGTGTGCATCTCTTGTTTTATAAGTGGAGAAATCCACCGAAGATCATTGAGGAAGCGAAGGGATATTCAAAATAGATCCAAAACTTCATAGATAAAAGACGCTTAACCTATAACGCTTTACCTATAAACTTCTCTGCAGGTTAAATCGGATTTTCAAGGCAAATTTAAGACCCCTTTCGTTAGGCATGCCTTAATCCCATTTCCACCAAAATCGAAACCTCAAATAGGAAATTTTCTCCGGGAACAAACTTTTCCACAAACACCTTACACTCCCTGTTCAATCTTTAAGGCAAAACTGCCGCTCGAAATTCGCTGGAAAACTTGCACTCGAAACTTCATCTGGCGCACAAAGAGCAAACACAATACCCAAAAGGAAATCTTGGCCAGCTGGCTGCTGCATGCCGGGGGGGGGAGGGAAATGTGGAAAATCTGGGCGCCCTCGGAAAAGATGAAGAAGATGAAGGCAAAACGGCCACTTGTGAGCAAACTCAAAGCCGAGCAGTTTTCAGTTTCAAATATCAACGACGGTGTTGGCGAGTGCTTAAGCTCATCTATCAAAATATTTGTCGTAGCTTAAGCGACGACGGAAAGTATGTCAAAGGAAACTTGGAAAATATTGCAAAGACAACAACGACGACGAGTGGAGTGACCGGGGGAAAACCTTCCCAAAAAAAAAAAAGAGAGACCTTAGAAATTACAAAAAGTAGCCTCAGGTCCAATGGCAAAGGATATCACATGAATCTGGAACTAAGCAACGCAAAAAGGGCTAATTGAAGAAGTATGTTATTAACAAAATGTTTTTATACGCCTCCGGAGGTCCTAGTGGGATTATTATGTAAAAATATATTTAACAACAGTCTTAACTCTTCCCACGCCCATTGAAAACCATTTCCCAACCATTTTAAAAAATGAAATCTTAATGAGAAAAATGTAGGCAAATTTAATTCATAAAATCTTAAAACAATTTCAAAAAAATAAATTGTTTTTATGCAATATTGTTTTATTCGTGAAATTTATCCAAAAAGGGAAAAAGTTAAACACGTTAAAATACGAAATAAAACAGTCGTCTAATAATATTCGAAAAATTTTGTTTGTGCTTTTGTTTCTTGAAAAGGACGACTACGCAGCTTTTGGAATAGTGGCATCATTTTGGGGTATTCGAGTAGCTAAGGCAACAACCGATAAAAGCTCTATATTTACGGTAAGTAAGGACGCTAAGTGTCATCTCCAAGGGAAAGCTTACATCTTAACCCTCTGTGGCCCATGTAGTTAGATAGCAAAATTTTAAAAATTTCAAAAACTTATAAATAAATAAAAATATTTTCAGTTTTATTTAAAAGATTACAACATTTCATAATTAGGTTTTTGTTAAAATATTTAATTTTTAAATATTATTTTAATCTCCGAAATGTTATTTTTTCTCCACGAAACTTGAATAGAGAACAACCGCTTAATTTTCTTTAAAGCATGAAATTAAGTTTCATGGATGAACTAAGAGTATTGAACATGTTATTTAGTTCAAGATGTGGTCAAAGGCGGTTCAATTTAGATATTTTTGTTTAATGTTAATTTTTGGGATACGCATTTGCGCTGATGAAGAACCGGATGAAATAATTTACACAACTGCCATTCGCGCATTATCAGAGCTGCGTCACATTGAAAATTCTTATATGAATCACTTAGCCAACTACATAAAGTCTGTGCAAAGAAAAGTTGAACTCCTGAAAGAGTATGATAAATTATATTTACGCTGATTGAAACAAAAATTATCAAGATATTTCCTCAGATATATAAATACTGTAGCTTATAAAGATGTCGATGGCGATGATTACGTGAATAATCCTCTGAAATCGTTTGGCCTTGTGAGACGATCCCACGAAGATTGGCCCAAATTGATGGCGTTCATCAAGGATCAAGGTGGATCAAAGGGTAAACAAATTATACAAATTATTATATGTTACCTACACCGATTTAACTATCTTCAGATGATCTACAGGAAATGGAACAGTTGGCGAATCGTACGCCCAACTCAGAGGACATGAAAGAGGCTCTACTAGGAATGTATCGCATTGAATCCTTTTACGATCTACAGGCTGCTGACATGGCTAAGGGTCTACTAATGGGCCAGAAACTTAAGTAAGAACTGTCCTTACATAACCACCATTTTCTTTAAATTGTTTTAGGGGCCAAATGTCAGCTCCCGATTACCTGGAACTAGCAGACTATATGTACAACAGGTCAGAGTTCAGACGGGCTGCTCAGTGGTACCGACTGGCTTTGAATTTTCTAAAGGAACCACAAAATTATATTGCTGCCAAAATATATACCCCAAATCGAGAGAAGCTAAGAAAAATGTTTGTGATTAGCCGGCTGCAGGAAGGTGAAAATTGAGGTCCCCAACACGAAAAGTTATATCCCTCAATCATATTTCAGGCTCTATTGACAACCTGACGGACTATCTAAAAGAACTTTCGCTCAGTCCAGACATTCCTTTGGCTCATCTTAAGACAAAACCTCCAACAACTGCTCTTGAAAAGGGTTGTAGAGGGGAGTTCAAAGGTCGTAGCAATTTAGTGTGCCGCTACAACTCCACAACCACGCCATTCATGCGGATTGCTCCTCTCAAGGAGGAGGAGATCAGCAAGGATCCGTTGATCTGGCTCTACCACGATGTCCTCTATGACAGCGAGATTTCGCAACTATTAAATCTAAGCAGGAAGGATATGATTTTGGGATTCACGGATAATTACACAACTCCCGAAGAGGGACACCATATTTTCCAGGTCAGGATCTACGAGGGAGATGGCGGAGAGTTGGATACAAAACTGATTAATCGAATGGCAGACATGTCGGGGCTGTATGTCGGCAATCACACATATTTGGCACGGATTAACTACGGTCTGGGCAGTCACTTCGAAGAGCACGGTGACTATGTTGACCTAAAGAAGCATCCAGTAGGTGATAACGCAGTAAATAGGTCTATTATTTATATTTTTGCTCATTAGGAACTCGTTCATGAAGGCGACCGCATGTTTACCTTTCTTTTTTATGTAAGTACGAGCTCCGTTAGCTCCTAAATTTATGATATCCTGCAACCTATAAATATCAAAATCTCTGTAGGCAACCGATGTGCCAGTGGGAGGCGCCACAGTGTTTCCGGCGGCCAATGTGGCCATTCAGCCCAAGAAAGGAAACGCCCTGTTTTGGTATAATCTACACGATGATGGCGAACCGAATCCTTTAAGCCGGCATGCTGTTTGTCCCATGATCATGGGCAACCGTTGGGGTAGGCTCCCTTAAAGACTATCAGATTAATTTGACAATAACCTCGGTTTGCACTTTCAGTTCTTACGAAGAGCATGGTGACCTCCGATCAAATGTTTATCAAGCCCTGCTTTAAAAAATGATTATATTATACAAAATTGCAACTTTAATGATAGATTTACCCTTTTTCGATGAATCCGTTCATATTTATGTTTTATGAAGCAAATCATCTTGTAATAGTACCTTTACAGCTACACTTTTGGTTTTTTTAATACATAGATTTAATGTTATAGTATTTTGAGCAGTTATAGTAAAGGCTAAAATGACATAGTTTATTGTGTTTATGGTGACATCGATGCAACTAAATTAGAGCTTACAACTAAATATCTGAGCCGAATAAAAGTTCAAGCCACTTACAATGACAGACCACAATATGGGCCACTTATGAATCTCGGGGTTAATAAAATAAATAATATCAAATAAGTATCTTTTTTGTGTTCAATATGCCTCCTTAGATCACGTCTGCTTTGCCATTGGTAGATGCCTTACTGGGTGGCTTATAAAACCACCAGGCACCCAAAAAAAAGATAACTGAACCCAATTTGCAGATCAAAGCCAGTAGCCACATGTACCTGTAAAAAATCAAATAAGACTTGGAGATTTATTTGTGAGTAGAATATGGGCTATAATAGGTAATCACCGGCTGATGTAGAAGTTGTCGTAGAAGAGGCAGGCTCCTCCCGCATCCTCGTCGCACTTTTCCTGCCACAAAATGCAGGACTCGTCGATCAGAGCACCGAATATTAGAGGAGCTGGGATCGTGCCCAGCAGACGCACTTTGATCCACTGCAGACCGAGGGCAAAGGAACGCTGCTCGTCCTGGACGCATCTGGGAAAGACATGTGGCTTTTTATTAGTCAATTGAAACCTTACATTTATCTCAAAGGTCTTAAAAAACTAAAGTTATTATAGTTAAAACTTAAAGATCTAGGCATTCATATTGATAGACGATCTATAAAAAAGCTTAGTTTCTCCTTTTAAGAAAAGTAAAGAAATTTAATAAAGAGGGACAACCTTACCTCAACGTAGCCGACAGGGCTGGCATCGTGGCCAGAAACGTGAAGACCATCAAAACAAAGCAAAGGGCCACGAAGAGCGGCAAACTCTGGCACGTGGATTCGCATTTCAGATTGGTGGCATCCGGCTGAGGAGCATCCTCGTCCACCCAACCAACATTGGCAATGCAGCTGCAGTTCCGATAGTGTTTCAGGCTGTCCACGTGCTCCTCCTGGCCACATCCTGCGTAGCAGGGACTGTAATACATCACTCCATTGATGCCGCAAATGGGATCGTAGTTGGAGCGACTGCATCCGCAGTTCGCATTGCAGTCGGAGTCCAAGGCAATTCCTCCGGATCTCAGCTCCAAATTGTAGTCCGTAGTGACGCCGGCGAACTTGGGATTCGGACAGGACACAATGAAGCAGAAGGTAAAGAATGCCGCCACCGTGGTGACCGTCAGGCACATCTTGATGATCCCGCTGCAGGCCAGGTTCCACTTCTTCACCAGATAGCCACCGAGGAAGGTGCCACCACCGCCGGCGGGCACGGTGATGAGGCCCATGACCAAAGCGGACAGCATGGGCGAGATGCTGAACTGGTTCTCGATCTGTTTGGGCAGAAAGGCGGCGAACCCTGCGATCACCAGGCCCTCGGTGGCCCCGGCCAGGTTCAGGAAGAAGAAGGTCGGATTACCCAGGAGGCTGGCCACCGCTCGCGGAAGGCTGCCCAGCCTTTTGGCCAACTGCGATGATCCATCGGAATCGGAATCCCCCTCCATAGTTTTGGCAGCATGCGCTTCGGACACCCTTTCCAGCTGCAGCTTCTCCGCTCCCGGCAAGGATTTCGGAAAACCAAAAACCGGCAGGGCGATGAGGAAACACATGGCCGCCGCGAAAATGAATCCCATCCACCAGGCGCCGATCCAAACCTTGCTGTCGCTGGTAAGGCTCAATCTTCAAATAGATACAAAATGAATTATTTATAAACAGCTAGAAAGTCTGTGGGAATTAAGTTGTGGCACAAGGTTATATTAGGTTTAAATTCAGTAAATTTAGGGTAAATTATGATAACCTAATAGAAACTGTAAGAAAACCTACAGATCTTTAAAACATATTGTAGAAATTCCTAATGAATTGACAGGATATATACAAGGTTCACTTAACCTTTTTTCACTCCAAGAACTGCCTGTAATGTTTGAATAGGTGTTTTTTCGGGCTATTGTAGATTCTCACAGTAATGGGTATTTAAATTTACAAGTTCCAGGCTCCCCCAAAAACACTGGCAACAACGGTTCACCAAAAGTATTTGCTTAGCCCATTCCCCTCGCAAAAATGTAAAAAAAATCATAAACAAAATTCCCATGTTGTCGACATAATTTACGAACTTGCCGGCTGCGAGGAGCTGGGGGTCAAAGGGCAAAGTAACTGCCGTGGCGGGAAGGGGAAGTGGAAGGGGAAGAGGTCGAGCCGACATTATGACTTATGGCATCACCTTGACAATAAGCCATGCGGTTGTATCCATGCGGATTCAGATTCGAATGCGGATGCGGATGCAGATGCTTGTTGCTCCGGAATCTGTGGCTCCTCCGCTCGAAAGCTGTTTTGTAGCCACCCCCCAACTCCGCCTTAAATGTGAATCAAACAAATGCTCATTCTCATTCGCACCTTATTTCCTCGTTGTCAGCACGAAATGTTGTTTTATTACTCTCTGGAGATATTTACACGGTGCCTTGTGGCACTCGCCGTTGCCGTGGGTAACAAATAAGCTTGCTTGGCTGGGGAACCCCCGCCCTTGCACACATTCACCCATCCACCCTTCCACCCACCGCCCGGCCCTGGGCGGAGCATTAAAGTCACCTGCCAGCTTCATTTGTTCCTTCACTCGTTGCCGCACTAAGTTGAGCGATTAATAACAATCAGTGGGGCTTATGAGGTTCTCACTTACTCGACAGGGTCCACGGTCATCCAGTCCGTGTAGATCAGCAGAAGTTGTCCGCCAAGAACATAGCCAATGGCAGGTCCAATCGTGGCCATGGTGTAGTATATGCCTGAAAATTGCAATTTCCATTGAATTAGATACAGATACCCGAGATGCAACCCCCAATTTGTCATCAATTCTGGCGCGATATCACTATCAATCGGAGGCATCTTAATTTGCATGACAAAAGTCTTTGTCACTGGCGGGAAAAGGTGCGTTTCATAACAGTAATCAGGCGATAACCTTATAATTTTCCATATTAATTATTACAATCCTTATGATAAATTTGTTGACAAAATTTTAAATAATTATTTTGATCCTAAATAAATCCTCAAAATAGCAGTTTGTATTACTTTTGCCTGATATGCGTTTCATATAAGGCGCTTTATTATATTTATTTNCGTGTGAATGTGCAGGCAGCGAAAACTTTAAATATTTTGTATTGCTATTAGCAAAAAAAGAGCCAAACTCTATAAAAATGGGCCAAAGAGCCAACGAGAAAAAAAAGAGCCAGTTTTGGCTCAAAAGAGCCAAATCTGGCAATTGTAATTTACAATATAAATCCCAGAGAATCCTTAATAAAACGCGCAGACTAGCAATAACTTTTCAATATTTATCTTTCCTTCAGTTTCCTGGTAATTTCTCCGTGAGTCAACACATCCAGGAAACTGCGCATCGCACTTACAGCTTTGCCACGCACCGTCGTCCGCCCCAGGACACATGTCTAAATGGAGATATCCTCGCAGGCAGGAGCGAGTTTCAATTGTCTCAAAGCCAGACGGCAGAACCAAAGGAAAGCAATGAGCCAATGCCGCTGGACGGGTTTGATAATTTCAGAGTCGTCTTTCGGATGCCACGATAAACTTAACTAAGAGGCAATAAATTTCCGCTGCCGTGGCGCTTCCCAAAGCCCGCGTCGCTCTCCTCTTTCCGCGACTGAGTCAGCAACAATCCTGCCCCTTTAAAACTGGGTCAACAGAGGGGGGGAAGGTTGAAGAGCAACCGAGACAGGACCCCCAGCTACTCCTCTTCCGGGGGGATTGGGATCGAAGAGGCTTGGGGCGCAAAGAGCAAATAGTATTTACTTCCCTTTGTAGCCAACATCGACGACGATGGCGAATAAAAATAAATATGCATGTGTGAGCCAACTAGCAGATACTTTGATATCCATCGCCTCATCCTCCGCCGGGGTTTGGGTATTTGTGCATACTCTTCATTTGTTGTGGGACTTTGCCGGAGTTTGACGGGGTCGGGGGTCGAGGGTCGCGCCGATAACTTGGCTGGGAACTTACCCAAGTAAACAGACGACATCTTTTTCGAGACGTTCTCATCGATGTAGGTGACACCCAGGGTGAAGAGGGGCGAAGCTCCGGCTCCGTGGAGCAGTTGGGCCCCAAAGAAGAGCCACACAGTCCAGGTCAGGCTCTCGCTCTCCAGCGCTCCGGTTGTCTCGCAGGAGGAGGCCTGCAAGGACTTGATCTTATTGTCTTTCCTGGATCAATCAGCCGTCAAATAAAACTTGCCCCTGCTTGGCTGGAATTGAAGGAGCCACCCGACTCGCAGACGTTCGCCTCAGCTATGGTGGCCCGGTACTGACCCACCAGGAAATTGGGCAGCAGGAAGACCAGCGATCCCAAGCCCATCACAATCAGTCCCACGGCGATGAAGCGCGGCTTGGACGCGGACCTGCGGCCGCCGTAGTAGGTCACCGGCACCAGGCAGGCGAACGAGGCCAGGTCGTAGCCACTGGCCACCAAGCCCATCTGGCGGGAACGGAGTCCGAAGCGACGCTCGATCGTGGATATGGATACATTTATCAGACCGTTCACCAGCAGACCTGCAGAAGGAGGCATTCACAAAACCGAAATGAATCAGGAAATTGAGGTAAGTAAGAATACCCTTGACTATAACTAATATAAAACCGATAGGAACAACCAAAAAATCAGCACAAATAATTATCAGAACATGCCTTTATCAATATTAAAGAAAAACGCAAGAGGTGTATCACTAAAACTTCTATAGTTTAAAAACTTGTAGTAAAAAACTTGGTCGCAGACTTCTGAAACTTTTATAAAGAGTTTAAATTGGTTTTTTGGTATTTTGAACCCATTATATGTATTTAAGGCCAAGATCTTCCAGTTTGGTTTAAATTCAAGACCTTATAAAAGTATTCAAGATCCGCATGCTGTGCAGTTGATAAAATCACATGCAAATTAAAAAATTACTTAAAAATGTTTCAGTTAATGATATTAATAGATTTGCAGGAGTTTTTTCTTTAAAATTTACAAAACTATATTGTGTTTTATTGATAATAATGTTCCACTCAAACATTGATTTGTACATACTTATGTTAAAAAACTTAAGATATCAAATTTCGCTGCCAAATAAAACTCAATCAACAGCCCCAAAAGGCCTTAAATTAATAAAAGCTTAAACGAAACCGTGTCAAATGGATTTGAAACAGACCCAGCAACGTTTATTTGTAATTGGAACGGCCAAACCATTTCTGCGTCGAAGAAAGTGTTCCGGAATTGGTCCGCAACCCTCTTCCTTCCCCCAAACAGGATCATCCCTCACATTTAGTGTCATAAGTTGGTCTTATGTCCTGCAGGACACCTTAACAGATTGAAACCCAATACGGGGGCGTGCATGGGACGGGGGGGTGAAGCAAAATCAAAGTGTGGCGGCCGGGTCATAAATTAAATATCTGCACGACAAATTGATTTTGAGAGCTTAGACGAATTTCTATTATAAATAAATATATATTAGTTCTGGGCAGACCCTCCCTATCTCCTCAGCACCCTTAGATCCATTGTTGTTTAGAATATGATTTCTTTTTTCCACAACAAATTCAATTTATTTTCCAATAATCGCTCGGGTCTAAAAGAAGCGCTGTACCGGTCATTTTGTGAGGGGAAGGTGGTGTCCTGGTGCGAGGTGGTGGACACTTACAAGTCATTTACCCCACTAAGTGCAATAATTTAATATTTTCCAATAGAAACCTTGAGACGGAAGCCGGAGGAGTGTGTGCGACCTTTGGCCCGAAGAGTCGAGTGAGTTGAAGTGCCGACGGAGGCAATGGATACGTGACAATCTTCTATTTTGCATGTGCATCGATTGCAGTTGCTAGGATTATCAAGGATAAGGGCTGCATATGCGAAACTTTTTGCTTAATTAGCAAAAATGCTCTTTCTAACGTTCCTGACCTATGAGAAAAAGTGCACATAAATCAAAGAAGCAATCCAACCACCAAAACGAACGAATTAACATATTCAAAGATATTGCCGACTTATGGGATCATCTTTGGGATCAAAGCAGGCACATGTACACTTTCCGATTCTTTGGCTAAATTACTCATTTCCATAAAAATGAGGCTGTGCATGGTGGATATCCCCTGCAATAAACAACGACCATAAAACATTTCAAAGCGCGATGCACGACGAGAGGCAAACGCGGCAATCCAAAATTGTTGCGGATGATTTATGTTAATTCCGTGTCAACTGATTAATATTTTCGGTCACGTGCCGTCTCCCTCCTCATCCGCATCAGCATCCGCATCCACATCCGCAGCCGGAGGAGGTCAGTGGATGTACAAACGCAATGGTGAAGTCTGCCACACGAGGGTGCAAGGGTCCACTGGTCAGGGGTCGGGATGTGCAACAGATGCCAGCGGCCCGTCCAGGCGCAAAATGTGCCCGGAAATCTTTTGTTTATACAGACACGACCAAGGGACATAAATATACATTACCAAGGTGCTAATCGAAAGGGGTTTTGCATTCGAAAACCACTTTTGTCACTCCCAAAACAACTCCAAGTGGAGCTTGTCCTAGAATAACATACTATAGCTTGATTCCCTGTATTTGTGATCAATGTTTGGACAGGTCCTAACTTTTCAATTAGCCCTAAATATGATTAGAATATCGAAACCATTTAGTTTTGTTTCTATAGTTTAATTTGTAAAACATGTCGCCAGAATATTGCATTAACAAACATTCTCTGGACAGATCTTAAATCTTCAAATTAGCCTAAAATACGATTAGGATTTCGAAACGATTTACCCTTATTTCTACAGTCCAATTTGTAAAGCATGTCAGAAGATTAAATTAGCAAACATTAGCAAATGTCCCGACACTTCAATTAGCCAAAACTCTTCAATTTGCACTCGTAAAATATTATAAATACAATACAATATTAGAAAATTAATTACCAGTTTTAAGGCTCGATTTTTACAAATAGTTAAATTGGAAAACAATTCACATTACTTATCTTTCATGGCCCTACGTTTTAATAATGGTTTTAAAATTTAACAATTAGTGTTGTCTGCATTCCTGGCACATATTAACACTACAAATCAAGGTAACCAAAATAGATACTAATCTCAGAATACAATTTCACCTTGCGCTTGCATTTTATGCATTCGAAGCCTTTCTGGCCGCCATCCAAAAACTCTCGTGCACTTTGGCAAATTTCATGCAATCGCCGGAACCTGGCTAATCCCTCAGAACCGGCCTAAACGTGTCAGCAGCTTTCGTGGAATTGGCGAATTTTAATTAACCGCTTGAACCCATTAGCGAGTGGAGGGCCCGACCCGAACCCAAAGCTGACCCGTAGCCAGGGGCGACCCGCTTATCTGGATGCTGGGAGTTGGGTAAACAGTGTTTTGAGCATTGTTTTGATTTATGCCGTTGCAATATAGGGCCTATGACAACGTCAAGAGCCCTCGGCCCACACCAGCTCCGCCTGCTCCGCCTGCTCGAGAGCCTTTCAAACTATTCAAGCCAAAGTGCGAGATATTTTTGAGGTTAATGCATCCTCGGGCTAGGGAGCAGCAGGCAGGAGCTCCTTGTCTGCTCCCGGGCAGATATTAATTTTTAATTCACTTCTATTCAAAGCCACTCACGCCCCGGCAGCTCCTGGGCCGTTGCCTTATCTGTTGCACACAGACCGGCTGCCTGGGATGCCTGGGAATGGCCAGGATGCTAATGAAGCGATGCGGATGTCCTCATCGCCTTCTTTATTGCATTGTCTTGGCCCGGCCCGAGACTTTCGGATTCTGATACAGCCTGGCTAAAAGTTTGCTGGCCCAAAAGTTTGTCTTGTAATCGGCAAAAATACGGCCAGGTTGATACAATTATTTAAGCAGCAAGAGTTTAGTGAGGGACTCCTTGTTAAGTTGCTCCTGCCTTTAGTTTCTCATGAAACTTATTATTTAAAATATTGCTATGAAAGTGGATTACAAAGTTAAGCCACTAAAGTGTTAGGAACAACACAAACTTCTGAACAACAAGAGATCACAAAAATACATTTAAAATACTTGACAAAACATCACACTAGACTTCTGCATAAATGCATTCAAAACGACAAATGAATCACTCATTCTTGGTTGTGCACCCTTTTTCTTAATCACAGTATATTTGTTGTGCCATTTTCTTCCGGCCTATAGAGTATAAAGTAAAGTAAAGAATGAGTGCAGTATTTTTAAGAACACAGATCTATCATGCCAATGAGTACATTCATGCAGAAGTCTAGATCACACAATTTTATGAACAATAGATTTCAATTTAACACGAAAAACCTTGTAAACTATTGGGGCTGAAGGTGATTATATATTGTTTTACAAGCATTCCTTGAACTAATAACGTGCAACACGCGTTTTTGTAATCAACATTTTGGATGCGTAAAAGTGAAAATAAATGAAAATGCGCGTGGGCCGAAAATTCGCGAGTTAAACGATTTAAACGAATTAAAGGCAAGTGATTCTGCGACATTGCCGCCTCCGTCTCCGTTTCTGACGGCTCACCTTGAAGAGCTCCGCCCCAGCAGAGCCAGAAGAGCGCCCACTTGGCGGTGCAGAAGCGCTGCAGCCACTGCGGACGCCATCCGCACCAGCCGAACCTCTGTTCCGCATCCAAATCCCCACCAGCTCCGGAGGCGGCACTGCCCACCCGACTGGAGCGGGCGCTGTTGTTGTTGTTCACATTGGAGCACTTGGGCGGCTCAGCGCTTGGCTCCGTTGTCACCGATGCCACCGATACCGCAGACATGGTTTCACTTTCTCCTTCGACGAGTTAAATGCGACTGCGATCCGCACCGAACGACGGACGCAAACTGACTGAGCACTCAGATATTCAAAGCGGCCGCAGACTGAAGCTCAGAGCCTCGGAGCCGCTGTTAAGGATGCGCAGTTAACAGCGGAAGGACGTTAACAGAGCCGGAAGCCAGTTGCTACCCCTGTTGGGGGTCCTTGTGCTTATGAATGAAATGCGCATCCCACCCGCTTTGCCCCGGCATCTTTATCACATCCATTTGAGGCGAGAATAGGTGTATCAACAGTTGTCATGACACCGTTGGCTGCTCTGTAGGTTTGTTGTGGGCGCTGGAATCAAACGAGCGTCTCGTTTCGAAGAGTTAATTTGCTAATATTTATCCAACACTTACCTGATAATGTTCCAGATTACGTTAGGCAAGCAAATGGCGGCCTTAATTTGCTTAAATGCAGACTTCTCGCGCTTGTATGCCCAATGTAATGGAATGGGTTTTATAACGTTTGCTTTTCATAATTAGAAACCGAGACCATTATTTTTATACCCGGTTCCGAAAAGGGATCAAGGTATATTGGATACATGAACGCCCAGAGTTTAGAAACCATAATGGAAAAATTTAATGCATTTTGAAACTCTAGCTACCAGTCGCCTTACCTAATTAAATCACTCAATTCTAAGGCGTATAATATACACTTTTATTACTAGATTTATTAGATTTAGAACTGATATTATTAAGATCAAAATCTATCCATATTCCTAAAATCTCTGAGACCGTGGAAATCGTAAAAAAGTGTCCAAAAATGACCTAGAAACAGGCTAGATTAATATTCTAAGGCGCCCCAACTGCCTCTATTCCACACCGAGATAAACAGGGAAAAACTAGTGATAAAACGGTGGAACTAAAGGTATCCCCTACTGACCCTAATCGTATTTCATAAAAATACGCAAATTTGTATAGCCTATGATGATAAATTAAAGTGAAATATTGTAAACTTTTCCAGTAATTGTCTAAAATGTATATAGTATTAGTACTAAAGTACCAAACATTTGAAAACAACGTTTATAATAAAAGACACTTTATCATTTCATTATAGCTTTCATGTTTATTCATTAAATTTTTCAGTTTAGTAGATTTTTTTTTTATTTTTTTGTTTTACTAATTTATAAACTTAGGTTACTCAAAATACGTAATGCGTTGCCAATGTTTAAAAATATTCATCATCGCTTTTGTGGGCAAAAAACAAAATTTATTATAAAAGTGTATGATCATCGGATTGTGAAAGGGCCGAAAATATAGATCAGCTATAAGGCAAACACACTCAAGGTTCGTCGAGCACCGATAAATCTCTTCTTCTTTGTTGTAAATTAAGTACACAATTCGGCAAGTGGAATGCCACTCAACTCAAGAAGAAGCGCTTCGATTGGTACATTTGCAATTAAAAAAAAAATTTGAAAATATGTTATGCCTGCGTTTAACTACTTAAATACGTACATAATATATATATATAGAGATGTACAAAAATCTATATAGTTAATTTATAATGGTAAACAATAATGTGGTAAACAAAAACAAAAATCATTAACAAAGACTAAAAAGAAACTCCGAGTTCGGGATGTGGTTTCATCAAGAGACCGACCCACAATTTTTGTTATATTTCCTAATAGAGAGTACACACGCGGTATTTACAGAATCTTCCGTGAATCAAATAATGTTTACATATTATGTTACTCATAGACGTATGTTTTAGTGGTATATATTTAATTTCATTCATAACGATTGTGTGGCATCGCAATGTAGTAAGCTGGCATTTGGAAAAGTGGCTCATCCTCGGTGTTTTGTAACTTGTAACTTTTGTTTTTTCGCGGGAATTGCTGAAGGGATGGAGGATTAAGTAAGATTACTTAGAGCAAAAGTGTTCCGTATGTACAATCTCTGTACTTAGCTTTGTATGTTTTGGTTATAGATACACGTACAGTGAACGCTTTGGGCACTACGACAAATATCACATAATGAGATCAATTGGATATATTTTGGGTACTTTTGTTTGTTTATCGTTTTCGTATTCATTTTCGCTTTGTGAATTCAAGAATGTACGATTAGTTGCATAATGTCATTGAACTTAGGTTGTTAGAGACGTGACTGGTGGGCTCATTGCATTTTATAGTACACAGTATGCTGGTTAAGTACCTAATTTAAGTTTGTAATCGCTTTTCGAAACCTGTTCCAATTCATAATACTTTGGCAGAGCTCTTCGCAATTTCCACTACACTTAAGTCAGCGGGAAATCGGGGAACGAACGAACGAACGAATGAAAAAAAAGAAGGCATTGCACTTGGTATATCATAGATATAAAGTAAATAATATTATGGCGGGACGACTCCCCAAATTAGGTTGTAACATTTATGCTCTTTGTACAGTTTAAAATTAACTTAAGTATTAAACAATGTTTTGTGTTTTGTGGGTGGCTGATTCCAGTTCTTGTCTTAGTATTCATTTGGATCGGTAAGTACGAATTTTGTAAGTATGGGTATATTCCGCAGGTTCCGGGCCACTTTTCGAAATGCCAGCCACTAACAAGCGACCGACTACCACTTTTAGCCAATGAGCTTACATTTGTTGGTTTTGCCATTTGATATTTTACATTCATCGAAGATTATCCACTTGGGTTTTCAGTATTCACTTCAATACTCCTCCTTGTTCTCTCATTTGAAGTGAATATTGAGCATTATTTTGCATTTATTATGCCGTATTCATAATCAAAATATATGTATATATCGTATAGTTTCTTGTGTTATAAAACTTAAAAAGAATTTAACCAAAAATAAAACAAAGTTAGTATTAACTTGTGTACTTCATCATATTTGTTTGCTTGTTTGTATTGTTAGGATTAGGAGAACCTAAACATCCAATTACCATTCATATTCTCATAGGTTTTCAAGGCGGGTGGGTACAGTACAAGGAGCGCCATGGGAATGCTGGGTGGGTGGTTGCTTTATATCGGTTGAGTTGTATACTTTCCTCTCACATTCTTTTGCGATTCAATTGCACGCGATCCGGCTGCTTACTTTCTGTTCCCTTAAACAAGACTCGCCGCCGCCGCTGCATCCTCCGACTCCTGCTTCTGGCTCTCCTCCACCTCGCTGTGCGTCACGATCTCGATGTCGCCCAGATCTGAGCTCGCCTCCGCCCGCGACAGCTTCTGCAGCGTGTGCAGCGTCTCCTCGTTGATCGTGTGCTCCGGCGATATGTTCTCCTTCAGCTGACGCTTCAGATTCGGCGGCATGTGCGCCGCATTGCACTCTGGCGGCGATGGCGACTCCGTGCTGCTCGAAGACGATGTGGCCGCACTGAGGCCGCCTTCCAGCGATGCAGCTCCTCCCGAGACCGCAGTCGGGTCGCCGCTGTTGTTGAAGGAGATGTTCTGGCGAAACACTTGCTTACCGAAGTCGCGCAACTGCCGCGAGGCCGTGTCCAGGAAGGAGGAGCCGCCCGATTCGGATTGACTGGCGCCCGAGTTGGATATATTGCTGCCGGTAAGCGAACTCCACGAAGCAGGCGAAATTTTTCGCACACTCGATAAGTTGGGGTTGGGTGCGGAGGCACTGTTCTCCACTCCACTGGCTCCTCCACCCAGCGGTGCTGCACCATCTATAAAGGATTAACAACACTATTAATTCTGGCTCCAACGGGTTTCTAAGCCTTTCTACTTATTTTTTGGGCTATCAAAGTATTCGTTTTTTGTCGGTAAGTAATACTATACAGGTATATCTAAAAACTTGTTGGGAATTTTGAAGAATTTCAAATTCCAGGCTACAAATTAGGATATTTTTTTAATGCCACA
Source organism: Drosophila ironensis (assembly GCA_021223825.1). Taxonomy (NCBI): domain Eukaryota; kingdom Metazoa; phylum Arthropoda; class Insecta; order Diptera; family Drosophilidae; genus Drosophila; species Drosophila ironensis. The sequence continues at coordinate 112,432 of JAJJHQ010001334.1, forward strand.
ATAGTCTTTTAGATTTTGGCTTTTTGCAGCGCTCTTCTAAACCAACGGTGGTCAGCCCATAGCTCTTTCAGCTCCCAGTGCTCACAAAAAGCTGTGACTGCCTTTTTTGGTCGGCTCCCAATTTGAAAATCTATCTCCACCGCTTTTCTAAACCTTTCTACTTGTTTTTTGAGCTATCAAAATATTAGTTTTTTGTCGGCAAATATGACTATACAGGTACATCTATGAACCTGTTGGGAAATTCCAGAAATTCCCAATTTCAGGCTACAAATTGGGATGGTTTTTTCTTATTTTAATGTCACAACAATCATTTATTATTTGGCTTTTTGCAAGGCTCTTATTATTTGAGAACTTATTATTTGAGATTTGTTAAAAAAAATTGTTTTTTTGGGAGTTGATCTATGAATGTTATAAAAGTAATAAGCAAATTCATCTTGGACTCACTCTGGGCATTGTTTGTGGCCACATTGGCGGCAGGTAAGGACGCAGCCGCTTGACTGGCCTTTGATTCCGGCGAGGAACTGCGCTGGAAAATGGTCCCCGTGTTGAAAAGCGTGAGCAGCTTGTCCACCGCCGACGGATTGGCTATCCAAGAGGTCTTCCGCGCACGGGCCACTGGTTCAGCCGGTGGCGCCGGCTCCGGATCGGCCTCCGGCACTGCCACTGCCACCGCCACTGCCGGATTCAACTGGCCGGCCACCACGGCAGCGGACTCCTTGGTTAGCGTAATGTCATTGTCCCCGAACACGGCCAGGGGGCAACTGAGGACAAGAGTCTCTGGTGGGGCAGCCACGTCCGTGGAGGCGCTGCTAAATCCGTTGCTACTGCTGGTGCTGCCGCTGCTCCCGCTGCTGAGGCAGCTGCCCGGCGATGTGGAGCTGGAACTGGTCGAGGTGGGCGACGGGCTGGCCGAGGGTTTCGGCTCCACAAACTCTGCCTTCCTTGTACTGCTATCCAGGGCGTCCGGCTCATCGCCGGGCTCCACAATCACCACACTTGTAGCCGGCACCGCGGCCACTGCGGCAACGGCCTCCGTGAGCTGCACCGCCTTGCGGGCCGACTTGAGCATGGGCGTGGGCGGCAGATCGATGGGCGGCGTGTGCGGCGTTATCGGTGGCAGTTGCCTGTTGGCCATCGGCACCTGCGGATCCTCGTAGATGCGCGAGACATGGAAACGCGAGCGCGGCGACACCGACAGACGCTTGATCGTCTGCGTGGAGGAGGTGACCGAGGCCATTGCCGGCAGCGAACTGGACGTGGGCAGGGCCCCCACCGCATTCAAACTGCTCTGACTGCCGCCCGGCGAGCCGGCGATGGTGGGTATGGACATGCAGCTGCTGGCCGAGCGCGGCGTCTGCTGCGACTGCGACGGGGGCGGGTGCTGGGCCAACGGCGAGATCAGCGGGCTGGCCGCCTCGGCCACCCGGGACACGTGGAAGCGGCTGCGGTTGGGCGAGGAGGAGGGCGATATCGTGGGCGGACTGGGGCCCGGGGAACGGAGGCGGGAGCCACCCTTCCGCTTCACTTCCAGCAGGGCAGCCGGTGTCGGCGTGGCGGTTGCTGCTGCAGCGGACGCGGTCGCATTTGCCGCACACACAGTCCCAGTGGCCGCGTCCACCAAGGGTCGACTGTGGCAGGTAAGCGAGATCTTCCGCGTGCCCACGTAGTAACCGCCGCGACACCGGGAGCCGGGAAAGCTGCCGCCGGCACTGCTGCCGCCCCCAACGCCCGCAATCGCCGATCTCTCCGCCAGCTCCTGCGCCTGCCGCTTCTCGTTCCGCGAGCACAGGGAGCGCACAGTGCCCAGCATCCTTGTGTAGTCCAGGTGGGCATCGCTTCCGATCTAAAAACAAAGGATAAAGACTATGAATATGGTGGTTTTGGAAGAGAGGAGCGGTGTGGGATGGCTCGTAGCTCTGAACAAGGCAGGTTGCTCACTTGAGTGCTCAAAGGTGGGATCACTTCACAGAGAATTGTGCGGAGGTAAAAGATATACTATGGGCTAAAATAACCATCCAAGTACTAGCGATTTCTCTTTGTAGTTTCATCTTAAGAGATGTAGAGATGTAATGGATTAAAGTCTAGGTACTACAGACTTTTTTTTAGCAATTTCTTCTTCAAAAATATAGCTGCAATTAATATTAACTTCAGAATCCAAGTAGCTAAGTTTTTTAGTCTTGGACTTGATTCCATATGTACTGCATTTACGTAGAAAAAATAATAATTATTGACCTAGAACTACTGTCTTGGAATCGTAGAGTTTTACCCAAGTTACAAATAAAAATGTGCACTGATCCTCTGCATAAGAAAGCGAGCACTGAGCAAAGTGTGCAACTGCCATGATCGTGGGAGGAAAAGCGCACACTCCACACACACCACGTAGTTCCCAAAGCATCTATTAAGTTATGTGACAAGTTAGCTCGTGTGGCAAGTTAGTCCGCGAAAAGGACGAAAACCAGGCGGAGGGGCGGGCAGAGTGCGGTTGGCGTTTGGCATTTGGCATTTGGCGTTTGGCGATTTGCGGTTGCAATGTTAGCAATGTTATCGGTTGCAAGCTGCAAGCAAGTTGACAGTGGCAGACAGAAACAGCGGCAGACAGGACAAGAGATACGGGAAGGAGCAAATTGAGATGGGGGTTTACTTACGCTATCCTGGGGCAATGGCGATGGCGGTATAACATTTACTATCGGCACTATGGGCAACTTTAACGGAGATGAGAGAGGCAACGACAACAGCGACCACAAAATGAAAATGGTTCAATTAAAAAATTCAAATATCAACGGGTCCAACAGTAAGCCATCCAAAACCAATCACGATTAACGCATTAAGTCATGGCAACGCAGTGGAGAGTATACTTCGGCGGGCCGGAGCTAAAGAAGTCCTTGCTAAGGCAACAAACTTGTGATGAACTGGTATCTATTATAATCTCCAAGATCTAGGCCTTCCTACGGACATACGGACAAAGGGACAAGGTTATATTGACTTTATGGGGCCTACCTGTTATAATCTCCCTTATACGGACAAACGGACAAGGTTTTTTTGACTCAGCTGTTAATGCTGACTAAGATTATATATACTTTATGAAGCCTATATACTTTAGGGGTCGGAGGCCATTTCTTCTCCCTGTTACTCGTACGTAATGTCGCACGAATTCAATTGACTTAGCAAAGGCTTCCCAAAGAAATGTATTCATTGTTGCGACATCATCAAACATGAATATGTAACTCTCCTTTTGTAAAGCAAATGCAATCAAGTCGATAATACTTATGTAAGCTACCGACTTTGTATTGAACTTGCTTTAGAAAACGAGCACGGGCGAGCATCAACACTGTAACAAACTCAACTTCTACGATGGCATCGGATGAGAAATGTTGTTCATGTGGGCTCAATGGGTCTCCAGATGGGCAATGAGAATAACTATTTCGGAGACCGAGTGGGTGGTAACTTACCGTCAGACGCTTGGGCTCATCGTTGATGTCGATCTGGGTGAGCGTCTTGTTGGACTTTAGCACCTCGGCGATTATGTTCAGACTTTCCACCTCTAGTTTATTGTCTCGGATGTCGATGCGCTGCAGTTTGCTGTTGCCGCCAAAGGTCAGGATGGAGGCCAGCGTCTCGATGCCCTTGGCGCTCAAATGGGCGCTCTGCAGGCCCAGCGTGGTCAGCGTGGTGTTCCGCGTGAGGCTATCCTTGATGGTGGTCACAAAATCGTTGGAGAGACAGTTCTTGCCAATGTTCAGCAGCTCCATCGATATGGTCTTCTGCAGCAGCTCAGACACCGCGGGGGCGCAGTCCTTGGTCAGATTGTTGTTCCACAGTGTGAGGGCCTTTAGGCCGCTGGTCGATCTATTGGCCTCCAGCGTGCAGTCCGCTAGTTGGCGTCGCGACAACGTATCGTTCTTGGTCAGCTTCTCGGCGAAGTTGGGATCGGTGGTGCTGGTGTTGTTTGTGGTGCTGTTGGCCGTCGAGCTGTCCTGCGACGTTTCACTGAACAGGCTGTCGGAGCTCTGGGATCGGTTGCGCGTGGACTGGTTTAGGTAGGCGCAACTCGACTCCGTGCGTCTTAGGCCCAAACTCACACCGCCCGGGGATGTGGAGGGCGGTGGAGGCGTCGGCGCCGGACTGGGACAGGAGTAGGGGCCCGGACTCAGTTCTTTGTCCGCCAGCAGCGACTCCTCGGCTATGGTGACCTTCGGCTGCGATACTTGCTGTGCCTGCGCTTGTGTCATTGCCTGCGCCTGCGCCAGAGGTGCCTGAGGCTCCTGGGGCGGCGGGAATGCATCCGGTTCGTCCGCTTTGGTGGGCGTGGTCGCTAGCAGCAGGCACTCGGTGGACTCGCTGGCAATAGTGCCCGTCTCGATGCCACCCATCTCGAGCCGCGTGCTCTCCAGCGAAACGGATAGGCGGCTAAACTCGTCGGGCAGGTGGCGACTAATGTCTCCCTCCGAGGCGCTTTCGAACGCCGAGTCCGTGCTGTGGGTGTCCTCGAAGTCGTCGCCCACCTTGGCGTTCTTGTTCACGTCCAGGGGACGCGACCCACTGGCCCCCGCTGCGCTGGCGTTGATGCAGTCACTCTCCTCGGCGGTCACCTCGAATATGGCCGCCGGCGTTGAGGTTCCACTGTTTCCGGCCACGATTTCGGGCGGGGCATTCACGACCACGGCGGTGGCGGAGGCTGCAGCACCTACAGCTCCTGCTGCTTCGTTATTATTGTTGTAGGTATTATTGTGGGCTTGGTTGTTATTGTTGTTAATGATGTTGTTCTGTACACAGGATTCATTGGGTTCAACGGTTTTAGCCTCTGTTGAAGGAGTAATATCTGCAAAAGACATCCAAGTTTCTCATATTTCCTCTGTTAATTGTGAAAACTCCAACTTTTACTCACCACATAAGTTGCGTTCGTTTTGGGAACTGTGCTGTTGTTGCGCTGGAGACAGCGGCTCCTCGGACGTTGCAGGCTGTTGTATCGCCTCTGCACTCGGCGCCAAACCTTCCGCCGGACCTGCAATAACCTTTGCGGCTTCGGGCTCTGCTTGAAGCTTGCTGGCATTGGTATCGAAGATCTCGTTGCTGATCTCGCTGATGTCCTCGGAACAACAGGCGGCCAAGGTGTCGGTGGATATGTTCGAGGGCGCCTCCTCGCTGCTGCTGTCGCTGTTCATCGACAGCAGTTTGTCCAGCATGGACTGCCCGCTGCCGTTCTGCGCGGCGTTCTTCACTGTGCGCACGGTGTCCTCCGTATTGTCGTCATCGTTGTCGTTCTCCACATCCACCAGGACAGCCACGGCGGGCTCAATCGAGGCCGCTTCCTCTGCCAGCGTTTCGGGTATCGAGGCGGCAGTTGCGCGCAATGGCGACTCCTTGTCGACCACATCTTTTTCAGGACTCAAACTGGAGTGTTCAGGCGTCACGCCGGATGATGTTGGCGGTTCCGTCTCCACCGGCGACGTGCATTCGTCCATCTCGACGGCTCGGGTGCGCTTGAGGGCTCCCATCCGGCGCTCCAGCTCCGTCGACTGCAGGATTAGCGCTTGCACCAGGTACATGACACCCTCGTTTCGTATATTGTTGTTGCTTATGTCGATGAGTTCCATGCTGTGATTGTAGCGCAACATATCGGCTATATGCTGCGCATCCACACAGTCCAGATCATTGTAGCCCATCCAAAGTTCCTTGAGCATTTTGTTGTGATAGAGCCCTCTACCTGCGAATCAGGGAAGAGCCAAATGTACCAAATCGATTTAAGTTAAAAAAAAAGGGAAAAACCCACAGAGATTGGTGAGCGGTTGGCCGCGGAGGCCGCAGTGTTCGAGCTTCAGGGTGTGCAGACTGGAGGATCCCAATGCCCGGCCCAGGCTGTCGGCCCCGAGCTTTGTGATCTGATTGCTCTCGGCGTTGAGCAGCTGCAGCTCCTGACTACGCTCCACCATGTAGGCGCACAGCTCCCAACAGCGCTTCGTCATCTGCTCCTTGTTGTTGGATATATCCAGTTCGTAGGCGGCCTCGTAGTACTCAATCATCTGGAACAGGGCCATCAGACTGCTCTCATCCAGCGTGCAGTCGGACAGATCGATGCATTTGTATTGTACCTGCCAAAGGCATTGTTAATATTATCTAAATAAAAAGCCTTAGGTGGTTGGTTGCTCACCCTTTTGAATATCTCCTCGAGCGCTTCGCAATCGTTGGGCGCCAATTTATTCGCCTTCAGGGAGAGTAGAGGCTGGCGCGCTTGGTGAAGATCAAGGTTCTTCAGGTGCTCTAATATATTACTCAGAGGATCTGTGTGGTGTTTCCGACACGACTGCACATACTGATCTTTGACATCGCTGATGGTTTTAACGAGGTAGACTGAAATACACGAGAATGTCAGCTTCGCAGAAAAGGCTTTCAGCTAAATATCCGCCTAATTATATCTATATCGATCGGAATTCCTTAATTTCTAGAATTGCCAGCGAGTCAATAAACTGTTGACGACTTTTTCATTTCGCCCAATCAAACGACAAGCGAGTGTGTTTCCCGCAAATATATTGTACTCGTCTATGGTCAAATATAACAAATAACTTATGGCGCGTGCAAGTGTTTGACTCTGTCCGTCTGTCCGCTTGTCCGTTTGTCCGTCCCGCACCCACTCCGGCCGACCGCTTTCATGGAGAACGGCCGGCGCGTCATCATTATCATCATCATCGGCAATTGGCGGCCCCGACATCAAACCCAACCGAGAGACATAGACAAATTGTCCACACACAACAAAAACCAAATGAAATTGCGGCGGCAATTTCCAAACGATTCGCTGGATGTCATGAAATCGTGAACTTGTAATTCGCAACTCATTTGCCTCGGACACTTTCTGACTGTCTGTCTGTTTGTCTGTCTGTCTGTCTCTCTGTCTGTCAAAAGGAAAGCTATATTTAGAAGTCTCTAATTTGACATACAGCTTTGTTGTAATCATAAAAATTTGAAACTACAACCGATAGATGGGCCATGCTATGCATGCCGATCGAAGAGACAGACCCTTTGAGAATAGCAGAAAAATGCGGCGACACACTCGAATGGGGAAAATTGTGCCAAATGCCAAGTGCACCTTTCTTATAAATAGTTCCTCGCCACAGACCCCCAACACACTCTTACGAAAACGTAAACAAATTAATCTATCATTGCATTATCTAGTCACATCGGTGCTAAAGGCAATTAAACGATTCGTTTTAGATCTGCCACAAAGCCTGCTGCTGCCAACAGCAAAGAGTGGATGCGATTTCAGATTTTTTCACGAAAAATAAGAGAATATTGTTTTTTGGCAAGCATTCAAAAGTGCTTCAGTTCTGTTTCGTCTATATAATAGTTCCGTACCCTGCCTGCCTCGGGGCTCAACATCTGCTAAGTGATTCATTAGCGTTGAGCAGAATAATTCAAAATCTGAATTATTACGAATTTTTCACACGATTGGGCCAGACAATGTGACGACCGGGCTTGACGTATGTTTACGGGTATTTGATCTATAATTTCACATCATTTCAAGCTAATAAAATATGTTTACGGCTGAGCAGTTGTCGCAAACTACATTTTAAGTGCCATTGAGGGAAATCAAAATACACTAAATTGCCTTTTGATAGAACATTGGGGGAATTCTAAACAACTTTGCAGGGTAAATAAACTTTTCGGATAAAGCAAATAGGTGATACATCAAGAACAACTTTGGCAGCCTCGAATGCCAAATTCTCTAAGATTCTCGACTTTAAATTCCCGGTTCTCAGTGATATTACAACATAATATTTATAACATTAAAGAAATTGTGGACGCAACAATCGTAACCGGCTGATTTTAGCAGCATGGATAGATATTGGCTCTACCAATAGGCTATCCAAATTTAATACCTCTAGAGTTAAAATTGTGGACGGCATAGAGTTTCGCAGTTTGTGGTGGTGCGGTGGGTGGTAGCCGATTTTAAAAACAAACGTATGCTAAACTGATATCACACGATTCTCTATCTATTATAGTCTCCAAAATCTAAGTGTTCATACTGACATCATTTCCGGTACTATCCCTCTACGTGTTTACCCGGTTTTCTAAACTTAAGCACCCTTTTATTTATTTACTATATTTTCGCGCGATCTATTTTTGACGATTTCGCTGGGACACGGCAAAATTATAAACAAAAACAAGTCAAGCCCACCTGAGAATTTTATTCAAAAATTTCCCAAATTAAACATATTTGTCATCCACGACTATTTACATTTCCTCCCATGGGCTTATGATTTGAATAATGGCACAGGTAGCGACTATGAAGGAATGTAAGCTTTGGCAACCTATTTTTATTTGAATTCCGAGCCCAGGTATGATCGATATTCAAAAATAGATACATACTATATGTGCGAATTGGAATGATTAGAGAACTTTTTCCCGTCTAAGCCTATTGATTGGAGTATATATATCAAATAAAAAAAAACGTTTCCCTCTAAACACTCGCGTGTTGTCGTGTTATGTCTGCGTCCTACGTCTAGTAAATGCTCTTTTAATTTTTTATTATTTTATTGATTTTTGAACCTTTTTGGCCGGCCTAAAGCTGACTTTGCCATTTCACGCAACGCAAAAAACCGGAGAACGGCTAAAAAGCAGGCGAAAGACCAACACAAAAGAAGCGCACAAAAGTTCAATTAAATTGCTGTTAATTTAGTGCTAAACATTTACAATGTCGGAAACTTGTTTCGACCGCGTATTGCCATTTATTTTATGATTGCATTTCGCCTTTTTTTTCGGCTTGGCAACACACAGAATTTTGGAATGATGGCACTTTTGTTACCAATTCGTTACTTTTGCATAGGATAACATAATATTTTTTGTTGACTTGCCATCATCAAGTCTGTTTTTAGTCTGCTGCGATTTCTTATCTGAATATTGATATCACCCCGCCGCTATTAACTTAAATTAACAAATTGACTGCCATGACTGTCGCTCGTTTGTCATGATCGATGCCAAAATTGTGGGAACGCAGGAGGGTTTATTCCTTTGTTTTTGCTGGTGATAAGCGTCTCGATTGCTCTGTCAGAACCTCTATAGGTTTCTATAAACAATAACTAATCTAAAAAGTCGCCCGAAGGCACGCAAAGAGTTGTAATTAAGTGATGGGAGGCGGGCCGAATGACATTTTCAGCAAAAGCAAACATTTGCTTTACTTACGAATGAGCTTACTCATATTTACTTGGCTTTATCCGTCGAAACTTGCTTTTGTTTCAGCTTATAGTATATTGCTTTGCTTTGTTTTGGAATTGCATAAATTAATTACATCGTCATTGACCACTAATCGAGCTCGTGACATTTTGCACACACCAATTTTTGTATGGGAGTAGCTATCTTGTGTGTCACAAATCAATTAGTTTGGATTTTTATACGTATTACAGGGAACTTTACCATATTATGGATACAAAGCTGCGAATGCCTAAAACTACCGCAAACGTGAGAGAAATTTGTCTAAATCTAAGACTAGGATATGAAAGATTATAGAGGTTATAGGAAAAAAGTTTTGGGATGAATCAGATTACTTTATACTCTATAGATCCATGAGAAACAAGTAACTCTTGCGTGAATTAGATTACTAGTAAACCTAAATGAACCCTATCCCTAACATAACCAAGAACCATATAAGTTCAGGGAATTTATAATGTAATTTCCTAGGTTTTTTGATTGCTAGGATATGAAGAATTCTACAGATCTTTATAAAGAGTGTATCTGATTGCTTATTAACCTTTAATAAGCCCATTCCTTGATATCTTCACGACTAGATAAGTGCAGGGAATTATTTTTTACACAAATGTATAATATAGAGCAGCGGTGGGTACAGATTTTCAACTTGGGAGCTAGCATATCGATTCCCTTTTGTTCGAGACATTCATAGCTTTTTGTCTGGGAGCCGAAAGAGCTATTCGCTGCCCACCGCTGATATAGAGCTTTGGCCATTTGTTTGTTAGGATAAGAAGGATTCTACAAAAAAGAATCGCTTGTGAGAACTAGACTGCTTTCCCTTTGGCTATTTGCCAGCAATGATTCCACAGATTATAGGAAAAGTAGACAAGTAGCTCTTGGGTGAATTAGATAGCTAATTAACCTAAATAATCCCTTTGCTTGATGTGTATATCCACGAACCAGATAAGTGCAAGGAATTTCTATTTACACAAATGTATGTAAATTATAGTGCTTTGGCTATTTATTTGTTTTTTTGCTGCCAGACGACCAGCCAGCCAGTCAGTCTGCCTGTCAGAATGCCTTCTGGTCTCTGGGGCTTTGTGCTTTTGTTTGACATCGATGACATCACATTGTTGCTCCACCTACACAACGCAAAAGCAGAGCAAAAGCAAAAGCAGCAGAAGTAAAAGCAGAAGCAGAAATCAGCAAGCACAAAGGCATAAACATGGCTAGGAAGGAATCGGGGTAAACAAATTGTACAAGACAATTGTAAATAAAACACAATGTACGAGTATATAACGCTTACATTTGTGTGCTAATGGGTTTGTGAGGTAAATAATAATGGTGACAAAAAAGCAAAAGCTTCATCGCGGGCCAAGCACAAAGCAAGCCACCGATCGGCGTCCAAGGCAAAGCTAAGGGGAAGCTAAGGCGAAGCAGGGCAAAGACAGAGCCGGCTAAAAGACGGTGCACAGGGCAAACGGTAATAAAAGAAACATAAAACATGTGAAGAGCATGTGAGGCGAGAGTGGAATGGGGAGCCAAAGCAAACTGGAAAAGACAAGACCAATAAAAACAACGAAAAACAACGAAAAACGCTCCGAGCCGAGCTGAACCGAACCGAAGCGAACAGAACAGAACCGTATCTTATCAGCAATTTCTGGCTGTTATCGCTGACGTGAAAATAACAAATAACAAAATCAAAGGGAGCACTCAAAAGCAATAACACACATCGTGTGTGCTTTTGTGTGTGGCAAAAAATACAATAACCAGGTATTTGAAAATATTGTAAACAACTGCATAACAAACTCGTTTTCGATTAAACAGCATTGATTGGAATGAAATGATAGATTTCAATACAGATATTTTTTGTTCAGGCAGCTAAGACCTATAGAATAGAATTTGTTATTTATAATTCACTTTCACAAATGTGCTATTCACCAAAATCCTTAAAAGCAGCGCATAGCTAGCCTAAAATACAGGATAACAAATACGTACACTAGTTGAAGATTTCGCATAAATGTATTTTGTACTAAAACGAAACTAGAAATATCCGGTACTCAGTTACTCGTTTACATTTCAAGCGGAAAATCACGCATACGACCTATAGTTTTCTTAACAGGAACCCAATGTCGGTATCAAAGCATCTTGACTCTTGGTGGACACTCCATAGCTCACTTGGCTCCCAGTGCTCCCAAAAACAAAAAGCTCTGAATGTCTCGTAAAAAGGGAATCGACATTTCAAACGCTCGGAATTTGACGGTGAAAAGGGAAAGTGTGAAGCGAAGGTCTCGATCAAAAGGGAATCAACTAGGATTGAAAGTGCTCGGATATAAATACCTCGTACTCAGTTACCCTTTTTCGTTTCTAGCGAAAAATCTGCATTTGCAATGCTTGTATAAAAACATCAACAAAATTAAGACAAAATAGATTTTTGACTCGATATTCTTGACTATAAGCACCTGGTACTCAGTTATCCGACTTCATTTCTAGCAGAAAATCATACATATTTGTATCAAAACAGTAACCAATTTAAGACAAAATAGATTTTTGACTTAAGTTCTTGACTAGAAAACCCCTTTCTAGCGGAAAGCTACGCATACGAACTGCTGTTTTCTGAACAGGAATGTTTATATAAAAGCATCAAATCATGACAAATTGAAATGAACAACATCTATCTGTTTTATACTGTTGATCTAAAGAAGGAAACGCAAATGCCTCTTTGTGCTTACAGCTGCTTAAGTGTTGAGCTTCTCAAGTAATTGCAAGTGGCACGCATTAGTTGGCTGCAGCGCTTTCCTCGCTCACTCAAAGCAAACACATTTGTTGCGCATTTTAGCTACTTGGCAACAGCAAAAATTCCCAATGCATTTTCCCTGACCCGCTCACGAAGCGCACTGCTCAAGATGGTACAGAAGGTCCGGTGCCGGTACGCCTATACTGGTAGATTGTATCTCACATTTCTGTGTGCGATCGGATTAATCGCTGTGAATTCATTTCACAGGAAGTGCAGTATAGCAAATGCGAAGTGTTACACCCAGAAATGTTCCGGTTTCGTCTTCCGTGTTTGGCACCACCACCAACGATAAGATCAGAGTCACGGATCGCAAATGGGAATGTTACCGCCATACGGAAGCTCAAATTGTAGCGATCAGATAGCAATTTCTAGCCTAAGTTTCTTTGAATGGTACTCACCTTGCTTCCATGGATTGGCTGGCTCCAGGTAACCGGTGACCAGCTCGTTCTCCGGAAACGAGACACGCCGCGGAATGGATGCGTTCAGAGAGCTGTCCGAGGCCTTGCGATTCAACAGACTTGGCTCCGTCGACAGGATGATGCTACGCATGGGCAGGCCCACGCAGATGTTTCTTCCCCCTCCCAGTCCCACTCCCAGTCCAACTCCCGCTCCCGATGCTGATCCTGCTCCTGCTGCTGCTCCTGCACCTGCTGGGGCACCGGTAAAGTCCGGACTGGGATTGGAGGCGAGGGATTCGGTGCCCCAGACGGCCGACTGCTTGGCATCGTGGTAGCTCTTGATTTTCTGTCGTTGCTGCGTTCGCATCTGGGCATCGAGTGCGGCATCGGCATTGCCATCAGCATCGCCATCAGCTGTTTGCGGCTGTGCTGCTGTCAGTGCATGACCCTCGTCAGCTGTTGCATCTATTTCCTTAACCACAATTCTTGGCTCCGTTCCATTGCCTTCTCTTTCTGTTGTTGCTGTTGCTGGTGTTGCTGCTTCTGTTTGTGTTTGTTTTTGTGTTTGTGTTGTTTGCCGTTCATCATCGTGATTGTTGTGCAGCATTGTTGTTGCTGTCGTTTTTCCCAAGTTTTTTCCAAATTCCACTGCAATTTACTCGATGGCTCCAAAACTAATTGTTTAGCATTTAAATCACTAGGCCTTCTTATATACACTTTTTCCTTTTTTTGTAAGCTTTTTTTGATTTTTTTTTTAAATTTTATTTTTGTATTTTTTTTAGTTGCTTGTGGTGTTTTCTTTATCCGCTCGCTCGTGCGCTTGGCGTTTACATTTTCGGCGGTTTTTTCTTAATTATATGGCCTTTTTTTACACTGAAAATGGAAAATTGGTTACTCTAATGAGGGGAACCCGGAGACGTGCGGGCCTAATCGGAGGGCCGAATTTATAACACACTAAAAATTTTCCGCTCAAAAATTTCCACCGTCGCACAGTGGCGTCAATCGGCCGCACGCTGATACAGAAATCGTTGCTTCGCGAGGGTTTCTATGCCTTAGAGACCTTTGGATCTTTGGGACTGCCGCGGGGGGAAACCAATCACCTACCCAACTCAGCACCAGTCAGCTTGGACTTTCATGCTTTGACTATCGGGCAACCACTGAGCGCCGGGTATTTATAGTCGAGATGCACGACGTTAGCCGGATAACTGACACGAGGCAACAATTGAAAAGAGCACTACCTGCTACATTTTTGCTGTTTCTGTTAGGTTTGCTGTTAATATAACTACCCATTCTCGCTTCTTGATATTTACATTTTAGTTGTAAGCTCTATTTTTTAAAGAAAATTCAATTAAAAACATACAAACAAGACTAATTGCCCTAGGGAAATATGCATTTAAAAGACTACTCGTCATAGAAAGTTTCTAAGCAACCAGACAAACTAAAAAGGTTAATTTTGGTTAAAAACCAAGCAAAATTAAGTTTTAATTGTTTGAAAAAAACCTATTACTGTTTGTTCATATTAGGTCTACTTTTCTAAGCATACAATACAAAATAGTTCGCATTCTGAAAGCTACATTTTGGTCAATAACCAATATGTATTGATTTAAGAAATATTTAATTTTGATACTTTGAAAAATAACTATTCCTGTTGGTTTATATTAGGTGCTCTTTTCTAATCAACTAAACAAAATAGTACGCAATTTGTAAGCTTAAATTTGTGTAATAACCAAAACTTATCGATATGAGAATAATAAAATTTTAATACTTTTAATAACAATTTCTGTTTAAATCAGGTCCACTTTCCATTGATTTAAAAAAATGCTAATACGAGACGAAATTCTTATCATTTTGACAACCAATTTGTGAGGAAGAAAACGCCTGCCCGTTCCACTGTGCAATGTAATGTTTCAAAACAAAAGGAAATCGAAAAAAAAAGCGGCCATGGCAGAGCGGAGAGAGCGCTCGCACGGAGAGCACGAAGCTGGCGGGCAAAAGAGAATGGCATAAAAAACATTACCTAATTGTTGGTGTTTTTGTTTGCCAGGCGGAGAGGAAAGCGAAGAGTTTTTTGCTGTGTGCGAGACTGTTGTTTGTTGTTATCGCGCACTTTTTTTTTTGCACTTTTGTTTACCTGCCTTTCTCTCACGGGTGGGGTGGGCGGTTGAGGGAACTGTGAATGAACACGCGCCCTGTTGCATGCAAAGCTCAAATTAAACGGTATTGGTAATTACAGTTGCATGCTCTGGCTTTTATTCCCCGAATTGTGTGTGCTTTTTAGAATAAATACACAAATTACGTCACAATCCGTTAGAAGTTGCTCCCCGCAGGATTTCCCGTTATCAATGATTTCCTGCTCCTGTTACTCTTTTTTCCTTTTTTTTTGTTTTTATTTTTTTTTAACAATCACATGTTTGCCTCTCTGTTTTCGTTTCACTTTGTGTGTTGTTTTTTTGGCGCACTTTATGCACGCAAATCTTGTTACACAATTGCCTACGAACTTTGCAGGTTGCAGGATTTCCGGAAGCAGGACCCGGAACCGCACGGGCCGCGCTCCAATTGGCTATCTCGGCAGCGGAAACGGAAGCGGAAACGGCGGCCAATCAATTGTTTCTCCTTTGGCATCCGCGACCTGGCCAGCAACCGATCAGAAAGACGTTCAAAATGCAAAAGATAGAAACCGAGTTGCGCATTTCGGTGCCAGCTGGACGGCGTTGCCACACCGGGCGGCGATTGGGCCCCAGAGAGTTTGTGATAATGGAAATTCACGAACTTTAGGGGCGACACTATCTTCGTTGGTTACTTATGTAAACCAGAGCAGTCAGGGTCAAAACCATTTGAATATATTCTGTGCAAATTTATAATACCTTTTCATATTAAACAAAGCAACATTTGTGAAGCTAGAAAACTATAAAGCCGAGCACACAATGCAACTAAAACTATTTATGGGAGAAACTGTCTTTCACTTTCAAAAATAATTATAAAAAAAGTGGTCAAAGTTGATTAAACAATTTTTTAAAAGAGGAAAGCTAGAGACCGACCAAACTATAAGATACAAAAAACCTATAGAGTTTGTGATAATCGACAGACAGGAACTACTATTATAATTGCAAATTGGTATATTATATTCCCCATTCTTATGGCAAATTATCTTATTGATTACTAAAGCCAGAACGGTCGGGGTCAAAAGCATTTAAAAATAATATATAATAGCCAACCCTATCCTTTTAAAGTTTTAACTACCTATGGTCAAGGAATAACTTTCTAACCGTATATTATAGTTTTATGATATTCACAAAAATATTTCTCTTTTTGCAATTGAAACTCGTTAACAAAAATTAACTTTAATGTATCATATAATATATTCATTTAATTCTCATTTTACAATCATATTAATTAATAATTAATAGAACAACTTTTTGTCAAAACAACAAAAACATTTATATCTATTATATAGTATCTATATAATGAGCGTGCAAACCCTAAATTACAGTCTGGCAACGCTCTTGACTATGTTGCTCTCCGCTCTGCCTATCTCTCTTACTCTCTCTCGCTCTCTCTCTCTCTCTTGCTCTCTCGCTTTGGCTCTCTCCCTTAAGTCGAATGGAACATTCAACATCAAAACATTAAGTTTATGTACACGCACTTTTGCCTTTTTGCCTTTCTGATGAACATTGGCAGGCTTCCTTCATCAATTGCGATGCCATTTACATCCCACTAAGGCTGTCTCGCTCGCACAGGCAACCCGAAAGTGATGTCACAGGAGACCTTTTTTTTTGTTGTCTTTTTACAACAACTTTAGGGGAACTGGGTTTGCAGGGAAACATAAAAGAAAGAGCGCTTAAACTCTTGATTTATGTTATTTTGATTTTGATTCTGATTTATTTATTTTATTTTTTTTTTGGGGAACAACAAAACTTTAACTTTCAAGGTCACTGCCTTGCTCTCCGTTTGTGCAGCACTCTCGCTCTTTCGCACTCACGGATTTTCATCGCTTTTCGAGCCGCGCGCGTTTTTACCGAATTTTCGATGAATTTTGAGGGCTTACATTCAGTGCGCCAGGTATTTGTGTTGTTTAGAAAAAAAAATCTGAACAGCCCCGAAAGCAGTGTGATTTCATTTTCCCTTTTTTTTTTTTTGGTGGCAAAGTGAGACGTTACCGGTTCGCTCTCTCGTTTTCCGCTTGGTAAAATACCGAAAAGTTTTTCGTATTTTTCCATCAGCTGTTCGCTGGCTTAACCCTTTGAGGGTTTTTGTTTTTATTTTTATAGTTGGAATTCTCATCGGGTTTTAAGTTTACAATTGGCTATGGTGGTTTCTTTTATTATATTTATTTTCTTTTTAATAATCTGTCAATATAAATAAAACCCCGGTAAAAATGGAAATACGACTATTTCTTAAATGAAATTTATAATAAATCATTTTCCAATACAACAAAAACATAAATTCCTAATGCGAATTTAATAGGGATTTTATTGTTACACATTTATAACAAATGATTGTTCCAATAAAACAAAACAAGACAAATCGTATTGTTCATTTAATAAAATCACCCGCCCCATGCAATGTAAACCCTTGTACGTAGAATTCTTTGGCACTGTTGAATTTTAATCGCAACAAATATATTTCCCATACAAAAAACCTTTAAATAAGACCACCCCCATTAAGAGTTTTATAAACAAATTTATGAACAACGATGTTCCAGCGAGAGCGGGACGGCACTGGAAGGGAGGCCGGACTGTGGCAAATGACGCACCCAGCGCACGGTCACACTCACCGCACTCGCACTGGACGAAAAGCCAACTCAGCTGAAAGTGTTGGACATTTTGATACACAAATTAATTGGAAAGCTGTTGGCACAGAAGGCCGAAATTCAACTGCCAACCGGGACCCAAGACAATGCAAAATGCGTCCGGGCAACGAGCGAACTGCCAGGCGGAGCCCTACCAAAGACTGGCTCCCTTTTTTGGGACACCTCAGCAGCCTCACCAGCCTTCTCCTCCTCCTCCTCTGCACTCTCTGCTGTCTTCCGACTTCGACGTGGGCAGCTTTGTCCGACAAGCGATTGTGCGCTGATCCGAAGTGCGAGCGTAAGTTGCTCCCCCCCTTTCCCTTTCCCTTCACCCTTTCCCCCTCCAACGGCTTGCATAACCCGCAAACCCTTCTCTTTCCCCGCAGAAATCATCTCAACGGGCATCGCGAAGATCAGTTACCTCTCCGGCGGGGATGGCCTGATACCCTTCAAGATCAATGCACCCATACGGGTGCTCTCGAAGAGCGCCGGCACGAATAGGCAGCTGTGGGGCGTGGAAATCGGCGGCAGGAGGGGCTATGCCAACAAGGACTTTATCATGGAGAAGAAGGTGTTGGTGCGGGAGAAGGATCTGCTGTACGAGGTGCCAGTGGGGGCCACGGCGGCGCCACAGGTCGTGCTCAATGCCTCCGAGTCGGGGGAGGACGTGGCGAGCACCACTACCTCGCCTTTGGAGGTGAAAGTCGAGAGCATTGTGGTGGACAAGACGGAGGAGTCGGGCCAGGAGGCGCCGCTGCAGCCCACGACGGCCAGCCAGAGCGAGCCCGTGCTGGTGGATGGGACGGCGCTGCCATTGGAGGCCGTTCCGGCGGTGACAGAGCCGCAAATCGTTGTTTCCGAGGCGACAACGGCGGCAGAAGCGCCTTTGGAGGCCAGCCAGCAGGGGACGGAAGCCAAGATCCTGGCCTCGGAGCCCCAGGAAGCCGAAATCCCTATTCCAAAGCCCCAGGCAGCCGAGATCCCCACTCCAAAGCCCCAGGAACCCGTGATCCCCACTCCAAAGCCCCAGGATGTGAAGCAGGGCGAGGAGAAGGACGAACTCGATGACTTCCAAGACGACTTCGATTACGAGGGCGAGGAGGAGGACGAGGCGGACGAGGCAGACGACAGCGACAACGATGACACAGATAACGAAACGCTGAACGTGCCAGCGAACGATAAAAAATCAATTAACATCAGCGAATCAATCGAAGTGCCAGCGGCCTCCCAAGAGCCGGAAGAGCCCAAGAATGTGCAGCTCGAGCTCGATGAGAAGGAGGACAATGCCACTGAGGTAACCGAAAACGCTGCCGAAGCGATTATCAAGCCGATTGAGGCGACAGGGCTGCCGGAAGCGGCAAAGGGCGATAGCTCTGTTGAGGTGGAGCAAGAGATTACAACCGCTGACCCGGCGATTGAGAAATCCGCCGATAACGCGGCTGCGACTGCGACTGCGACTGCGAGTGTGGCAACTGAAGCACCTTCCGTGCCCCCCGTGGAAGCAGCAGCTGCTTTGGAACCCGAGCCACCGGTTGTGCAACCCGTGGGCCTGCCTCCGCTGTTCGAAAAGAAAAACTTTGAGAATCCGAATGATTACTACAAGCAGCTGCAGGAGCAGCAAGAGCTTCTGAAGTCGGTGAGTGAGGAGGCCACCGAACAACCCAAGCAACCTGATGAACCGGCCTACAAGCAGCCAGAGCCTGAAGTGCAATATCAGGATCATGAGGATTACTATCCCACGGAAAGTTCCTATCATTATCACTCTGTAAGTGCGGAGGAAACGACTCCCTCGGCGTTCACGGAATCGGCCTATGCATCAGTCTACGATGAGGCCACTCCTGCCCCGGATTCGCCTTACAGAGCAGCCTACGAGGAGGCCACTCCTGCCCCGGAATCGCCTTACAGGACAGCCTACGAGGAGGCCACTCCTGCTCCGGAACAGCAGCCAGAATCTGCGGGTGTGGGAACAGTAGAGCCTGTGCAGCCTGTGCAGCCTGTACAGCCTGTACAGCCTGTGGAGCCGGTGGAACCGATGGCCCTGCCCTCGACCGAGTCTCCCGTGAAGGAGGACGGAGGAGTGGGCTTTGGACTCTTTGCCACCATTGTTGATACCGTGAATAACTTCATTGGCAAGGAGCCGCAACCTGACGCAGATGGTGGCGACGAGCTGCAGAGGATTCTCTATCCGCATAGGACCGGCGAAGCAGGAGGCTCCCCGAAATCTAACCCAGGTAAAGTATACTATGACTCACAACAAGATGAGGTTCTTAAGATTCGTTTACAGATCCCATCCCTGCGGATGTGGATGGATATTGTGCGCGCGTGCAGCCTCAGGGCGAGCACTGCCATCGCAGCGTTTCGCTGGACAATTTCGTGGAAGTACTGGCCGGGAATATGGTGGACCACAGCCTGTTGCTCTTGTGCGTGGTGATTGCGGCGGCCTCGTCGCTGTTCTTCCTCTTCACGTACTACTGCTTCTGCAACAGCAGCAAGGAGGGCGAGCTGCTCTCGAAGCTGAACCACCTGGAGCGCAGCCTGCTGGCCTCCCACAAGGAAAACCTCATCGTCAAACACGACCTGATGACCACGCGCCAGAAGCTGGCCAGCATTGAGGACAACTCGTTTGGCTCCAACGACATGGTGGCCGATCTGAAGCAGCAGCTGGAAAGGGAGCTGTACGAGAAGGCGAAGCTGCAGGAGCAGGTGCTCTCCCTGGAACAGGTGAGTTTTTGGGGGCAATAAATCCAATGCGAGGGGGAAGTATATATAGTACTAGTTCGTAGTTTGTAGCTTTGAACGAAGAATTAGGTCGTTCTTTTAGTTCAATCGTTCTGTTTCGAACGAACGAACTTAAAGAATCGAACGATCCAAAAGCTACGAACGACCTAAAAGAAACGAATTAACCAAAAGAGCAAACGAACTAAAGAACAGGAGAATTAAAGGAACGAACGAACTTAAAGAATCGAACGATCCCAAAGGAAGAAACGCCTTAAAAAAACGAGCGAGCTAGAAGAAGCGAACGACCTAAAGTAACGAGCGAACTAAAGGAACGAGGGACCAAAAAGAAACGAACGAACTTAAGTAACGAACGAACCATCTAAGACAGCAAACCAAGTAAAAGAGATTTCAAGATTTAAAGAATCAATAAGCTTAGTTCGTTCGTTTAATACGACCCAACACTACTATATGTCGTTTGTGCATCTGCAGGATCTTGATAATGCCGCCGATGCCGGTCTGGAGCTGGACAAAATGCTCAAGGAGGTGATGGCCAGTCAGAACCTGAGCACCATGGAGGAGCAGGAGAGTAAGTATGCCCCAACACCAGCTTTACGAATACAATTGACTCCCGAAATCCCACAGAGATCATCCTCGAGATCAACTCGAGCCTGGCGGAGAAGAGTCGGGAGAACAGCGAACTGCAGTACTCGTACACGGAGGCCACAAAGCGCTTCGACGGCGAGCTGAAATCGCTGCAGGAGGACAACTACGAGCTGGAGATGGAGAAGGAAAAGCTGCAGTCGCGGCTGGAGGAGATCGAGGCGGAAACGGAGCGGGAGATGGCCAAGGCGCTGGAGGCGCGCAACATCGAAATGCAGCGCCTGCAGAAGCAGATCCTCGATCTGACCGCCAAGTGGGAGCGCGAGCACGGCGACCTCCAGACCAGCCAGGCCAAGATCGAGGCGCTCGAGGACTGCCTCAAGTCGCTGAAAAAGGACGCCAATCTCAATGTCCAGGAGCTGATCACGTCGGCCAAGACGCGCGGCGAGCTGAAAGCCTCGCACAAGAAGTTCGTGGAGCTGCAGGTCAAGCTGGAGGAGGAGGTGGCCCTCAAGCAGCGCCTGGAGAATCAGCTGCAACAGTCGTCCGCCGATGTGGAGCAGCTCAAGCAGGACTACAATCAATCGGAGCGGGACAAGCTGGAGGCCCAGAACCGCCTGCAGGTCCTCTCCGGCTACTTCAGGGACAAGGAGAACGAGCTGAAAAAGTACTTGCCGTTTGTCAGTTGCATGTGGTGTATCCATTATTAAGGGGTGTGTCGTTGCAGGGAGCTGAGCCAGCAGGAGACCAAGTGGCTGCAGCATCAGGGAGAAAACGCCAGCACTGTGGAAACGCAGACCCTGATGAAGAACGAAATTCAAACGCTCAAGTAAGTGGAGACCCTTGGGGACCCTTGATGGCCGTGCAATTGTAAAGCATTTTCGGGCTTTTGCAGGTCGCAGAACGACGAGCTGCGCGCTGAGATCGAGGCGCAGATAGCCTCGCACAAGGCGCAGATGGGCACGCTGGAGAACCGCGCCCACGAGTCCTGGCTGGCGGCCCGTCAATCGGAGCGTCGCTGCGAGGAGGCCCTGGCCGAGGCCGCCGGACTGCGTCGCAGGCTGACCACCATGGCCGGCGGCGAAATGGTGGGTGCCGTGGGGGCTGTGGATGCCGCCTCGGCGGCCAATGGAGCGCCCATTTTGGGGGTCGAACTGAAGACGGCACCGTCGCCGCTGCCGCTGCCCGGTTCACCGCTGCTGAACATGCCAAATCCACTGCCATTCCTGCCGGCGCCCTTCTCCCCCTTCATGGGCCTGCCGCCATTCCTGCCCGGCGCACCCTCAGGCGGCGCCCGACCCCCGCCCCTGGGCCGCATGCGTTCCCCACCGCCGCGCGATCGGGAGCGGGATCGTGACCGCGATCGCGACCGTGATCGCTATTCGGACTACAGCGATTACGATGACTACGATGACGAGGAGGAGGATGATCGGGGAATGAACCGACGTCGCCGGCACAGCGGCAGCTGGGGACGCCGCGGACATCGCGACTCCTACACACACTCGCCCCGCACATATCGCTCGCTGTCGCCGTCGGACAGTCGGTACAACTACAACGACACGGAGACGGAGTACAGCCCGCCGCCAAGTCCACCGCCGGCCACGTCTGCGGGCCGCAACGGCGGCACCGGATCGCGACCCTACAGCGAGGTGTGAGCTTCAGACGACGCTTCACGCCCCCAAAAAGTCCTCCTACCAAGTATATTAGACTCAACAGAAACTAGTTCAAATATATTTATTAATCCAATGATTATCGAACGAACGGCCAACGGGCACGGGAACTAAATTCAGGAGAATCATCCATCTAGCACATCAGCAACTTCAACTTCGATATCTTCAACTGACTCAGCGGTGAATGTAATCCACGAGAAGGCAGAAATACATTAAACATTGTGGCAAAAACAAAAACGATGTGCTTTTTGTAAATATTAAAAAAGTTACTCGTAAATGATTTGTTTTGTTTTCTGTTACCGAGACAATTTCATTATCTTCATTTCAAGATCATTTCAAGATGGTCTCAGCTTACTTAAATAATAATGGAGTAATGGATGAAAAGATAATACATAAACGTAACGATTTTACGATTGTAGAAGTTACTCGTGAATGATTTGTTTTGTTTTCTGTTACCATTATCTTCATTTTAAGATGATTTCAAAAAGGTCTCAGTTCACTTAAATAATAATGGAATAATAGACAATTTCAATATCTTCAGTTCAAGATCATTTCAATATGGTTGTAGATTGTAGAGGTAATAGCTCCAATTGCTTAAATTATGGATGAAAAGATAATACATAAATGTCACGATCTCACGATTGTAGAGGTGACAGCTCCAATTTTAAAATAGTCCAACGCTTCTCTCCATAAAAATATCTCTCTTTGTACTCCTTTGGCTTGATGACCCCAAACGTAACGGTCAGTTTTGGATGCACAAATCCTTTGGAAAACTACAGAAAGGGTCATAAAATGATTTACCAATTCAAGATTTGAAAAATGTTGCTACCCACCTTGAATTCCAAGTCCTTGTCACTGAAATTGATCGCCAAAATATCCTTTCGCGAGTCAAGAACCCGCTTCATTCTGGCCGGACTGAAGGTGAAGTATCTTTTGTTGAGAGTCATATTTGATAATGTAAGGTCTGTGAGCTTGGGACAGGCGGCCACAACTGCCCAAATGCCATCGGCATTTGCCCAAAAGGAAAAGTTCTGCAAGTGCAGCTGCTCCAGCCGGGGAAGGCGCTTAAAGATCCCGCAAAAATCGATGCCACAAGTCTTCGTAGTCATGAGGGTCAGCGACCGGAGGTTTTCCAGCTTTGAAATCATCACCTGGCCTACCGTTCTCATCAAGCTCTTGCCCGGGACGACCACCATAGCCGCCACCACATCCAGGCCCCGAAGATGTACAATGTGCCGCCCAGCAGTGCTCCAATTCATAATATTACAATCGTTAATGCGAAGTTTGCGTAATTTTGGAAGATTCAAAACGCAACAGATGTCAAGACTTGGTTTTACCAGTGCTTGATCAAGGTCCAGCTCTAGTTCCTCTTAATTATTTAGCATGGTAAGGGCTTGGTCGTTTTGCCCAGTCCTCCAGGCGCATTTTAGTGACTGGAGCGGCAGATGGCAACAAATCTCCTCGAAACTACTAGGCAGAGGGTCGTGGCAACCCCTCATATCCAGGTGCCGCAGCTTCCGCCAATGGTCTATGTATATGCCAAAGGTAGAACAGTTGGCCATGTCGAGGGATTCCAAGTCCGGAAACAATTCAACCAAAATCTCAAAGTCCTTGTCAAGTGGCTGATAGATTTTATTATTGATCCCGTTGTAGCAATCCTCCGTATATTCGAGCTTACGCATGGCGGGGAATGCGTATGGGAGACAGTATTGCAAATTAGTATAGCTCACGCTATCCAAAACCAACTCCGTCACCGTGGAGCATATGCATTGCAGGAACTTATCGAGGATTATCGAGGATTTGAAGATGTCCACAAATGTGTCTTCGTCCAGGAAGAACTTTTTCTGGCGCTGAAAGAGGTCGGTGATCACAGTGCTGAGGCGGGTTGTGTCCTCGGTGGCCTGCCACAACAGCAGTTGAGCCCTTAGATCCAGGTGCTCTATAATTTTGCTAGAATACACCAGAAATACACCAAGAGTTATACCGGGATCTGTGTTGATCGGGAGTCGTAGAACTTACAGCAAACAGTCGTCATTCAGTTTAACTATTTTCGATGCCATTGCGCCGTTGAATAAACCGAGACGATGGCCTAGAGTTTAATTGTTCTAACAGATGATGCTCGGAAGTCTATCGGTACATCGATTGTTATCGATCTCTTATTAGAGATGATTAAATAAATGCTAAAAATTCGATGTTTGATATTTACTATCGATGGATGCCATTGCGACGTTGAATAAACCGAGACGATGGCCTAGAATTTAAGTGTTCTAACAGATGATGCTNTCGGAAGTCTATCGGTACATCGATTGTTATCGATCTCTTATTAGAGAGAATTCGATGTTTGATATTTACTATCGATGGATGCCATTGCGACGTTGAATAAACCGAGACGATGGCCTAGAATTTAAGTGTTCTAACAGATGATGCTCGGATGTCTATCGGTACATCGACTATTATCGATCTCTTATTAGAGATGATTAAATAAATGCTAAAAATTCGATTTTTGATATTTACTATCGATGGATGCCATTGCGACGTTGAATAAACCGAGACGATGGCCTAGAATTTAAATGTTCTAACAGATGATGCTTGGATGTCTATCGGTACATCGATTGTTATCGATCTCTTATTAGAGATGATTAAATAAATGCTAAAAATTCGATGTTTGATATTTACTATCGATGGATGCCATTGCGACGTTGAATAAACCGAGACGATGGCCTAGAGTTTAAATGTTCAACAGATGATGCTCGGATGTCTATCGGTACATCGACTTTTATCGATCTGTTATTAGAGATGATTAAATAAATGCTAAAAATTCGATGTTTGATATTTACTATCGATGATAGTAAGCCTAATTTTAGTGCATTTGAACCGCCGCCGTAAAGACTTTTCCACTTGTGATCAGAGACGTTACCAGTGCAATCATCAGCGAAAATATTCAGAAGCGCTGGACCAGCATCCGCCGTACGACTGCTTTGGCAGGAATCAACCAATTCCCCGGAAGCAAAGGCATATACTAAAACACAACAATAAACAATACCATGCAACAGTTTTCCTTTTTAGATCAACTCAAAGACTGGCATGGGGACTAGTTATTTTATTTTAATTTAAGATAAAAACGAATTTTTAAATATCGCAATGACGAGAATGTAAATTGTTGTATTACATGATATATGAAGGGAACGGTGATCCAACTCGGTAAAAAAAACTTCAACCACATCAGAAGTTTTACTGACTTTTTGGTTTGTAATGTTTTTATTTGTAAAGTTATTCATTCATTTTATTTCAATTGGTCCCAGTTTACAGGTACCTTTTGAACTCCTTTTTTTTCTTTCATTTTCCATAAAAATGATAAGATAAGTCACTTTACCATGACATTTAAATGTACGCTATAATCAAAACACGAATGTTATCTTTGGGGAACAAACAAACGTAATCACGATTGTAGGGGCAACAGCTCCAACTCGATGGCTTCTTGGGGCACCGTTGAAATTGCATTGTCTGTGGACCCAAACGAAAGCCTCAGGTTTGGATGCACAAACGTTTTAGAAATCTACAGAAAGGGCCATAATATTATTTACCTATTAAAGATTTGAAAAATGCTGCTACCCACCAAGGACTCCATTTCGTTTTTACTGAAATTCATCTCCAAAGTAACGTCTCGCGGGTCTAGAACCCGCTTCATTGCGGACGCACTAAAGGCAAAGAATTCCTCGTAGAGGGTCATATTGGATATTGCAAAGTGTGTGAGCTTGGGACAGGCGGCCACAACGCTCCAAATGCCATCGGCATTTGGCCAAATGCGCGAGTTAAGCAGATGCAGTTGCTCCAGCTGCGGGAAGCAATTGATGATCACGCCAAAATCGATGGCACAGCAGCCCTCATCATCGACGAGGGTCAGCGATCGGAGGTTCTCCAGCTTAGCCATCACCTCCGGGGTGCGCATGTAAATGTTATCGTTGCACGTGGCCGCCACCACATCCCTCCCCCGGATCTGTCCAATGTCCGCCAACAGGTCGTCCAAATAGTCGAAGTTGTGTATGCGAAGTTTGCGCAGCTTCGGCAGACCCAGTACTTGGCGGATATTATGCGGACTCAGATGCACTATGTCCAGCTCCAGTTCCTCCAGGTCCTTCAGTAAGGCAATGGCCTGGACGTAGGCATCCTCCTGGGACCGCTGCCATTGGACACTCAGCGTCTGGAGGGGCAGATTGCGGCAAATCTCCTCGAAGCACTCAATGCTCAGGTACCAGCAAAGCTGGAGATCCAGGCGCCGCAGCTCCCGCCACCGGCTGATGTGGTTGCCAAAGGAGTTGCCGCTCATGCCGAGGGATTCCAGATTCGGAAAGCAACCGACCAAAATCGCCAGGTCCTCGTCCTCCACATGGTCGTCGCTGTTCTCATCTGCCAAGTAACAGAGCTCCCGCAGCTCGGGGAACGTGTGTGGGCGCCAGAGTTCCAACTGATCCATCGGCAGGTAAGAGAGTCTCAGCTCCGTCACCGTGGAGCATATGCATTGCAGGAACCCGTTGAGGAGTTCGGGCCCCTCAAATGAGTCTCCGTCCAGGAAGAACTTTTTCCGGCGCTGCCAGGCGGAGGTGATCACAGTGCTAAGGCGGGTTGTGGGCTCGGCGGCCTGCCACAAATTCAGTTGATCATCCAGATCCAGGTACTCTATAATTTTGCTAGGATACACGCAAAAAGGTTAAACCGGGAACCGTGTTGATCGGGAATCGCACAACTTACAGCAAACAGTCTTCATTCAGACTCTCTATACTGGCCGTCATTGCGATAATGTGGAATTAACCGGCATTAAAGAGTGGCTTATATTTCAACTTATAAGCAGATGTTACTTCAGATGACGAAAACATTTAAAAAGCTCAGGTGTCTTTGTTATCGATAGTGAAGTGCGATAGTGACAGTTTGAATATCGTGTAGTTTAACTTTACATTTCGTTTCGTATACTTTTTTTACTTAACTTTTTTTTAATTTAAGCTAACATTATATTCGCTTTGTTTAAAAAAACGACTTGCCATTTATGAACAAATGGGATTCTTCTATCCCTACAGTAAGCAAAATTCTTGGCCCAAAATAATATTATACCAATTATTTGCCCTTTTACATTTAATATATTAATTTTACATTACATTTAATGATTAAATTAAAACATATTCGGGGGTTTTCAACTACAGGAATTGAATATGTTACATTATTGAAGAAACGAGAACAAATTATACTTGCTCAGCACAATTTTAAATTTTATCTTGAAATACGATTCACATTTCACGATTCACAATGTGAATCCTTCCAAGCCAAACTATTCACTTAGAGAAGAAGGACGACGGTCTTCTTTATTAGACGAAACTCTTCCTTCACTGCTGGAAACCAGATCTATTGATCCTTCCGAATCAGAATTAGGATCCCCTAAATCCATTGCTTGCAAGAACGTCGACGATTCCGAGACCTTAATAATTTTCTTCGAACCTTTGGTAACTCCAGCGCTTTCTGATTTTTCCAACTCGACGTCGTCTGACGGGTCCTTTGGGTTCCAAGTAATTCGCTTAAGACCCCCCTCAATCATCAAGACCTCAGACTTCCTTTTGTTATTCTCCTCCTCCTCCTTTTTCCAACTCATTATTCTGGCACTTGCACTCGGTCTCTCGTTGCCCTGAGAGGATTCCGTGGAGCCCCGTGGTGTTCCTGTCTGTTCCGGCAGATTGAACGAGGCGCTGACACCCCGCCAGATGCCAGAATGCTGTAACCTCTCCTCCTGCTCATAGGTGTAGGTGTCGACGATTGAATTTAACACGACGTCGTCGGGCGAATCGACAATCGAGGGCGAGGAAATGTTGCTGTCATCGCTGTCGTCTGCTTCTTTGAGCAACAACTTGCCGCGTACCTCGTGGAAGAGCTTCCACATTCGGATGATGAACTTGCCCTTCTCCCCGACGTACTCCCGCAATTCGAGGGGCTGCGAGAGGGCCAGGGCTTCGTAGTATTCGGATCGTCTGCAGAGAAAGTCATCAACCGGCTTGGAAAGTACATACAGCCCTCTGTCCCGTCGGACCGCATCACCAAACGCCTGGATAGCAATTCTGCTGCGGCCTTGTAGCCTCCAAGCTCCCGGCTCCATGCGCATTATGATATCCAGCACATGGAACATGTGCATCAGGTACATGGTGCCGGTGATCAGGGCCGCAACGCTCTGCTGTTTGATTGCAACGAAATTCGGGTGGTCAAAGTAAGCGTCGGTGTCCTTTAGGGCCGTCAGTGCCGGATAGTCGTGGACATGCCGCATCACCCTCAGGCCGCAAAAGTAGTGCGCCAAGGCCGCTGTCAGGGTCAGGATAAATTGTGTGGAGAGCACACACCAGTGGCTGACCAGCATTCTGAATGCCCCAAGGGCGGCCAGCAGGGTGAAGGACAAGTAGGTGGCGCAGTAAGCGAAATAGTGCATTTCCTTGTTTCCGAGCTTGAAGCCCCGGACGTGAAGGGTAATGCACATACAGCCCAGCACCACCTCGATCAGCTTGAAGAACACCCACACCTGGTTCATGGTTTCCGAGTTTTTCCGAGTTTTTCCGAGTTTTTCCGAGTTTTTCCGAGTTTTTCCGAGTTTTTATGAGTATTCTCAGAGGGCAAGGCCACCTAAGAGGGTAGTTTGTTTAAAGCTTTAAAAGATGCATTCTTATGAGAATTTTTAAATGTCTCCGGCAACAATGGGAACTAACATAACTAATATACTATAGGTACTCATACGAGAATTAATGAGTTTATCCGAATAATAAAGTCGCTTGTGGCTGCAGTAATTTGATTCTTAAGTGTACATTTCAATATTTTACATTAATACATTTGCATCAACTGATTTTTTGGGCCATAGTCACTGCGCTTGTTATTGCGGCCGCTTGAAGGGTGTTCTCAGATAAGATTAGTATACGTTGGCTTCTCTTTATAGTTTAATGGCATTTACAATCTATAGTAAATCCTAGCCTTGAGCTAATCTTTTCCATTCAGTCAATTTCCAACTTGCGAAAAGAGCCAACCGCCCCGAATGAAGATTGATGGCTCGGGTGGGTAGGTTTTCCGAATTTCCGTAGCTTTTCGTCGGTGCCAAAGTTTTGGGAGTCCTGAAAATACCCAGCATAGCTCGAAATCTTCGCTTCCATGGCTGCGCTGATTTGCCGCATGGGGCCCGCAGATCCGCCGTACTCTTCGGGCAAATATTCACGGCGCACCAACTGGAATATAGCCTCCGGATCGGAACTGACTGAGATCTGCAAGGCAGGACGTTTTAGTAGGACAATAACGGATATTCCCATGACTTACCCGATTCTTGATTTTTGCGGGAAAGAAGGATCGCAGCGTATTGAAGCCTGTTTCAAAGGCAGCCGGGACATTGATGAAGTGGATGCCCTTCTGGCGTGTGGGCATCGCCTCATCCGCATACGCGGAGAACTTGCTTAGCAGCTGCGGCTGCAGGGCAAACAAGTGGGCACCGGTCACGCCCGACATGTCCATGATCTCCACGTAGCCGCTGACGGTGGCATTCTCGTCCTCGAACATCATTATTTCGCCGAACATGGAGCCCACGCGTATAATGTCCTGGAACTTGTACTTTCCGGTATCATAGCTTCCGGCCCGGATGATGGTCACACATGGTCCGGGATCGTTGGCGTCGAGGGGCAATCGCAAAATAACCCTGCCATAATGATCAATTTGCATTCAAACAATGATGTTTTCAACTTTTCGGGTAAATACTGGGCCTAAGCTTGTGAAATTTTATGTGAAAAATTTACTAGGGATCAATTTAATTCATCTCCAATTGAAATATTAATGAATATTATCTAACTAACTTAACATAGAGTACACTACAAATATTACGTTTACAGGGGTACATTTTTTTAATTCAAATCGAAGAACTTTTGTAGATGTGTAGTTTTATAAAATGTCTTATGGTTTGGTTTATTTTAAGTTTCAACTGGTAAACATTTTTGTATAAATTGTTCGAAAATCATTCATGCTTTCTTTAATGTTAGGATAGAACAAATTTTGAATATTGTTCGATTGAAAACCTTTAAAGACAAAACCTTTTGTTTATTTGGTTTGCTGTCGACATGTATTGATTCTATCGTCTGTTTTCATTATCTAGGAATCTAGTGAACGTTTAAGCACATTTAATGCTTCTGGCCGCTTTGTATTGATTAAACATCTTAGCCAATGATTCAACTTGGGACTCACCCCATCCTTATGATATCCAAAACTTGGGGATCGGTGGCCAGGCGTCGCTCGTTGAAGATCTCGGGAATGGAGGCCTGCAGCGTGTAGAAGCGATCGAACTTCTCCTTGGCCCGCTCCAGGCTGAACTTGGTGCCGCGCAGGAAGGCCAAGAGAAACTGGTCGTTCGTGCAGGCCCGAAGATGTGGCTGCTTGAGGACCCACTCCCGCAGCGCCTCAATGTCCTGGGGCACACGGTGGGGCACCTCGTTTAGCTCCTGGCAGGCAATCGCCTGCAGCGCCGGCTTCAACGGACGCACAAAACTCATGCTCGTAGTGCCTTGCTACCTGCCTTGCTTGAGTGTGGAGAAAAAAATCGTTAAGCAACGTCCGCGCACGTCACAACGGCCCCGCCACCCACATTTCCAATCTTACAATCCAGCTGCGGTTTTAGTTGGAAAATCCGAAACTTTGCCGATGAAAAGCGGCTCTGCGAGCTTGTATGTTTACGGTTTGCAAATGGCCCGTCGACTGGCAAAGTGATATGCGAGAAATACGAATAACACGCGCTTGTTGGGGAATCAACGAACTCCGTGGCGATTGCTTTTCCCCGCCTGATCATAAGCCGATTTAACAATGCACGAAGACATTTGCTGGAAGCATTCCAGGGGATGGTTGGGCTCGGTGGGTGGGTGGTGCGCCACGTCCAGGCTACGTCAGTGGCCCGGCGCTTGCAGTAGTATTCATGTTTATTCAATTCCTCATGATGGGTCGCTTTTGCGATTGATTGTCTTAATTGGCTTTGGATTTATTTTCGAGTGCATGCGGCTGCCTGCGGTTTCGGCTGGCCCAGATATGAGCTTCGTAATCCCATTGATAAAGAGGTTAATCGGGAGCAATTATTTAACCGAACGTCCCCTGATAAGTCTAATTCGTCAAGTTCAAAGCCAGCAACGAAAAGGCATGCAGTTCCAAAATATTTAATTAATTTGATATGTTTACATATAGGTTAAAGATGGTTAGGTAATATAAATAGTAGTGGCTCTATCTGCCAGCTTTTTATGACAGATTGCAGCTGATTTCCGGCAACATTAAAGGTATTATTATTGTTAAATAATGGTAACCCTCAATAAGGCATGATATATCAATCATATTTTGTATAATGTATATGGTTCTATATTTAAATCGCAACCATTTTTATATGAATATGAATCTTTCATGCAAGGTCAACATTTCAGGTATTCTATAAAAAAATACAAAATTTACTACAATCTATCATCTTTCCAATAACTTTGATGTCAAAAAAACGTTTGCTTTTTTGACTAAATTAAAATATCTTTGAAACAGACTAACAAATAAAGGACGCATTCTAGTTTAGGATCCCAAAATCGAATTCCTTTTCCTTCAATCTTTACTTCAACACCTAAAAACGTATACCGTGCCTTAAAATTCCTTAAATTATTAAACAAATGCAAATCATGTATTTATACCAACCCATGTTTAAAAATTTTGTATATAATATATTTTTATAATAATATTAAAGGTAAAAGTCCCGCCCTATTTTTGAGTATTGCTTTTCCCGGGTAAGCGAGCTTTTGCTCAGCTGAAACCCCGATCAGCTGTTTGCTTAGCACCCCCACATTTTTCGATAATTCCACCACTAGCTCAAATCGATAGCACACACACAGCACTGAAAATAAACAAACATACTTTTTTTCAGCTCCCCAATTGGCAACGAAATTATACACCCTTTTCGCCCTTGCAACGCCTATGTGAAGGGGCCTTACCACCGCCATCGAGGAAGAACACGTAGCGAGGATGACGAGCGTTGAGGAGAACCCGTTCGCAGCGCTCCTTGAGGAGGGACCCAAAAGCGATGGCGTGGCCCACAAACTGGTCGAGCAGGTGCTCCTCTTTACGCTGGACAAGGCCTCATCGGCCGGCAAACGGCTCCTCTGCCTCTCGGACGTGGTGGTGGACACCAGCGACAACATCCTGGGCGCCGACCTTGTCGCCCACGCCCTTTTCGAGCGCCTAATGCTGACGGACACCGCCCCATTGGCGGGCAATGCCACCGCCGAGTCGCTGGAAACGCGTGCCATGTGGTACCTGCACGGCGCCTTTGCCCGTTGCGAGCGCCTCCCGGCGGAGCAGGCGGACCGCTCCAAGCTGCTGGAATTGATACTGAACAACGCCAGCACCTGCATGCGCCAGCCCGATCTGTTTGCCCCCCAATCCTTTGCCGCCCAGTGGCTGGAGCTCTTCGAGCAGGCGGACGAGCACAATACCAGCACTCAGGAGTTTCTCGTTCGGGTCGCCGGCAAGGTGCAGGAGGAGGACGAGCCCCTGGAGGCATTGGGCGCCCTCAAGGCCGTCTTCTATCCCATGCTGGGCGACCTGCAAAAGGCCATTGCCAAGGAGAGCCTCATATCGATCAAGAAGGACGTATTCTGGATCCTGGGCTTCTTTGTGCGCGACAAGCGTGCTCCGGTGCTGGGCGAACTGCTGGTGGACTTTACCACGCCCAATCCAAAGGCCAAAGGTTCAAGCTCACCTAAAATCTATTCGAAATAATGAAATAACACGGCGCTCTCTCTCCCTGCAGGCGGCGACTACATGGACACTCTGCTGGGCAGCCTTTTGAGCATCTCCATTTTGCCCAAAACCCAAACCGCCAAGTATGAGTATTTCCAGGAGCTTTCGCTCAACCAAACGGACCCCGCCCTCTGGGCCCTGCTGTCGCACCACCAACAGTCCATCTTTCTGCTGGTCAAGCAGCTCTTGGTCCTGTCGCCGGAGTGCAAGAGGAAAACGCTGCAATGGGTTGCCAACTGCCTGGACGCCAACGTCTCCCGGGGCCACCTGTGGAGCAGCATCAACATCAATCTGGATCAGACGGTCCACAGCTCGGCCAGCGACTCCTTTATGACCAATCTGAGTGCCGTCCTCACGCGTCTCTGTACGCCGCTGTGTCTGCCCAACCTAAAGGTACGCCCAGCGCCCAGCGCCCAGTGCGTTGCATTTTGTGTTTGCCTAACCCCTTGTCTCGTCCAGGTCCTCTTGGTGGATCCCACGTATTGTGCCGTGGCGGACGAGGATCGTGCGGCCAAGGGTGTGAGCCTGCTGAAGTCCGCCGAGGAAACCTGCCTGCTGCCCGCAGAAGAGGGTGCCGTGCGCCTGACGGCCGACAAATACAACTTTGTGACCGAGATTTTCTATATGACGCACAAGTGTTTCCAACTGGCCAGCAGGCCGTGCATTGATCGCCTCAGCCGCGTGATGCGGGAGCTGCAGAACACACAAACCGCCTACGAGGAGGTGGTGAACACCGATCCCAACAACGAACTGGCCACAAACCTCTTCCGCATGATGATGGAGCAGATGCAGCAGGTGCTGTGCATCAAGAATACGCTGGCCGAGCCAACCAACGACACCGGCATGCTCAAGTTCTTCGAGGCCTCGGCCATTTGGCTGACAGAGGTGGCCATGTTGCCGCGCGAGTGCTACGAGCAGGGCCTGGACAAGAAGGACTTTGCCCCGCAGATATTCCGCAACATGGAGCTGCTGTCGGAGACGCCGCCGTTTGTGGCTCCGTACATGCAGTCCATACCGGAGATGATTATCGACAACATTGCCGCCTATTTGAATTTCTGTCGCCGTCTCAACGACGATCAGTACATACACATTTACTTCTCCGCCCACGATGCCATCTTCAAGATGATCCTGCTGTTTATGGGCAGCGCCAGCCTGGTGAAGAATCCCCATCTGCGCGCCAAGCTGGCCGAGGCCCTGGAGTTCCTGCTGCCCACGCCGGTGATGGGTAGCAATCGGCAAACATTTGTGACGCACGTCTTCGACAACCATCCCGACCGCCTGAAGGTGGTGCGCAGCCTGCTCAACGTCTTTGTGAGCATCGAAATGACCGGGCAGTCGGTGCAGTTTGAGCAGAAATTCAACTACCGCCGCCCCATGTACGCCATCATGGAGTATTTGTGGACGAAGCCGGAGCAAGTGCAGTGCTTCCGGGACCTGGCCATCGAGGCGGAGGAGAACATTGAGGCGATCGAGCCGCCAATCTTTTTGCGCTTCATCAATCTGCTGATCAACGATGCCATCTTTGTGCTGGACGAGTCGCTGTCGAATCTGGAGCAGATCAAGCAGCTGCAGCAGGCCCAGGACAACGGCGAGTGGAACAATCTGTCGCACAGCGAGCGCCAGCAGCAATCGACAAATCTGCATCATCTGGGCATGCTGGCGCGCTTCGACAACATCCTCGGCCGCGACACGATCAACACGCTCAAGCTGCTGACGTCGGAGATCAAGAGCATTTTCTGCCACAACAGCATGGTGGACCGCATCGCGGCCATGCTCAATTACTTTTTGCTGCATTTGGTGGGGCCGCGAAAGGAGCGCTTCAACGTCAAGGACAAGAAGGAGTTCGAGTTCGATCCGGCCCAGACGGTGCTGGAGATCTCGCACATCTACATCAATCTGAGCAAGGACGACAGCTTCTGCTTGGCCGTCTCGCAGGACGGACGCTCCTACAGCGATCAGCTCTTTGGCTACGCGGAGAACATACTGATCCGCATCGGAGGGGGACAATTGATTGGCGACATGTCCGAGTTCGCCGAAAAGGTGAAGCGCATGGGGGCCCAGTACAAGGAGGAGCAAGAGCTGCTGGCCGATGCCCCGGAGGAGTATCTGGACCCGATCATTTCCACCCTAATGACGGATCCGGTAGTGCTGCCCAGCTCCAAGGTGACCGTGGATCGATCCACCATTGCACGACACCTGCTGAGCGACCAGACGGATCCCTTCAATCGCGAGCCACTCACCATGGACAAGATCAAGGCGAACGATGAGCTGCGGAAGGAGATCGAGCAGTGGATCGATGGGAAGCGCAAGGCGGCCGCCCAGGCGAAGGGCTGAAGGAGCTGCGGCCCGGCCCGGCCACAGGCAAACCAAAGAGGTTCACTGCGGGATAATTGGATAGCAGGCTATAGTCAATTTTGATTTTCATAGGAATTCCAATCGTAAAGCGTACGTTTCTTGGGTGTATGCATGTTCGATATTTGTACAGTTAGTGGTTTTTGCAAACTTAACCTTACACGTTCTACTCTTTCGGTCGAATAAATGTTTTCTTGATGTTTAAACGAGTAGAGAATGCGAATGCGGAATGCGTGGCTTACACTAGATTTCATTTATCAATTTATCACTTAAACACTGATTTTACTTTTCTTTCGAACACTCTTCGTCTTTGTTCGCCTTCCCTAGGTCCTCCGGATTCGGAAATTCTTTGTTGTCATGTTCGCCTAGTCGATCCGCTCTGAGGAAGGCCTGGAAATGCCGTCGACCTCGGAGGTACCACACACCTTCGTGATAGCTCTTTGGCAGAATCTCCGGTACCTTGTGTTTGCAGGTGTAGGTTATATGCAGTGCGGTGCTGAGTATCTGTTGGTGGGTGTCGGCATCGATGGCCGACACCGCAATCTTGTTATTGATTAAATTCTCGTACGTGTACACCACAAAGGCCGTTACGGTCATGAAACTGTGAACCGGAATCTCGCTTTTAAACGCGGCGCCCGACAGGAACTTGATCTTGGCAACATCGCCGCAATAGAGGCTGGCAGCGACATAGCTGGTCTCCATGGCACGGCGCAGAATGTAGCCGGCAAATATGGTGTTCGCATTGTTCCGGTTCTCGGGAAAGGGATGCAGCGTGCAGCTGCGACTCCAATCGGATATCCACCGGCAGTTTTTCGGCAGGGTAATATTACCGGTAGCTCCCTCAGGAGCCATGGTGCGGCGAAAGATTTCGAACATAACTTGATCCTCTTCCTTTGTGGGCGGCTTCTTATACTCCGGCTTCAGCCTCGATTTCTTTCGCTTGCGGTGCCGCTTCACGGCCTCTTTGTACAGGCACTCCTCCAGCTCGTTTCCCGGTTTCAGCGGATTAACCGGGGCTCGGTTGGTGTTGGTGGCATTGTGGGCACTTATCACGAAGATGGCCCTGCCCAAGATAATGTCCTTTTGGCGCACAAACATGGTTACCTCCATGGAGCTGATGCCCGCCCAGGAGACATATCCGGAGATGTTCAAATCCACATCAGGACTGAATTGTTGGCCCAGAAACTTTGCATGATCGACCCAGCGCGTTTTGAATGTATACGGGAGGGGCACACCCTCCGGCAAATTCGGCAAACGGATGTGACGGTGACAGATCCACACTAAACAATTACAATAAGTAATGTAGCACGTACATTAAAA
This sequence comes from Drosophila ironensis, assembly GCA_021223825.1. Classification (NCBI taxonomy): domain Eukaryota; kingdom Metazoa; phylum Arthropoda; class Insecta; order Diptera; family Drosophilidae; genus Drosophila; species Drosophila ironensis. Next base: position 149,065 of record JAJJHQ010001334.1, read on the forward strand.
ACCAAGAAACTTTAAAGTTTAAGCCTTACTAGCACAGATATCCAGTTCCTCTATAAGGCGACCCATTCGCACCTTACCGTTCGCAAACATGAACTGGTCGCGGATGATGGGGTCGGATGATAGAGGGACTGTTGCCGTTGTAAACGAATCCTGCATGGAACGCTCCCGCAACTCCTCGACCGTTGGAGTGAACTTGAGGAGACCCTCGCGGCACTTGGGAATGGTGTGATAGCCCGACTCGATGCCCAACTGTTCCTGAATCACACGTTTGACTGTGCTAAGAGACATGGAATTAGTCGTTGTCGTGGACATCAAACATCAAACAGGTGTAGACGTTGATACCTTCGTTCACGGTTCCGGAGCAGTGGTCATACTCCAAGTGCCTTTGTTCACATTTCCAACGAAAGACACGGAGTTGCGGAGTCAGCCGTGGCAAGGTGAGCACCCTCCTCGCAATCATATTAGAAGCCAAAAAATAGTTTATATTTTTTTTCTACATTTGTTATATGTAACAAAAAAAGTCAGCTATCTGTTCTCATGATAGTATAAACGAATACAAAATATTTTAACTTTCCATAGCATTTACTTTTTGTAATTGTTTCAAACCAAGTTTATATAAACTCTTAAAAGCGCTTAGTGTTGGCGGGTCATTCGAATTCGCATTCAAAAAATCGTTATCGGTCCAGCGATGTGACCCCATCGATGCAACATAAGATTCGATAGGTTTGCTGCGACAACCGTCGCTGCTGTTTGCCCACCTCTATGGCACATACGGTTCAACTGACTTTTTACAAAGTGGAGTGCACGAAAATGAGTTAAGCTCTTTCGGAGGCAATTCAATTTACATAACAATACTGCGAGTGACAGCCGCCCTAAGACGGAGGAGCGTGGCGCGTCCCGCGCCCAGCACTACCCCAACCACCCCTGGCCCATGAAATCAATTAAGCTCTAGCGCCGTAACGCGAAAATCGATTTCGCTTTCGGCTGCGGGCGCAAGCAGCTGCACACGCCTCCCCCAATCTCCCCCAGCACCGTGCACCCGGAGGTGATGGACACAACCACGACGATGACATTGCGCCCGCAAACCGTTGCCCCAGGTGGCCCAGGCTCCCTCCCGGAGGCGCTGTCGTGGAGCACACGGCTCCTTCTGGCAGGGATCGCTTTGGGGGCCCTGGCAACGGGCTGCGGGGCCACGGATACGGACATTGCGCTGGACGCCAAGGCCACGCTGAATCATCGCATCCAGAGCCTCGACCTGCTCGTCTTCGTCTTCTTGCTGGCGCTCACCGTCCTCACCATTTGGCTGTTCAAGCACCATCGGGTCTCCTGGCTCCACGAAACGGGTCTGGCCGTCATCTACGGTAGGATTGGGGACTCCCTGATGGGGGGAAAGATGGGAAAGGATTATTTTGTTAGCTGGCGGAGCAAGCCGTCAAAGGAGCGGGCTTGTTTTCGGGTAAATTATGCTTGGATTGGGTCCTTCTTCTGTGCAGAACCATTAGGACCATCATCTCCGGAAGGATTGGGTGGTCTTTGCTTACAGAAACATTGAGAAAGATTACATGATAGTTAGCAAAGTAAGCAGTCAAGGGAACGTGCTTGTTTTTGGTAAAATTCGATAGAGAAACTTCAAGATTGCATAGAATTAAGTTCATCTTTTTCAGAGACAAATTGGAAAAAGATTATAAAGTAAGCTCTAGAAATGCAGGTGAAAGAGTAAGAAAGAATTATTTAAGTTGAAAACGTTGATAGTCATAGGAACGAGCATGTTTTAAGTTAAATTGCACGCCAAACTTCTAGATTGTCTCTTTTGATTGGCGAAATCGTTGGCCATGAGTCAGAAACATTATTGTTGATAAGTTCTATTAAGAATTTTCTCTATTACTACGAGACTCATACTCCTGGGCATTGAATTATGCGGAAATTCTCCTAGTTTAACTAGAACTGGGTCCATTTTGTTTAAAAAACAAATTCCCTCAAGGGGTTAATAAGCAAAAGCGCTTTAATTGCGTCTGGAAAAGCATATAGTTACTTTAGGGGCAAGCAATCAAAAGAACGTGCTTGTTTTCATTTGCTTTTCAGTTAAAGTTGATAAGTTCAATGGAATAGCCCCCTTAGTAGTCATAGACTCACACTCAAGGGAATTGAATGAAGTCTTATCGGTTAGTTTGTTGAAATATTTCCCCATAAATATGACAAACATGCAATTATTATTTTAAAAACCAGACTGTGCCCTAATTTTAGTTGCTGTTATCTTCATGCGAACAAGTTAATTGGAATGTTTAGCTCTAAATCTCTTTGCACCCGGGAACTCATGGGGCAAAAACACGGCAGGCTAGTGTTATCGGTCACCTGCACCCCCGTAAATAGGTTTCCCCCAGCACCTGCAGTGCCGATTCCGATTCTCTCATTGCCGCCTCTTTGTTGTCACATATTCGAAATAACGCTTTTGTGCACGCCAGCCATGACATTGCGGGCCCTGGGGAGGCTCACCCACCCGCCCACTGGTCCACAAATAAACATTCCAAGGGGGGCAGCATAGACAGAATGAAACCTGCACGCAACCTGGCGCCAAAAAGAAGCTAAACTATCTCTGCTGCTAGCAAAGATATTAGGCACACGTGCCCTTGTCATGCTCGTTCAGCCATCAACGGGGTTTTCCATTTTCATGGCCCTCCCCGATCGTGCCAATCTGCCCCGAGAACATTTTCATATACTCGCACAATGGATGTGCATGCCCTCGTTGAACCGAGCGAGTCGACACGATTTCTTTCGACTAATTGAAGCTAATGAAACAATTCAATAAAACTGGTTAGGTGGGGCCCAGGCAGCGACGTAAATAAATTAGTAAATATTATTTGGCGGGCGGGAGAAAGCTTTTTGTTATGCGCAACTCGATTTGGTCATCGTCACCTCTCTCCTGGAGTGTTGTGTGCCGGTTTTTATTCTCGATTCTTAAAAATAAGGAATATTGAATTCGTACGAAAGAATGTAACAGGAAAAAGAAAGATCGTATCATCAGCAGCTATCATAATCGCTCAGATCTTGGGGATTACAATAGATAACCCAAAAATAATAGCATTTTCTGATTTTGGGGATACTATATCAGCAGAAATTTGTTTTTTTAATCGCCTACTTTCCCCCGCACCCCCGCAATCCGGGAAATTTCTTTTAGAAACAATAGATTCGGTTATGATGTTGGTGGAGTACATCTAAGTTTCTCCTTGGAAACATGTCGCAGGAAAACCAGGTGAACAGCAAGAGCCGGGTATTTATAGTCGAGACACCCGACCATAAACGTTCTTAATTGTTTTGCTAAAGCATTTCTGTTTACCAGCGGTAATTCCGAAAGATAAGCAGGCGCCTTAGCACTTGTTGAGCATTGCTTTGCCGGCTGCTTATCACTGCTACCCTTCGGTATTAGTCATCCTAGCTTTGTGATAGGTCAGGCCAGACATTGATCCAGCTTTTGCTTTTCCTTTCGATTCGATTATTCATCTATTTATGTTATGAATCAACGGCAAACAATTACCTCTCAGGCTTAGCATTCACTTTATGGGTTGTAGCTTTTATCTACAAAAATATTTACCTTTTCCACTCCAGGTCTGATTGTGGGGGCAATAATACGCTATGCTGGCACCTCCACCACCCTCGTTCACATGCAAGTGGAGCCCCAGGGCAGTCCCGTGTACAGCGATAAGCTGCCACCGGACACCCTCTGGTTTAAGGTAAGCCCCGCGGACCTTCCACCTCGGTTTCCAAGGCCAATGAAATTATCATACCTCTATTTTAGTACCCCGTAAATCAGACGAATGGAACAAAGCTGCCGGAGGGCATTAAGACGTACGCTTACGTCTTCCGGGGACAGGTGTACAATGAGGACGAGAACGAAATCGACCTGAAGGCCACCTTTGATCCGGAGGTGTTTTTCAACATTATCCTGCCGCCAATCATCTTCTATGCGGGCTACAGCCTAAAAAAGGTATGCCACTTGACTTGGGAAGCTTGGGTCTTCCAATTGACTCGCCCAATTTTTCTTGCAGAAATATTTCTTCCGAAATCTGGGCGCCATCCTTACGTTTGCCATTGTGGGCACCACGCTGTCGGCCTTTCTGATCGGCGGCTTCATGTACGGATGTGCAAAACTGATGCCCAAATACCTGAGCAGCAGTTTAACATTTCTGGACACCCTCTACTTTGGAGCCCTGATCTCGCCAACGGACCCGCTTACCATTCTGGCCATTTTCAACGACCTGCGGGTGGATGTCAATCTGTATGCCCTCGTTTTGGGCGAATCTGTGCTCAACGATGCCGTTGCCATTGTCCTCAGCGGGTAAAGCATTCCTCTTCCTTTAAATTATCAGAAATTTGTATACTAAATACCTTTCTTTCTTCAGGGCCATTCAAAATTACGGGGAGCACTATTCAAAATTGGGAGAGTTTGAGACGACAGCATTTTTGCGTTCCCTTAGCGACTTCTTTTCAATCTTTTTTCTCTCCCTGATGATCGGCGCTGCCATGGGCTGCTTGACAGCATTGATATCCTTTTTAAACCTAAAATATTTCCCCAACAGCCAAGTTTTTTTAGAATTTAATCCTTAACTCTTGCCACACATGACCAAGTTCACGCGCGTGCGTGACTTTCCGCTGCTGGAGTCGGCCCTCTTCGTCCTGATGAGTTACAGCACTTTTTTGCTGGCCGAGGCCACGGAGCTGACAGGAGTGGTGGCCGTGCTGTTTTGCGGCATTTGCCAGGCCCACTACACGTACAACAATCTGTCGGAGGACTCGCGGCAACGCACCAAACAGATCTTTGAGCTCCTCAACTTTCTGGCCGAGAACTTTATATTTTCGTACATTGGCGTGTCCATGTTCACCTTCCCCAAGCATCACTTCGATGCGGGCTTCATCATAACAGCTTTCGTAAGTTTATAGGATTATCTATCGGTCTATTTGGGGGAATATCTTTGTAAATTTGTGATTTTTTGTAGATCTGCGCCGCTCTGGGACGCGCTGTCAATGTGTATCCCTTGTCCTGGCTGCTGAACATCAAACGGAAACCGAAAATCTCAACAAACTTCCAGCACATGCTCTTCTTTGCAGGCAAGTTGAGCCCAATGATTGTTAAGAATACTCAGTTTTAAATTGATTATATTGCAGGCCTTCGTGGAGCCATGTCCTTTGCTTTGGCCATTCGGAATACTGTGTCGGATGCGCGACAGACCATGTTGACAGCCACATCGTTGATTGTTATCTTCACGGTTATAATCCAGGGCGGGGCGGCCAATTTTCTGCTCAATTGGTTGAAAATACCGTGAGTCTGCTGTGCGGCCCGCTCAAGTGGCATTGCTTTTCTAATCTCCATCAATTGCAGTGTTGGCGTTGACGATGAGACTGAACAATTAAATAATTATCAAGTGCACAGTGTGAGTATCGGGCAAGCCTTCTAATATACGAGTATATCATGCTACGCTTTAGATAAAAATTCCTCAAACTAAGTGTAGATGCAGCACATATGTAGAGTATTTCCATCTAAATTGCTGATTATAAACTTTTCACTGTCAATTTTCTATTATATCTTTCTCACTTTGGAAATGATTGTTGACTTATCCTTTTTGTTACTTGTTCTGCGCCAATCATCTCGTCAATCAAACCATCTCGTAAAAAGGTTTACAATTCAATGGACCAGTCCCATCCGCCGACGGTAGGTTGCGACAATGCCATGCAATGTTCTTATGCATTTCCGTTCTTTTGACTCTGGCCATGATTTTACCATGATTATTATTATTCGGTTTGTTTGTTAGGCCTTTTTTTTTCTTTTGGCTAGCCTTACCAGTTTTGCGTTACCCTTGGCAAAAGTAGTGCTAATACCATTTCGTTGACTTGTGTGCTAGTCTGATGGCTACTTACAGGACGTTGAGAGCGGCGGTGGCGGCGGACGCGGCAAGATGCGCCTGCCGAGCGGCACGGAATCGAACCTGGAGACTCCAATGGACGGACCCAATGGCAGCTTGGGGGGCGGTCGTCGTCGTAACAGCCACGAAAAGGCAATACTCGCCAGGATATGGGGCAGCTTCGACACAAAGTGAGTCTCCTGCCCCCCGGTGGAAACCTGAATCGATCTAAGGGAAGGCTTTTCTATCTCTCAGATACATGAAACCTCTGCTGACGCATTCGAGGCCCACGCTGCTGGAGACGCTGCCCGTTTGCTGCAATCCCATTGCCAGGCTGCTCACCACCACGCAGCAGCTCACACAGGTAACCCGAGAGTCTGAGAGAGAGTGCCTTGGGGCTGGATTAATCGACAATCTGTTGCAGGATGGCAGCGAGTTCAGGCGCGTTGACTCCGACTCGGATATCTGCATAGACAATGACACTGGGAACGGCCTGAACCCAGACCTGGGACCCGGAGGAGGGCCAGGAACCGGCGCGGGCGTGGGCCGTCGCAGCTCTCTGAGTCGCGTAAGTATTCGTTACACCGGCGATACTCACCATCTACTTGCTAGCTACCGAAATGTTGAATAACCAAATGAATGAATGAAGCACCCCCACCACCGCCAAAGACTAATCTCCGGGCACGCCTCCCGGCCATTAACACTCCCAAACCAAAACTAAAAGCAAAAGCAAATCCAAATCCAAATCTAATAACCAAAAATAATGGAAATACTTTGGCAAAGTAGACACATTGTTATTGATTTGTAAAACTATCTAACTGTTATACAAAGATGTATGTGATTTCGGTTTAACATCATTTTCGTAAATTATCTATTTAGTTAATTTTGGGGAATGTATTGTAGAAAGGAAACGGGAATCTATATTATTTAATGTATATGCAATTTTTGATTATTCGTTAAGTTTGCGGCGACGGCAAGTGATTCTAGTCTAAAACTATAACATTGTACTATTTATTTGACTGTTAACTACTATTTAATGCATGCTTACCAAATATATTTGTATAACCAAAACGTAATCAACTCTCTCAGAGATTATATTAATTTATTTATTCATTTCTGCGGCATCTTTCTTTTCTGTCTTTCCTTCGAACCAATAATCATCTAACAAACTCATGAGGACTCCTTTATCAATTTACCTTTGGTTGCTCTCTAACAAACAAAAAAAACATCAAATAAACCAACAACAATGACAACAACCTACAACGCCCCATCGAAACTGCATTGATCATAAACAAAACCGAAAACCCAACATATTTAACACACAAATTTTATTATAATCCATTGGTATGCCTAATGCAACAGGCCACTCACCTTGCAAACGATCTCAGCCTGGTTACTAATAATTTCATGTAATTTCTCTGACAAAAACTAAAAACCAAAAAAACAAAACAAAACGGAGAAGCCCCGCATAACTTAGAGCTGAATTTATAATGTGCAACTCGAGTACTTATCCTTGTTTTTGTCTACTTTTCCTTGGTAAACCAAATACAATATTGTATGTACGATGTGGTGCACAGACGGAGACGCAAACATGATAAACAGTCTGTCGTCAGTCGTCAGTCTATGAAATGAATAACCGATTAACCGAAGGCTTCTTTAAGCGCACAGCCGTTAAAAATGCTCGTTTGTATCGTACAGTACGCTTTTAATTTCTGTATTTATTTTCCAAAATCTTATTTCTTAGATTCTAACACGCGACTAACCATGTAAGTACAAATTATTTTTCTTTCTTGTCGTTTTCTTTGCATACCTGCCTCTTTTTGGTTAAAAATAAATTCATTTTTCGATATCTTAATTTTTAGGGAGCCAAATCATGTTTCATTTTGTTAACCCGTCTATTTTGTTGTTTGTTTTTTAGGCAAGAGGCGAGCATCAAAGTGTTTATTTCTAAGATTATTTAGTGATTCTTTTGTTGTTATTTTAATTGGTCTCATTCGAAGTGAAGAATATGGAAAATGTACAAATTAGATTATTATTTTTTTGTTTAATCTTATTTAGAAATTGTGATTTGGAAGATAAGTTTTAAAGTTAGTATACAAAAAAAGAGTTATTTGATGCTGAAAAAGGCTACCAATCATCGAGCTGACACACAACAATACTTCTATACCTTATCACACGATTAAGTTAAGTCTATTGTTTTATGTTATTTAAACTGTTTCTCTATATGCATATATGTATCTTAGTTTTGCTCTAGGACATAAGTTAAATAAAATGTAAACATGGAATTTGAATACTTACGGGAATAATCATCGACCATTTTCTTTCTCTTGTTTACTCTATTCAAAATCCGTCTGAATTGAAAATGTTCCGCCATTCAGATGGAGATTCTGGAGCATGTTCAAAGTCCTGTGTCGACGAGAATCAGACTTTTAGGATTTTATGGAAAGAAATTGTAGGAGACAAGGCAGAAAAACTCATCATTAACTTTTGACGTGTTTTACACTAACTTTTTGAAATCGTAAGGAGAAATTTGCTCGATTCACATAACAATAACAATAACTAGTGTAAATATTTAGTTTGTGAGTCTTCTATTAATGTACTTTATTTGATTTATAAAGTTTAAAATATGCTTCTGTTCTAGTCTTATTCTACTACTATCATTTGTATCTTACCAAGTATACACATACGCTGTACTAAAAGCAAAGCGAAGCTCTTTATTAATAATATTAATTGTTGTGCTGTTACATTTTAAGTCTACAAGAATAAAGCGTATTAAAAGAATTCATAATTATTATTTCAAAATGGGCGGGCATGCGCACTACTCGGGACAGCTGATCTATCGATAATGCCCGGGCAAAGTGATCGCTATCGGCGGCTGACCATCCCTAAAGAGCGCGCTTCACGCGATTAAATGAAGAAATAATATCTTTGCATTTTAAATCGACCAAAAGCATGGATGTGGTGAAGCGCGGTTTCCTGCGCGCCTGCAAGAACCACAGCTACCTGAGCTACCAGCTAATCGACGATATTCTGGGCCCGCTGTGCGACCGCCACAAGGTATCCAAGCCCACCAGCAAGGAGGCGATCAAAGCGTTTGTCGCCGAAATAAACGACTCGATCGAGGATATGGGTCAGTCCCTGGTCTTTTTCAAGTACAACATCAAGGAGGAGGAGTACCTGGTGTATGCCACAACAGATGCCACCCCGGAAACGGCGGCTAACACAGGCCTAACGCCCGAAGACTGCATGTACTTCTCCCGGTTGCTGGACAAGATTGCCGCCACGGAGAACTGTTGCATCAACTGGAACGGCGCCTATGCGGAGCAGCTGATGCAGAACTTCGGCAAGGCGATGAAGAAGAACCGCATGCAGCAGCTGGTGCAGCGATGGTGCCAGATGGGCTACTTCCTGGAGCTGGACGACAACGTTTACCTCGGTCCCCGCAGTCTCGTCGAATTGAGCTTCTACCTGACCACCAACCACGGCGATCTCATCAAGAATTGCACGCTCTGCAAGTGTCTGGTGATGTGGGACATCAAGTGCTCCACCTGCCTGACCCAATTCCACCGCGAATGCATCCACAAGTACCTGCAGAAGCGCGACATCTGCCCCTGCTGCGGCAGTCTATGGACGACTACCCTGCGACGCTCCACCGGTAATGCATCCAAGTAATACACATACATGTGTGTGACCCTATCTCCGAGAAATACATAGCTTAAAATATAAACACACCCAAGTATTAAAACGATATATCTGCTGGTTTTTTCCTAGAGGTTTTAAGATAGTTGCATTGATTTTGCTTTGTCTATCGTCTTTATGCGGTGTCCACTGTACCATAAAATAACTGTAAACGCTCTATCGCTACCCTAAAATGGCGCAAAAAATGCAGAAGCAATTTTAGTATCGTCGAGATGAATGTTTGTGACAGTCCCAACAAAAACTTCAAAATGGATCAAAAGCCCCAGACGACATTCACAAAAATGCGTCGCAAAAATGGGCCCCTGGAGACAGCCTATAAGGTGACAACACAGAATCAACCGGCGGTTACTTGAGTACCACCTCTGACCCCCACTTAATTTTGACCCTCCCGCAGCGGCAGAATAGAAGCTCGAAGAATGTTTACTGCGGTGAACGATTTATACCGAAGCGCTTCCATCGGGACAACATCGATTTCAATCTCAAGTACATTGGCGAACAGGAGGAGCGGGACATTCTGGAGGCGGTGAGAAGGCAATTTGCGGAGCCTTGTCTAGATTTTTGGGTAAACAATATGCCTTGCATTTAGGGAATCACGGCGACGGCGAGCTACTGGCTGCAAAGCGGCTTTGCATCGACCATGAACAGCATGTTTAACCTGAAGGAGCACCGTCTGCTGCAGTTCAACAACCAGCCGGGCATCCAGACGTGGGCGGACAGCAGTGGCACCGCCGGCAGTGACTGGCCGTGCGAACCGCGCACGCGGCCGTACAGCATTCAGAATGCCACCCATGAGATGCCCGAAATACACTATCCGATGGCCCAGAACTTGATGGACTGGTCGGCCACCAATCAAGTGGCCCTGTCATCCGGACGGGACATCATGCTGTGGCGCAACCTGGACGAGACCACCATGATATACAAGGTGCCCTCGCCCACGGCCCTCAAGTTCTCGCCCGATGGCAAGTACCTGGCCATCGGCTGCTTGTATTGCAGCTACACAGGTAGGAGCTATCAATCATCTCGAATGCTTACACTATTTGCTCTTAATTTAAATTCAAGTGCTCAACTTTTGGGAGATCATCTCCGACATGGAGTTTCTGGTGACGTTCCAGAGGTATTTCCCAAAGTCCATGGGCCACATCAGCTGCCTGGAGTGGTCGCTCGACGGAGACGCAGTCTATTGCGGCACCCACAGCGGCGTGATCATAGACGTCACATATCCCGATATGTACTACGGAAAGATCCGTGAGCACCGACACCAGGTAACCAAGATACAGTTCGCCCCGGGCGGAAAGTACTTCGCCTCGAGCGACACCAACGATTTCATCTTCATCTTCGATGCCGCGTCCAAGAAGCGCCTGCTCAAGCTGTGCTGCAAGAATGTGGTCTTTGACTGGCATCCTTGGACGGGCGAGGACATGGTAGTGGGTAAGCCTTGTTGCCTTATCATATTGTCGATCTCCTATGATTCGAAAATTGCCTTGTACACCCAGCTGAACGTCGCCCTGCCTCGATTTTTCTATTCAACGTTAGCAGCCGCAAGTTTGTTGCCTCGTACAGACGCAAGGACAAGAGGATCATTATCAAAACCGTCACATTCAACAAGATCACAGGCGAGTTGCTGGTCAACATCATTCGCAAAGGTATGATATTGGTGTGATTCCCCCCCAACGATCTTTATCTTTCTCTTGGTGTATCCATCCAAGAAAACGCTGACCTGATCTGCGAGATCCTGGTGCTGGCCTCCCTGAATCGCGTGGTCGATTTGATATCGCACCAAAGTCGCGGCACCCTCTTCCTGATGTGGAGTCCGGATGGGACGAACCTGGCCACTGGCGGCATGGACGAGACCTTCTCCATATGGAACTTCATACCCACGCACAAGCGGTACGCCATGCTCCGCAATAGGAGGAATTCCAAGGAAAAGGCTACTAATGGGGACCTGAGCCTGTACAAGGGTATACGATGATTAGTGTGTAATCAGTGATATGTGGTTTTGTTCATCTTGATATAAGTTCCAATTTATTAAATCAATTCATATTGCTTTCATAAAACTCCATTGGATTATAACTAACGCGTTTTACTCTATGATGCGAATATAAGAAAGTTAGCCGAGTCCTCATAATTAACATTGGATCTGCAATCCAAGTCCTTAAACTCATGAAAGTAAAACTCAATTGTTGACCATGGGTCCAGCTTTGAAATTTTGCGTTTCTAACACTAATATTGAGGGTGCGGGGAGGGCGTTCCTATGCGTTAATGTATATAAAAAAAATGTTTTGTAAAATCACTTGATTCCCTATATCATCTCAATAACCGCTCTGGATGGGCACTGATTTTGTTTGGCCAACATTTTGGGGCTTATGCAACTCCTGCTCGAACAGGTAATCTGCACAGGCCTCGGCTTCCAGGCGGCGTTTCTGATTCAGGTGCGGCTCGACAACGAAGCGATGGGTGGCGTAGATGAGGGCGGTGGATCCGATGCCGATGGCCATCAGACCGACAGTCGTCGTTGCGAACTTCTTGAATCCCTTAATGAAACTCATCTGTGGGGCAATAAAGAAAAGGGAATTTCATTAGTAAATAGATATGGATAGTTGTCGGGGGGGCTGTCCCACTTTGTGTCCGTTGTTTCCGGGCTCTCTGACTTCTTTTCGCTTTTGTACTTCAATATCAGGGGTTGCCAAATGTAGACGCCTCCCAGAACCCCAAGGGCCGTGACTACCATCAACTGAGGAACTGTGACACCACGCGGGCGACGAATTTGCATGGCACTAGCTTTTTTTGAATCGAAATTTGTAGTTTCCCGCTGTTAACATAGAATTAAGGGTTCCTTAGGTTCCGCTAGCCGGTTGCCTGTTACATCAACGCATGTACGATGATTTCCCAAACAGCTGACATGTGATATGGTTTTTTTTATTAACACTAGGCGCGGCGTTGCCAGACAATCAGCTTATACAAAATGGAATTGTGCGGGTCCAATAGGAAAGAAAACATGACGACCGATTAAAAGATAATTGCAGAACAGAATTAACGGAAGTGGGAAAAAGGGTTTACTCTCCAAGCTACACTCAGCGAACTATGTTGTACTACTTTTAAATTCACAGTTTCTATGATTTGATTCCAATTTAAACAAGGTATCTTTTTTCTTCTAATGCTAAATGGATTCTCCTAATAATTTGAAAAGTATAAATGATGTTTTTACATTGGTTGGTTTATTATATTGATCTAAACTCAAGGTTACCATCTACTTCAAGAAAATCTAAACAAAATCGTGTTATTTTACTATACCTTCGGGTAGTTTGAATAAAATTATGTTTCATATATTATTATTGATTGATTATATTAATTAACACAAGAAAGCTTGAACATAATTAAAAAAAAATCAAATAACCAATACAATATTGTGGTGTCTCCTAATAATTTGATAGTAAATTTATAGTAAAAATGTATCCATATTGATTAAACATCAAGGTAGCTAGAATCTATATCAAGAATGGCCTTTATAGGCAAACAACTTTGAATGCACATATCTAGCAACAAAAAACTATAACCCCTAAATCTCAAAAACCAAAAAACTTGGTTTCCAGTGCACACCTCGCTAATGTAATCCCGTTGTACTCTCTTGGTTATAGGGATGCTGGGATACCATGACGTATGTACAGGTATATTTATGCCCACATGAGGCTATACACACGCACGTTAGTAGCTCCCCCAAGTGGGAGTCCCAAGAGCTGTGAGACCCGCAACTGCGACGCAACAGAGGTAGCAGAGGCAGCAGCAGCAGAAGCGGCTTTGGAGCCGAAGCTGGTTTTTTAAAATGGCCTGCCCGCTCGCCGCCTGAGTCACTCTCAGTTGGAACGGCGCGTCAAACGGTTATCGCTCTGGGACCAGCTCTCCACTCCACTCCACCCCGCAATCCGCTCCAGAGGCTTCCAGTTAACAGTTGCTCCGCTTGTAGTTGTAGTCTCCACAACGGAGAAGAGAAGCAGCAGGCAGCAGCAGACAGCGAGCAGCAGGCAAAGGCAATAGCAAAGGCAAAGCGATCGCCCGAAGATCGAGGCAAATAACAATGGCAATGATAGACAGAAAATGGGATGGGCTGCCGATGCGGATGCTGATGATGATGCTGGTGCTGCTCTTGGGCGCCACATCCAGTTCCAGGGCCAACTCCATACCCACACAGGCCGCACTAACAACGCCCCAGGGCGTTTTCGAGACGCGAACTGACAAGGTGCCCGGACAGGACGGACAACTGCCGAGCGGATCCTCGTCCGCCTACGATGACATCGATACCTTTGTGCCCTTCCGCAGCGACTCGCACGATCCCTTCTCGTGGCACCTGCTGAAGACGGTGCTGCAGAACGAGGAGACCGCCGGCAAGAATGTGATCATCTCGCCGTTTTCGGTTAAACTGGTGCTGGCCCTGCTGGCGGAGGCGGCGGGAGCCGGTACGCAGACGCAACAGGAGCTGGCCAACACGCAGACCGACATCCGGTCGCAGAACAATGTGCGCGAGTTCTACCGCAAGACCCTCAACTCGTTCAAGAAGGAGAACCAGCTCCACGACACCCTCAGTGTGCGCACCAAGCTCTTCACCGACAACTTCATCGAAACGCAACAGAAGTTCACCGCCACGCTGAAGCACTTCTACGACAGCGATGTCGAGGCCCTGGACTTTGCCAATGCCGGTGCAGCGGCCGACACGATCAATGCGTGGGCCAGGAACATCACCAACGGACGACTGCAGCAGCTGGTCAGCCCGGAGAGTGTGCAGAACAGCGTGATGCTGCTGACGAACCTCATCTACTTCAATGGCCTGTGGCGCAGGCAGTTTGCCACCACCTTCCAGGGTGCCTTCTTCCGCACCAAGGACCTGACGTCGCGAGTGGATTACATGGAGCAAACCGACTACTTCTACTACACCAACTCGGAGAAGCTGAAGGCCCAGATTCTGCGGCTACCCTACAAGGGAAAGAACTCTATGTTCGTCCTGCTACCGCATGCCCTGGACGGGATCCACGAGCTGGCCCACACCCTGGAGAACGACGAGCTGAAGGGTGCCCAGTGGGCCATGGAGGAGGTCAAGGTGAAGGTGAAGCTGCCCAAATTCCACTTCGACTACCAGCAGAACCTCAAGGAGACGCTGCGCAGCCTGGGAGTGCGCGAGATATTCGAGAGCACGGCCTCCCTGCCGGGATTGACGCGCGGCGCCGATGTCGCCGGCAACGTGAAGGTGTCGAACATCCTGCAAAAGGCCGGCATCGTGGTGGACGAGAAGGGCACCGAGGCGTACGCCGCCACCGTTGTGGAGATCGAGAACAAGTTCGGCGGCAGCACCACCATCGAGGAGTTCAACGTCAACCGGCCATTCGTGTTCTTCATCGAGGAGGAGTCCACCGGCAACATCATTTTCGCCGGCAAAGTGCACAATCCCGTCAGCCAGTAGTAGTCCTAAGCGGCATTAACTTTAAATATGCAATAAAATGATAGACGACTAAAGAAAGCCAGCTGCAAGCACTCTTTTTTTGAATAACATCTAAAGCTAGAGACTCGATTGGTTACGCTTCACTAGTTGCTTTGGAAAACACTCAATCTGAGCGCTGATCTTGACCTGCTTTTCATAATTTAATCCCATTCCACGCGCACATCCATCGGCTGATAAGCCTAGGAGCGATTGTAATGCTTTTATTGTATGTACATCTATATATTTCGTGCTTGCCGCAAACAATCAAAGCAAACAGGGGAGGCGGAGGCGGAGTCGAACGAGAGATGCAAATTCCTTTTGACTCTGGGAATGTCCCACGTACGTAACATTAATAACAATCCAATCGAAGGGGAGATCGATTGCTAAACGCTTGCGCAAACACTGTATAGTCTATGACTCAGTCCGCTGCTGCGAAGTTCTACTCTAGGAAGTCTAAAGTTTGATCAGCAGACAAACCAGAATCCCGCCAATTGGTTTTCCACCTTGCAGGTTTTTTTTTAGGAGCTAACCATATAGACATATTCCTCGAAGACGTGCTCTTTTGATAATATAAATCAACAAATCGCCGATACGATGAAATATGCCCGTATGCATTTGTGACGTGAAACACTGTGTGCAATATTTGCACTCATCAGAAACCAGTTTATATAAATGATACGAGAAAGTGCTCATAAAGTGCATATTTGCTCTGCTTTCGAGAATTGCGAAATTGCCTGAGTCAGACCGGAGGTAAATACTAAACTAAAGGGGCACAAGGCTTATTTAATCGCGATCCCCTCAGCGGTGGACATCGCAACTTTAGGGGCGATGAACCTGAGCATCTAGAAACGGAAGCCCCACCATTCGGAATTCGAATTCCCGCAAGGCAATAGGTAGAATTTCCAGGGTTAAAAAGTTATCCCATCACTTACCTCGACCATTGGGTAACATCGCAACTGTTGGCTGCTGAGCCGGCTGCTGAGCTTGAGCCGGACGAGACTGCGAGTGCAGATGCTGCTGCTGGATTGGCTGCTGGTAATGAGGCTTGTATTGTGCTGGGAAGTGCGACTGACCGGAGTCGGCAGACTGGAAGTTTTGGCTTTCCGCAAAGAGTTGTTGGTTTGCATCAGAAGTTGAACGTCGGTTGTTGTAGTGCGCCTGCTGTCCGGGCTTGATATTGGCAGCCACTAGGGTGTTGCCACTGCCAGCGATAATGGCTTGCAATAGGGCATTCGAGGGTGTATCATCTCGGCCCAGGCGGTGCGGGGCACGCGAAAGCTGGGCGGCTGCCTGCTGTTGCGGTAGCTTGGCCCCGGCACTGATCAACTTGGATGTCTGCTCCTCTATCTTGCGCTTCATCACTGCATTCCGCATTATAACATTGGCATGTGCCTGCAAATCCTCCTGCGAGAGCTGCTGCGGCGGCCCCATTGCAACGTGTTGCTGCTGTTGCTGTTGCTGCTGCTGCGCCTGTCGCGTGGCCAAAGTCTGCTGCACTATGGCCAAGTTGTGGAGATTCTGCAGCTGGCTGGCAATCACCGTGCTCGAGAGCATGTCCAGCTGCTGTTGGTGCTGCTGCTGCTGCTGCTGGGTGTTGGTGAACTGCAGCACTGCTGTGATGGCCTCCCGGTCCATGTTGGTCAGCCGCGGATTGGCCAGCTGCACCAAGAGACCATGCTTCGAGATTTCACCTAAAAAGAGGCAGAGCCTTAGAAGATATATGGTGAAGAAATGCATCCCAAACGAACCTTTGGTGAGACGCAAGAGGAGCATTTGGGTGTCTGCACGTCCGAGAATCGCCTTCAATTGCAGGCCGGCCAAAAAAGCGGTTTGCTGCTGCTGCTGTTGGATGAGAATATGCTGCTTCTGTTGCTGCTGCTGATAGTGCTGCTGCTGCAGGATAAAGGTGGATATAGCCTCGCTTCCAACGACCGGCGGCTGGACGGGAGCCTGCGGCTTGATGGCCCCAAGAGACCCAATCAACTTTTGGAAATTATCAGCCTGCTTGTTGGCAGCAATCTCTCCGGCCGAGTTCACGGAATTGCGACGCCACTTGGCCTCCAGTTGCTCCACGGATGGCATCTGATTCATGTGGCCCAGCGACTTGGGCTGTTCGCCAGTATTTGCATGACCCTGGCTCATGGCCTGTTTAAAGAATTCATTTAGCGATGACGACGAGGTGTTCCTCTCGCGTGCGAAGAACGACATGAATTTTGAATTATTCGAATTATTATGCTGCGGCTGGGCCTGCTGCTGCGCCTGGTGTTGGTGCTGTTGTTGGTGATTTGCATAATTGCCATTATCATAACCATTTTGGTGCTGATTCGAACGGCCGCCACCGGCGCGTTTGTCTTCTTTGAGAGAAGGCTGTTGATCGCTGCCCAGAATCTTGTTCATATTCTCCACATTCTGATTGTTATTGGAGTCGTGCTTGGGCATAAATTTGTTGCGTGCCACGGACTCGGAGTGCGTCCACTTGTACTTGTTTTGCTCCATCTGAAATACGTTTATACAATGCATTCCCTGGTAGTATTTAGGTTACCTTGTTGTGTTGTACCCACCTTGTGCTTGGGGACATCCCTTTCCATCTCACCAGCGGAATGCGTGTTGTGTCCCTCCTTGAGCATCTTTTCCTCGTCCTCGTCGAAGCCACACAACTCGATCGTGTCCAGCCTGGAGGTGGGGCCGCAGCTGAACCACTCGGGCTCCTCGCTCTGGTTCCGGTAGCGCCGGTGATGCTTCTCCTCGTTGTCCCGCGACTTGGGCTTTGAAACCACCAGGAAGCCGGACATCACACGCTTCACGTAGTTCTCGTTGGCGCGGCTCAGGTCCTCACTGGACTCGTTGGAGTTCACCGTGTCGTTGTCCGAGCGATTGTTGGACATGCCCATTACCGGAGTGTTTGGCCGCCCGCCCGAGTATCCATTGCTGTTGGGCCGGGAGCTGCTAATCTCGCCGTTATCGAAAAATTGCATCACGGTCATGTTGCTGCTCTGGTGCTTGGGGTTCAACTCGTCCTGGTGCGACTTGCCGTTGTTGTAGGTCGGTGTAGGATTGTAATCGTTGTAGCCCCACTTTGAGTGGTTGAAGCGTCCGCTTCCAATGCGCCTTTGGTTCACTATGGCGGGGTCCTGCAAATTTTAATGAGATTAAAGGTTGTCTTTCCCAACACTAATTAGAGTCCCTCATCAAGGCAACATGTGTTGAAATCCTTTGGCATTAACATCCATTGAAAGCGCCAAGAAACTAATTCAAATTCAGGGAGTACAGTTCAAGGAATAACAGGTAGTTTTAATGATATTTCGAGTTCTATAGAGACATGGTCTTTCAGGGCTTAAACAATCCCTTTTCAAGAGTCCCTGATCTAAGTAACATGGGTTGAAAAGCTCTTGCTTGTTAAATGGACCAACTAGACTTTAAAAATCCATTAAAAATAACAAAATTCCATAGGTTATGGGGAATTTAAATCTGTTTAAATGATAATTCTATAAATAATGTGCTTCGGAGGCTTAACCAATCTCTTTTTAGGAGTCCCTGATCTATGAGAGTTTTGAAAAGCTTGAGCTTGTTAAAGGTCCACCTAAAAGTGAAAAATCCATTGAAAATCCCTAAAATTCCAATCAGTTTAAAATTTAAACTTTAAATGTTTATGGGATCTTTGTAAACAATGTGCTTCGGGGACTGCCTTTTTAAGAGTCCCTGATCTCGGAAACATGCGTTGAAAAGCTATTGCCTTTAAGGTCTCCAACTAGACTATACAGATCTATTAAATATCCCAAGAAACTGTTACAGGATTCTGTGAATTTCAGTCAGTTAGAGTGAAAACTTGGATCCCTATAAACAATGTGCCAATCTATTTTTAGGGTCCCTGATCTAGGTAAAATGAGTTGAAACCCCATGGATTGTTAAGGGCCCAACTAGACCCATTAAATATCCCAATAAACTCTTAAAATATTCAGGAAATTTCATACAGTTTAAGTAATAATTGGGGTATCTATAAGCCAAGTGCTTCAAGACTATTCTATTCTATTTTAGAGCCCCCAATCTGGGTAATAATCATGCTTACAGCTCTTATATACCATTATTAAGTGCAGGAAAGCCTGCAGCCAATTTCAAAATTGATTAATTGCTCCCTGACAGCCCGATGGGCCGCCTATCGAGCCGAGCGCATCGCTATGCGCGGGCGATAAGCGCTCGTATCAGCTGAGTGATAAAAGGCCACAACTTGTCCAAACAAACCAAAAGATCGCCCTCCCAATAAGCCTCGCGAGCGGCAAAGAGAAAAGCGGAGCGCAGGCAGAGGGCAATGCGGGAGGGAAATGCGGGAAAAGCGCGCTTGTGGGAGAGAAGCAACCACAGCGAATGGGAGGCCGAACCCGAAACTGGAACAGCAATCGCGAAGCGGCAACCAGTACACTTTGCGCTAATCCAGAAGCCGCCTCGAACGCGGAGCGCATCAAATATTAAATATTGAACGGCAGTAGTCACCGCGCATACGAATCCGAATCCAAATCCGAATCCGAGTCCGATCGGAGCGATACGAGCAGCTGACATTCGACGCGATGCAGTTTGTGGCCAGTGGTAGGTGGAGCACACCCAGTTCCCGTGAACGGGACCGGGCGGTATCATTGCAATCTTTTGCCAAGCACGTTCCACATCATAAAGCGTACATGACAAGAGCCGCGTAGCTTGCGGCACCTATGTACATATAGTAATTCCCGATTACTTTGCTACCGCAGAACACCAACATCGCCGCCTTAACCCCTTGAACGGGCAGTGGGTTCTGGTATGCCCGCACCGCACCCAACGCCCTTGGACGGGCCAACAGGAGAAGCCGCAGAAGAACGAGCTGCCCGACTTTGATCCCAGCAATCCCCTTTGTCCCGGCGTCACCCGACCCAATGGCATTGTAATAACAAAACCGCCCCAATGCCATCGCTTCTATGTGTAACTGCTAATGCATTTTTCGCTGTAATCTGCCATAGGAAACTCCTGCCTACGAGAGCACCTACGTGTTCGATAATGACTTTCCTGCCCTGGTCGATGCGGCCCCGGTTCCGCCCAACGGTGACGATCCACTGTTCCAGATAGCACCGGCCCGTGGCAATTGCCGGGTGATGTGCTTCCATCCCAAATCGAATCTCACCTTGCCCACGATGAGTGCGGCGGAAATTGGCGTTGTTATCGACGAGTGAGTGGCAGGCGGGCGGTGGGAGTAGGATTTATGGTCGAGCACCCTTTGTAATTCCCGCTTTTATCTGGTTGCCCTGTATCTAGGTGGATTAGCCAGTTCAACGAGCTCAGTCCCAACTATGCCTGGGTGCAAATCTTCGAGAACAAGGGCGCCGCCATGGGCTGCTCGAATCCACATCCTCACTGCCAGATCTGGTCGTGCTCCTTCCTGCCCACGGAGCCGCAGATGAAGCAGGAGCGCCTGCGTGCCTACTACGCCACCAACGAGCGACCCATGCTGGCCGACTATGTGGAGCGGGAGCTGCAACGTCGCGAGCGGATCGTGATTGAAAACCCCGACTGGCTGGTGGTGGTGCCCTTCTGGGCCACTTGGCCCTTCGAAACGATGCTGATCTCGCGCAACAACAACAAGCGCATCAACGACCTGACTGTGGAGCAGCGCCACAACCTGGCCCTGACCATCAAGGAGCTGACCACCAAATATGACAACCTGTTCCAGTGCTCGTTCCCCTACTCGATGGGCTGGCATGGGGCGCCAACGGGGCCGGAGCACGCGCACGCCTCGAGTGCCCACTGGACCCTGCATGCCGTCTACTATCCGCCCCTCCTGCGCTCCGCCACCGTGCGCAAGTTCATGGTGGGCTTCGAGCTCCTGGCCATGGCCCAGCGAGATTTGACGCCCGAGCAGGCGGCCCAACGACTGCGCGACGTGGACGGGGAATGCCACTACTCGAAGAAGTGATTATATAAAAGAAAGCCAAGCTGTGCCGATCTTTAACCAAATATTCTATGATCTACCTATGTGAAAATAAAAGGTTCTCGCTTAGAGGGAAGCAAATCAAAGTGGTCAGATTGATCAGCACGATTGGCAATGACCTGGACCTGTGGAGGTGAAGCATTGCAATCATTTATCAGATAAGCCGTCGAATGATGAGCCATTGCTTGGCAATGGAAGTAAAGATTGCGGCTGGGGTCATAAAAACTATCTCTAGCTTTCTTTAAAAGAAAACTCTCTTTCGCTTTCCTCGTTACGTGAGTGAAATACCCATTATAGGAGGTACTTTCTTTCCATCGCTTGCAGGTTTTGGGATTGACTCACCTGGAACTCGGTTTGCGGCTGCGGGGGCTGGCTCTGGATGATGGACTCGTCACTGATCAGTTGCTTGTTCTTGTTCTTGAAGAAGGCCGGCATGCACTCGTTGCTGTTAGACATGGCGGAGCTGTTGGTGGTGGGCCGGGCCCGGAAGCGAGTGCCGTCCGAGGTGCGCCAAAGGTTCATGCGACGCAGACGGGCCTCCAGCTCGATGTCATCGCAGGTGGCGATGCGGGGCATGACAAAGCTCTCCTTGGACCGGTGCATCAGGGCATTGAACATCGCATTGCGTATGTCCATCAAGTGGGAGCGGGCGTAGTGCTTCACCCCTTTGCCGCCGTTGATCGCCGGTGCAATTCCAATGTGACGAGTAGCTTTGGGAGCCCGCAGGCTGCCCGGCTTTTGACTAGTGATGATGGGAGCGCGCTTCGGCTGCGGCGCCAGCTCTGGGACCACCACTGCCTTGGCCAGCTGCTTCTTCGGCGAGTCGTGGTCGAGGTCGCAGCTCACGGCCGTGCAGGATAACATGCTGGTGGGTTGGGTGTACGGTGTGGAGGCCCGGGCGGAGAGGACCTGCAAGGTGAGGCCCTCATCCTCGGCAGCGTGCATTGGGATGGGTTCACGGGAGATGGCGCCAATGGTGCGGTTCTGCTTAGCCAATAGGCTAACGACCTTCAGATGCCGTTCCAGCTGCACAATCACATCCGGCTTGTTCGTCAAGGGATGCTCCATGAGAGCCGTGGAGCTTGAGGTCTCCAGAATCGGGACGTCATCGCACATATCTCCCAGGCCCGAACGCCTCGGCAACAGTTCAATCGACTCCATTTCCTTGGTACAGTCAGACTAAATAATGGGAAAACGATAAACAAAACTTGCACATAACATAAACAAATATGTCCCTGGCACGAACGAAATCTGATCTACGCAAACAGGAAACCAGCAAATGAAAACTCAGGGGATTACAAATAAGCCTGGTCGGGTAAATACGTATGAATAAATATTAAATATGATACTACTAGTTGCAGCCTGTTTTCCACGTTAGGAAGACAGTTTACAAGACCCCAAAAACAAGATCTAAAACATATACGATAGGATTGATGGGGAATAGCTAGGGCCTTTGAGCACAAAGGAGTTGAGATCTAAGTTTAGATCTAATTTTATTTATTCCAATTAAAACCAGTTAGTAATATAGCTCCAAAGATAATGCACCCATATTGCAACCATTTGGGATTAAAGCCCCAACAATATAAAATATTAAACAATTTATAGTTAAGGAAGTGGAACTAATAGAGTTAAGATCTTTGTAAGTAATCCATTGGGACCCATTTCAATTAAAACCAATTTAAGAGCCTAAACACCTATAGATAGTTGGAGTAAGTGATTAAATATTAACAAATCAACAAAAAAGATAATACTACGGCCTAAATTTAAAGAAAAGCATTTAATAGAAAGATATTAATAGGATTAGTAATACTAGGAACACAGTTAGGCCTAAATTAAAAGCCCTGTTGGGATCAACTAAAGCCTCTTAGATAGTTCTAGAAATATATGAAATATCTAAAAATCTATTAAGGAAAAGTAAGCAATAGAGTAAGTAAGTTATCTATAGGGATCCATCGTAATACCAAGGCCTAATTTAAAGCATTTAATATGAAGAAAAAAATAGGATAGGTAATAATAAGTTCACAGACGAGGCCCAAATTGAAAGACACCTAAAGCCCCATAGATAGTTCGAGAAGGATGTGCAATCTACAAAGTTTAGACCTTAGTACGCAATCTATTGGCATCCTAGTAAAGATTTAGCCCCATAGACAGAACAATCCCGACTTTGTGGGGCGAAACCTACTTGGTGGCTGGCCTTCTGGAGCTTTCTGTTGGCCTCCAGCTTGGTGATGGCCTTCTCCAGCGCATCCTTCAACTTGACGGCGGGCAACTTGAGGTAGCCCAGTCCGGCGGCCAGGTAAGCGTTCCCAGGCAGCGGGGGCGGAGGCGGCGGCGCGCACGGGTCCTCCCACTTCTCCGAGTTTGCCTCGTCCTCCTCCGGCTCCTCCAGGGACTGGACCGCCTGTGGGGAGGCAACGGCAGTCGGAGAGGTAGCCGCAGGCGAGGTAGTCGGGGCCGGGGCCTGGACGGGCGTGGGCGGGGGCGGCGGGGGTGGGGAGGCGAAGGTGGCGCCATCATCCCGAGGGGTTAGGATCTCCTCGCGCGACTCTTCGCGCTCCTTGACGGGCAGGGCCAGGAGGCGATCCTGCGACTGCTTGTGGGACGAGGGCGGGGGTGGCGGTGGCGGGGGAACGTTCGATTTGATTTTCAGGGCGCCAGCGCCATTTTCTTGCTCAATTTCAGCCATTTTTAGCTGTGTAAAAGTCGTACATACAAAATGTATCATTACTCTCCACCCTGAGGATTGGGCTAAGGATTGGTGGAGTAGCGAATACTTACAACGGTCGGGGGAATTTCGTTAATGGGGGTGGTTAAAAATAAAACGAACACTTTGGATATGATCGAAAAATTGGATGGCCTAGTGTAAAGGAAAAAACGAGATCACGTTTAACACAGGTTCTTCGCGAAGATCCGTTATGCGGCTTAGGGACGTTGAGACGGCAGGAACATTGGAAATACTGACGAAATATACCGATACGAGGAAGAGTAGGAGGTGGATGGGGAGATAATCAGTGCTGTTAATGCTTTTCTGTAGACAATGAAAGAGAGCTTTACAAAAAATTTTAATTGCAAAATTTTTATGACGTTGCTAAGTGTGCTTACCCTATACTATGTATTCCAGGCGGTTGGCTCTGAGGCAACTTGTGGCCCAGCCTGAGCCAAAACAAAAATTTATATACATGCAAATTTACAAGTTTTGTATTTATTAATCACAGAGTATTTCGCGTTTCCCGGAATTGATTGAAGCAATTTTATGCTACTACGGCCTACACGAAACACCCCCAATTTTAATAAAAGTAATGATTATTCTAAATAAACCTACTCTCTATATATGTCTCGACAGTTTTTCAAATTTCATATGTAAACTTTGTTTTTGTATTGTAAAGTAGTTTTTGTTACCCAATGAAACAAGGTTTTAGCTACCAGAGGGATACCTGGGGTTGTGTAAAGAAAAAAATCGTTACGAAATTGTTCACGTTTTGGTTATTTAAATACTCGCTCTAATATAAATGCATTAAATATAACGATGATCTTTCCCTAACCAGACAACCTGTGGTCTCTCATCCTAGGTAATATATAATTGCAACTATTTAAAGACCCCTCGCTAAATTACTGGCGTTTTCCAGCACTGCCCGCTTGCGCTTGTGTTTTCGCACACCCCAAAGGCCCGTCGATTGGACAATCGATAGACCGATAGCCCAACCACGCACACCACCATACCAACATTCTCTGTAGCCGTATAGCTACACAAGCCCGCAGAGAAAAGTGAAGAAAAGTCGGAAAATAGCTCGCGGAGCAACGTGATTTGGCATCTGGTACTTGGGCCCAAGTACCGGCAACTGTACGCGTGCCAAACGGATGGCCGCCGGAAGTAGGTGAGCCTCCCCCCCGGGGCGGGGTAAACAAAGCGAAAACCTAACCTCAATCATGCAATTTTTTCTTCTCCCTTTTTTTTCCCCGAAAAGCCGCTGAGAAAAGGTAATCGAAAGCAGCAAAAATGACACAATACCTGCCGCCCAACCTGCTGGCCCTGTTCGCCGCCCGGGAGCCCATCCCCTTTATGCCGCCGGTGGACAAGCTGCCGCACGAGAAAAAGTCCCGCGGCTACCTGGGAGTGGCCAAGTTTATGGCCGATTTCGAGGATCCCAAGGACACGCCGCTCCCCAAAACCGTCGAGACGCGACAGGAGCGGCTGGAGCGCAGGCGACGCGAAAAGGCCGAACAGGTGGCCTACAAGCTGGAGCGAGAGATCGCCCTGTGGGACCCCACGGAGATCAAAAACGCCACGGAGGACCCCTTTCGCACGCTCTTCATTGCGCGCATCAACTACGATACGTCCGAGTCGAAGCTGCGGCGCGAATTCGAGTTCTATGGGCCGATCAAGAAGATCGTCCTGATCCACGACCAGGACTCAGGTAAGCCCAAGGGCTATGCCTTCATCGAGTACGAGCACGAGCGGGACATGCATGCCGCCTACAAGCACGCCGACGGTAAGAAGATCGACAGCAAGCGCGTCCTGGTCGACGTGGAGCGGGCCCGCACGGTCAAGGGATGGCTGCCGCGGCGCCTGGGCGGCGGCCTGGGAGGAACGCGTCGCGGCGGCAACGATGTCAACATCAAGCACTCTGGCCGCGAGGACAATGAGCGCGAACGCGAGCGCTATCGCCTGGAGCGCGAGCGCGAGGATCGTGAGGGCGGCGCGGGCCGTGGCAATGGACTGGACGCCCGAGGACCAGGCGGCGGCGGCGGCAGAGGCGGCGGTGGAGGAGGCGGAGGCCTTGGTGGCAATGCCTTTGCCGATCGAAGGCGGTCCCGGTCAAGGGATCGCAGGGACAGAGGAGAGCGCGACCGCGGACGTGCCGCTGTGGTGAGCGGGCGGTCGCGCAGCCGTTCCCGCGAGCGTAGAAAACGCAGGGCGGGCAGCCGGGAGCGCGGCTACGACGACTTCGATCGCAGGGATCGGCGCGATAGGGAGCGGGAGCGGGATCGCGATCGGGATCGCGACCGTGAGCGCGAGAAGAAGAAGAAGCGCTCAAAGTCGCGCGAACGCGAATCCTCGCGAGAGCGTCGCGAACGGAAACGCGAGCGGCGTGATCGTGAACGCGGCACCGCCACCGGCGCCGGCGGTGGGGAGATCAAGGAGCGCAAGCCGGACTTCCGCGACATGGACGTCATCAAGATCAAGGAGGAGCCCATCGACGACGGCTATCCCACGTACGACTATCAGAATACGGCCATCAAGCGTGAGATCGAGGACGAGCACGAGGAGAAGTACCGGCCGCCGCCTGCGCACCACAACATGTTCAGTGTGCCGCCGCCGCCCATACTGGGTCGCGCCAACTCGAATTCAAATGCGAATCCAAGTCCCGACAATGGCCAGCAGAATGCCGGCGGCGACCAGAGCTGGTGGCGTCAGTAGGGTCTTTCTTCACAGTTGCTTTTCAAGGTTAACCCAAATTTTAATGATTGATCAATCGTACGATGATTACTTGCCTGCCTGCCTGTCTGCCGGCCTGCCTGGAGAGGAGTGAAGTGAAGACGAGGTTGCATTCAAAAACACACAATTTATACACACAATTCTAAGGTACAGCCCGGGCAAGGGAGAGCAAGAGAGAGAGTTATTTATATTTGCAGAACAGAACGCAATCGCAAACGCAAATGCAGACGCAGAATTCACTAATATGCGTAGCTTAAACAATTAAATTTATAAGTAAATCTTAACAATTTGAATATGAAAGAAAAGTAAGTAAAATAAAGCTAGCCCTATACGTGTTTGTTTCCCCACCTTTGGTAAGGGGGTCGAAGGGAAGACGGAGATGAAGATGATGCGGATTTTGAGAGTGATCCTGGAGCTGGATTGTCGAGCGCTGGACGGACCGAACGTGGTCATGGATGTGGTTGTGGTGTTTACTCCCATGGTGGTTCCTGGGACTTTCTTACTCACACTTAACTTAAAAACAAAAAACAAAGCCCAACTTGACACAACCCTTGCACTAACCCGTGCCTTTCTATTTTCTCTGTCTTTTTGCAGTTTTGCAATCAGTTGAAAATCTGAAAATCTATAAAAACTGGCTAGTGAGAAAGCAAAAGCATAAGTATATTTAATGAAAGCAAAGCAAAGGCAAATGCAATCAAAAACAGAGACCAAGACGGAAATTAGTTCCGCACCAGTTCCATTACTAATGTCCAAAAGTTCAAGCAATATTTAAAAAGCCGCATCAGGTAATTTGGTCCCAGCATCAACCTCACTAATCCATCCACGCGTCTACCATTCTAGGACGGCTCTAGAATCAAGACAGTTACCGATCTGACACTACTTCCCTCCTCCTCTTCTCCGCTTCGGGTTGCGTAAGTTGTGAATCGGGTAATTTTTCAAAAACCAAAACAAAACCAAACCAAATCGAACCGAATCGTAGGCCCGGCCCGACAAGGCTGTGTAAGTTTTTTCCCCCGGTAAGACCCCAAAAAACCTTTGGCGTTGAGGGTAAGCGAGCTTTCCTCTGTTTGGTACACACTGCGAAACGCTCTGATGGTCCCCATTTGCAATCAATCTATGTACACCACACCTGTAATCTGTAATCTGTAATTTACCATCTCGATCTTTTCATGTACTATACGTTGCGCTGATTGTTATCGTACTGTACTGAAGACGAACTCGCGGATAGAAAAGAAAACAGCACCAAAGGTTTGATTTTGCTAACTGGTAATACTTAACTGCTGGTGAGGTCAAGTCAAGGTTCAAGGTTCTAGCTTCCGTACAAACGTTTTCACGGGCATGGGCCTTCAGTGGGTACTTTTAATTTTTTTTTATGG
Organism: Drosophila ironensis; assembly: GCA_021223825.1. Lineage (NCBI taxonomy): Eukaryota > Metazoa > Arthropoda > Insecta > Diptera > Drosophilidae > Drosophila > Drosophila ironensis. Next base: position 176,888 of record JAJJHQ010001334.1, read on the forward strand.
GCCCCGTAGATTTATTTGGTAAGCGCATTGGCATTTCAAATTGATGGCGTCGCAAGTCTCGGCGAGGTAATCTTCAAATTACTTGTTAAGTAGTGGGATGCTTATTAACTCCTTTTTAGATAGTGTGAAATAAATGCCCTTTCCTCGAAATCTTCAAGAGTTGTTTTATTATAAGGTTGGGGTTTCCCCGTTCGCTGCTTAAAAGGTGTGTGAAAATATATTGAATTGCTTTAATCGGAGATGACAAGGAGAGATTTCTAAGTTACATCATAACTTTGTCATGGATACTGGATATTGCAATCCGGGTTTACAGGAATTTCAAAACATCGATTCCTAGTAGGGGGTCTCTGACATCCGGTACTTAAAAAAAGGGTACCAATCTCTAAAAGGATAATAGATATGGACAGTATTACATATTACAAGTATTACAAAAAATATTTCATAGTAAGCGCTTATAATTTTAGACTAACAGCTTTGTCAAGGATAGATTTAAGCTTATATCTTTGGATCCTAGGTAAATAAGAAGCCTTTTTGACAAAAAAAAAATATTTAAGCAACTTCTGGAAGTAATTTTTAGGAGTTTTAAAATATCGTTACTGTTATCGATTAGATACAATCGCGTGCCCCTTGATATATTTAATTTGCGTGCCCTTTGGCATAGTTTTTCGTGCCTTCGTTTGCAATATTAATTGTAGGATGCCCGATTTCATTGTTTGACCGCCAAATGCTTCAACTATCGCACCAGTATGACCAAATGCCAGCCAGGGACTTTGCAACACTGGCAACCATCGCGAAATGTATCGATTCCGGAAGTGACATTCGCCCAGCACTAGCGTGTGTGTAGTCAGAAGCAAAAAAGAAGCCGCTTGGCGAAAATTTCAGTAGCGGAACATTTGCCGATCTAAAACATCAAAAAAGTAAGTTTACACGACACTAAAATCACCCATACCCGCCCCAGCCTAGTGCAAAGCCCCTCTAGTTTGGACAGCAACTAACTTGCGTGTCTCTCTCTCCCATTCCCGGTACCTGGACGCGTGCCTGTCGCGGCATCACGAATTTGTTCGTCGTACAGCACGCCCGGCATTGCCGCTATATATTCGTCTCTCGAGCACGGTGTAAAGCGTGAGGTAAAGAAGCAGCTATCATGTCGGACGAGAAGAAGGGCGGCGAGACCGAACACATTAACCTGAAGGTGCTCGGACAGGATAACGCCGTCGTCCAGTTCAAGATCAAGAAGCACACACCATTGCGCAAACTGATGAACGCCTATTGCGACCGTGCCGGTCTCTCGATGCAGGTGGTGCGCTTCCGCTTCGACGGCCAGCCCATCAATGAGAACGACACCCCCACTTCGCTGGAGATGGAGGAGGGCGATACCATCGAGGTCTACCAACAGCAGACCGGAGGCGATGGCGTTGCATCGGCTGCCTACTAATATAAAACTTGCTTAGTTAAGTTAGTTATTTCTTTAACAACCAATAAACAAAAACGAGAGACACACACAACAACAAAACAAACAACAACAAGAAAAAGAAATTGAGAATCTGTAAAAGCAAAAAGCAAAAGCAAAAGAAAAGTGGTAGGCTAAAATATACCATCAAGTCTTGTAAAACCACAACAGCATGAAAGGGCCTAGAATACAGAAATGCCAAAATTCCATCTAAGGCGACTATAAAGCAGAATAAATCATTTTATAAACTACACATCTACATGAAATGGGTCTTTTTCTTTCATAGATCGGGGCAGCAGCAGTCTGGGTTTTTCCCTTTTAGCGAAATATATTCCCGCTTTTTCCCCTCCCCTTCACTTCCCTTCCCTACCCTCAAGCGAACACACACACGCATACATGTGCGCTGCAAAAGGGGAAGAAGCTGGGCATGTGTATGCGTAAGTTGGTATACATACACAACGGTACCGCGGGCACGCCATGTAAACAGTTAGACCTGCAAACCTAACCTCAAGCATCGAATTGAAAGGAAATGATATCATTTCTGGATGGGGTTAAGTGATATTGCCATTTCGCTCTTAACCTCAAAGTCGGCACAAATGTTTTTTCAGTATACCATGTATGTACATGTATGTATGCGTGTGACCGGCTTACATGGGAGTTGTGTATGTATACCTAGTATGGTTTTCTCTGTTGTACAGTCCCATCAAAAGGTTTTACGTATAGATACACACATACCATTGCAAGTGCGCTTGCCATGTATGTGTGTCTGTATGTATGTATGCATGTGCGAGAGGCTTACTGGGAGTTGTGTATGTATACCTAGAATTCTTTTCGCCTTTGTACAGTCATATCAAAAGGTTTCACGTATAGATACACACACCATTGCAAGTGCGCTTGTCAAGGGAAGAATTTCACTTTTTGTTTCCTCTTTCCCATTCTGATTCCAAGTTTCAAGGTTACCTAAAAGAATAGCGGAATATTTTAGCGTTAAGCACATGTCGATACGTTTTACGGATATGTGTTTTAAAAACCCCGTTTTTGTAGGGTTGTACCAAAATGTATACGAGTATATTCTTGTTCAATGGATGTAGCGAAACGCCCTGATCTCATGTGTCGAAACACGTAATATCAGTTTCTGTGGCGTCCACAAATATAACGCTAGAAGCACCAAAAATTGGATATATGGTCTGTATCTCTGCTCATTATCTCTCCATGTCCTAAAAATCAGAAGGCCACAGCCACATGCGCTCCGGAATATCGCAAAAATTCTGAAACCCATAGAAATTTTACTACAAAGCGTAGTAATTGCACAAATTTCCTTGCCAAGAACAAAATATGAGCAAAAACATTTAAGTAACTACGAACACAAGCAGCCAATGGAGCTCTTCCATCAACAGCCTAAAGATGTAACGTTTATTTGCACCAAGAAAATATAGGACGATTGTACGTATTGCCATTTACAATTTAAAAAGAAGTATCAACAAAAGGCACCAATTCCCCGCTTAAGAATACTAAAAAGAGAGAGCGACCTAGACCCACTCCTTGGGGTTCCTCAGCACCGTCAGCAGCTTGCCCTCCTCGGACTTGGGCTGCGGCTCGTGCATGTACTCCCACCGGGCGTGCAGGGGCAGCGACATGAGGATGCTCTCGTACCGGGCACCAGGCGTGTAGAGCCCGAACTTGGTACCGCGATCGTAGATCAAGTTGAACTCTACATAACGGCCTCGGCGCAGGAGCTGCCACTGTCGTTCGTTCTCCCCGTATTTGCGGTACTTGTTCTCGCGCACCAGCGGCATATACGACGGAATCACGGCCTTGGCGCAGCTGGAAACAAACTTAAAGGCCGCATCCTGGTTGGGCGTGTCGATGTCGTCGAAGAAGATGCCGCCGATGCCGCGGCTCTCGTTCCTGTGCGTGATGCGGAAGTACTCGTCGCACCACTTCTTGAAGCGCGGATAGTAGGTGGCATCGTGCTCGTCGCAGGCGGCCTTCAGCTCGCGATGGAAGTGGCTGGCCCCCGCCTCGCTGAGGTAGTAGGGCGTCAGGTCGGTGCCGCCGCCGAACCACCACTGCTTCTCGCCGTTGTCGGTCTCCACCTCGAAGTACCTGTAGTTGAAGTGAATGGTGGGCACGTGCGGATTGCGGGGATGGATGACGGCGCTCACGCCGCTCGCGTAGAACGGCAGCTTGGAGCCGGCGGTCAGATTTTTGCCGCGCGCCCGCATCTGCTGGACAGCCGACGGCGGTAAAAAGCCGGTGACCACCGAGATGTTGACGCCGGCCTTCTCAAAGACAGCGCCGTCCTGCAGGACGCACGTGATGCCGCCGCCACCCTCCTTCCGCAGCCACCGGTCCACCTTGAAGCGTCCACTGTTCTCCTCCTCCGCCTCCAGGGCGCGGCAGACCTCCGCCTGTATCTCGAGGATCAGCAACTCCATGCGATGCCGCATGTTCTCCTTGTCCTCCAGCAGCTTCTTCCTGTCCGTTATGGGCTCGGCCATGAAGCGCGATATGTCCAGCCCGGTGACCTTTGAATGGTCCTCGACGGCCGCGGCATCGGCGTACGTGACCAAGCTGAAGCTGCCCAATCCCGTTGCGGTGCCTAGGAGCAGGCTCCTCACATGCGGGCCCTTGGTGCGCCGAAGGAGCTGGAAGGTGCTCAGCGACACCAGGGAGACTGTGTGCCGGAGTGCGTTCATTATGCGGTGTCTGGGCAACTTCAAATTTTACCAAATACTCTGCCCGTGCGAACGAAATTCATTTGTTGTTATCTTATTTTCGCCGGTCGTTGCATAGTCAGTTATCGAACTATCGGCCCCAATCACGGTGGCCCCGCGATTAAGTTGTTCCGGATTCAGGTATACTTTATAAATTTAAAGATTACCATGGCATGTGGAACTACTGCTACTTCATAACTCTAGATAACAAGGATACGATTCTAGGAAAGCCTGCCCATTTGAAAGAATGTTCGAATAATGAATGAATATTCAACCTATTAGCATAGGCATATATGCATTTTGGTTGGTAAAGTTTATAATATCTTAAGATATAAAGTTGTAATTGGATTATAAACATGTTTGCTTGCGAAAAGCGCTTGGCTCTGATTCTGATTTTAGAATAATATATGCATAAAGGGTACTCCTTGGCATTTTAAATTCCGCGAACTTTAAAAAGAGAACCTGGAGGCGGTGATGGAATCACAAGTTTTCAAACTAATACAGTCAAATTTAATGCATGTTGTTTTTTATTTTTGGGATGTCATTAGATTGCTGTTATTTTGTTTTTGGATATGAAAATATTTTCTCAGGTAGGGCGCCAATTTTAAAATTGGATCAATAGTTCCATCCCTAGTCACGCATGGCACCCCTGTTTCCACGATCGAGCGTCGCGTTTGAAAATACCGATCGCTTCCTTAGCTCGCTTCCGCGATCTCACAAAAAGTGCCTGAATATTTGTGTGTGTGAGCAGAAATTACCGCGAAAAGGTAGGTACGAGAGTTAATGCCTTGAATTACCATTTTAACCACGCACTACCTGGATTTGTGGCCCAAGGACACGCCACGCGAACGATCGCCGAAAAATGAGTGATCTCAGAAAGTTTCAGGACAACGCGGCCTGGCGGCAGAAACTGCGCGATTATCTCTTGAAAGATTGGTAAATAGACCTTTTTCTTGGGTAGCGTGACACACACACTCGTACGATTCCATAGAATTTTGATCACCTAACCCAAGTACCTTTGAGAATGCCCGCATGTCAAAAACCGAGTTACTTTCGAAACCACAAAACTCGAACGTCTAGCCCAGCAGCTGTCATAGATCTCATCTTTTTTAGTCAGCCCAAAAAGCCGTCGACAATGGAGGAATCCCGTGACACACGCTACAGCCTGAACATCGATGAGGACCTCAAGCGTCCGCCGAAGAAGATCGCCCCTCCGGTGGCCCAAAACACTGCGATCACCTTGTGCGAGGACACCGTTTGCGAGGGCGCTATGGGAGAGGCGTTGGACCGGGACGACAGCTTCGATGCCTTCGAGCGGATGTGCGACAAGACGGGCTCCGATCCGGACAGCACTTTGTTCCAGTACCTGAACAGCGAGGACAAGAGCCAGGTGATGGCCCTGGCCAAGAATCGCAGTGCCGAGCGGGACCTGAGTTCCGACGATCGCAAGGAGATCGATGCCCTGCGCCGCATGCTCGAGGCAGTGGGCACCGAGGACCTCCTGGACAACGAGAGCCCCCTCAAGGGCGTGGAGTGCACGCAGCTGGAGGATGTGGAGGCGCCCTCGCGCTTCTGGGACAACGATGCCACCCTGGCCGATGAGTCGAGGCTGGAGCCCCAGGCTAGGGTCTCTCCGGTGAAGATGGTGGGCCTGCTGCGGCCCTCAACCATCATCGAGGCCAATGAAAACGACTCGGATGTGTCGTCGCAGGTGAGCTTCCAGAGTGCGCGCACCAGGAAGACAAACGTCTCCAGCTGCTACGAAACGGCCACGGACAGTTCGCTCCTGAGCGTGGACAACTTGTTCTATGCGGCCATTGCCAAGGCCAAGCCGCCGGGAATGTCCAAGAAAGAGGAGCTGGAGCTTCTCTCCGACCTGCACGGAAGCCTCAAAGAGCTAACCATGAAGCAGGAGAATCCCGAGGCATCCGAGGACGAGGTGGAAAACACAATCATTGAGCTATCCTCGTCGGAGGATGAGGAAATAGTAAACATTTCCGATGTGAAGCAGGAGGATATCACTCGCGAGGAAGAGCCTGTTGTTCCAAAAACCGAATCAGATGCGGGGGACAAGGAAAACGAGAAGAACGAGTCCATGCACTTCAATGACACAATGGAGGAGATCCAGTACATGATGCAGAAGGGCAGGGAGTACATTGCCGGCGCAGCTTCGTCTGCTCCCGCCAAGCCCGAGTCTCCGGAGCCGGTCAAGAAGCAGAGCACGTTCGTTGTGTCGCCCAAAAAGGCGACAAGCAAGTATCCGGCCTCCGAATTCCTGCAGCCCTCCTTGCCGCTGCGTCCCTGCAACAAGCCGTTGACGGTCCCGAAGCCCTCGTCCACCAAGAGCACGCCTGTGAAGCATGATCTCAACTTGGAGTGGACCCGCAGGAAGTTCTTTGGCACGCCCTCGGGGATTCCAACGCGTCGTCAGCAGCAGATTAAGGAGCAGCCCTTTGCCAACGTTGTCAGTCCCATTCGCACTTATACCCAGAAATCTGGCACGGCCCCGCTGATGTCAATGTTTCGTCAGACCAGCGCCGATGTGTTCAGCACTCTGGCGGTCAGTGAGCTGGAGCAGGAGTCGCGCCTTTGCCAACCGAAGCTAAAGTTTGGCTCTGAGGCCAGCACTGCCAATTCCAGCGGCGGGGCCATACGCGGCATCGATTCCACTGCCCAGCTGCTGCCCAAGAAGGCGTACATATCCTCGGACATCAAGCACGTGAGTTTAAAAACCTCTTGGGGATCAAATCTTTGGGTATCTGCAATGTTTGCCTTTACAGGTGGTGGATGAGCGCACACCCCTACCCATGCCCAATGTGCCGCGCATCCAGAAGTATCTTAACACGGCCGTGGAGCCCACTGTGCTGCGTCACGATGGCAAAATGAAGACGCCAACCGATGCTCCTGTAAGCAACCAGCGCCGTGCCCACCAAAGCCTGGCCGATCTTTCTCTGGCCTCCGGCGACGTTTCCTTGTACACGATTCGCGATGCTCAGAAGTTCTAAAGTCGCCACGATAACGTCCATATTTTAATGTTTAACAGGAATAAATGTATTGATTAACTAGTCCTAGTAAATGCCATCGTTTTCATAGAAGGAATCGGGTGATTAACTACTTATTTTGCCTTGCTGGGGACTTTTCCAGGTGCGGAAGGCGAAGATTCCTTGTAACGTGATGCCCAGAAGTTCTAAAATCGTTACGACAAATGACCATATTTCAAGGGTTAACAGGAATAAATGTATTGATTAGCTAGTCCTAATAAATGCCATCGTTTTCATAGGAAAAAAAGGAGAATAACTACTTCTTTTGCGCCTGCTGGGGACCCTTCCAGGCGCGGTTCACCCTCGACTCGGAGGGTCTGCCCAATTCCGCGCAGATGTACCGACCCACTTGGATTAGTTTGTCGAGATCCACGCCCGTTTCGAGGCCCAAGCCGTGCAGCATGTAGACCACATCCTCGGTGGCTGCATTGCCGGAAGCCCCCTTGGCATAGGGACAACCTCCGAGGCCGGAAACGGAGGAGTCCACCACCCTAATGCCGTAGTCCAGGGAGACCAGGATGTTGGGCAGGGCCTGGCCGTAGGTGTCGTGACAATGCACGGCCAGGTTCTCGGCAGGCACAGCGCGCGTTACCTCGTCCAACATGCGACGCATGCTGCCGGGAGTGCCCACGCCGATGGTGTCGCCCAGGGATATCTCATAGCATCCCATTTGATGCAGCTCCTCCACCACTTTGACAACAGCAGAGGGCGCCACGGCACCCTCGTAGGGACAGCCCACAACGGTGGATACATAGCCGCGAACCCGCACTCCATGCTCCTTGGCGGCCTTTAAAACGGGCTTAAATCGTTCAATGGCCTCGGCGGCCGTGGCGTTGACGTTCTTGAGGGAAAAGGCATCCGAGGCGGCCCCGAACACGGCCACCTCCTCGGCCCCCGCGGCCAAGGCGCTCTCGAAGCCCTTGATGTTGGGCGTGAGCACAGGGTAACTTATACCCGGTACCTTGCGAATTCCGCAGAGAACTTCCGCATTGTCGCCCATCTGGGGGACCCATTTGGCGCTCACAAAGCTGGTGGCCTCGATGGTGCGGAGACCCGTTTGCGAGAGGCGATCAATCAGCTCGATTTTGGTGGCCGCGGGCAGAAGTTTGGGTTCATTTTGGAGTCCATCGCGGGGACCAACCTCCACAATCCTCACTTGATTTGAAGGGGCTGCTTTAGCGGTCGCCGATCGCTAATGATTGATACAGATTAGTGCTGCACAGGTACCAGCATATCAAGGGAGGGGTTTACCGTGGATTGCCGCAAAAGAGAGCGGCAGCTGGGGACAAGGATTCGGGAAATTGGCATCGCGAAAAATATGTAAATAAAGGTTACGTACGCATCGCGATGATCAGCTGATGGGCAGCTGGCCAGATCGATAGCTCTCCCACAATCGATAACTTGTTTGTTGACCAAGCAGTTTATTCCTAAAGTCAAGCAGTGCAACACACTTTGTTTTGTTTAGGGTTTGGAATTGTATGGCCATGGCAACCACCAATAACTCGGATAACCCGGAGGACGAGGACGTCTTTAACTTTGAAAGCGAGCACCTGGCCCTGCGCGGGAACCCCTGTTACGCCAACTTGTTGCGCACCATTGCCCTGCTGCAGGCGCAAAAGATTCGGGTCCATCAGAACATCGAAGAGTTGGAGAAATCTCGAAATATTTACCTGGAGGACCCGGAGCTGCTGCTGGATAAGTTGCGTCGCAATGAGCCCCTGATAGAGGATAACCACATCACCATAGCGGAGCTTCCAGATCTGCCCACTCTCAGGAGGAAGGACGAAAGCGGTGGCGTTGAAAGTAAACACAAGGCAGCGCCCTTGCTTTCTTCCCCAATTTCTGTAAAGGAAGAGGACAATAGGGACCCCGGTCGGTCGCCCAACTTCAATCGCTTCTGGACCAACGAGGAGCAGAACCGGCTGGATCAGCTGCTGCAAAAGTATCCCCCGGAGGAGGTGGAGATGCGACGATTTACCAAAATTGCCAAGGCCCTGGGCAATCGCACGCCCCAGCAGGTCTTCAGTCGCGTGCAAAAGTACTTCCAGAAGCTGCACGACGCCGGTATGCCGGTGCCCGGTCGCATACCAAAGAATCGCCGTACGGGGGTCTGCAAACCAAAGTTTAGCATCCGAAAAACCACATTTTTCCCTGCCCAGAATATATCGCTGCATATGCCGGAAGATGATGTCGTCCTGGACAGCCTGCGGGTTCCCTCGCCGCCCACGGAAAAGCCCGAGTCGCAGATCAAGGTGGAGCCAGAGGCTCCGGACATGGACTTGGAGGCGGACACCAAGCGCAAGCATGTACTGCGCCTGAAACTCCTGAATGCCGTGCACGAGGAAAAGCAGCAGATCGAGGCGGGCTATGCTCCCGATCCCATGGCTCCCAAGTGCACGGTCTGCGAGGAGGCTCCGGTGACCAGGACGCACTGGCGCTGCAACAGCTGCTACTGCCACTTTAACTTGTGCGCCGATTGCCTGGTCAGTCAGTTGATCGACGGAAGTTTCGAGCACTTGAGTCACGATGTGGTTGTGGAGCAGGAATCGTGATCACTAGTTCAAATCTTTCTTCATTACTTGCCCTTAGGAATTTGTAACCTTTGAGCACTCAAGTCACGAAGTTTTTGTGAAGCAGGCATAACGTTTAGTAGTTCAAATCATTCTTCATTACTTGCCCTTTATTTGCAGCAATAGATTACTTAAATCACGATCTAGTTGTGGAGCTGGTATCATGATCAATAGTTTAGATCAGCGGTGGGCAGCCTATAGCTCTTTCGGCTCCCAGTGCTCCCAAAAGCTGTGAATGTCTCGAACAAAAGCTGTGAATGTCTCGAACAAATACCACAAGGTATGTGGTACATACGCTAAGGTATGTGTACTTAAATAACGATCTAGTTGCGGAGCAGGAACCATGCTAGTGGTTGAAATCATACTCGTACATCATGACTTAGGAATGTAATTTTATGAAAAGGCTTGCAAGCTAATGCCGTTTTGGGCAACGTTTTGGCCAGGGATTGAAGCATGTGACGACGTTTTTAATCAAGAAAACTATATTAAAATAGTTCGAATTCAATTGTTAATGCAAGCAAATTCTTTTACAATCCTTATGTATTCATATGAGTGCATGTATTTTTTATAAAGAAAACTAAATTTAAACAGTATAAAAAGACGTACAAACTATTTCCCGCTGCCACTGCAAGCGAAATATTTAACTTTCCTTGGGTAACTAATTCCGCGTTTGGAGCGACGACTTGGGCAGGGATTGGAGCCTCTGGCGGCGCTTGGACTCGAATTCGGTGGCCAGCTGCCAGGTCTCCTTGTCCAGGGCCTCCTTTCCGCGGGCAATGCCCAAAAGGCGCGACAGCACCAACAAGCCATGCAGGTCGTCCGCATTGCTCTTCACGTTCGCCTTGCGCATGTCCACAAAGTCTTGCTGGATCATTTCCGTGTGCTCGTCGCTCACGCTAAACGCACTGATTCTGGCAGCGGTCAAATACTTACGGAATTGCCTCAGCCGCGCAGGCTGCAGGTAATGATGGGCCGCCTTTAGAGATTCGTCCAGCAATTCCACAGCCTTGGCATCCGCATTGAGGGGCACAACGAAATCGCTCTGCCAAAGGGAAAACAATCAGCCATCGAATAGGAATTTGAGCAGGAAACCTTACCGGCAGCATGCTGCGTCCTTCGCTGAGAACGAGCACGGGAACATTGGCATGGTAGTCGATTTGATAATACTGAAAGTCGCACTTAAGCTCTTGATTGTTAATCAGGTGGGCCAAGTGCTGGACTGCATGCACGCCGTTGGCCTCCAGTTTTCCCTGTTGCATGCAGGTTTCATCGAGCACTAGATGAGTGTGCGGTGCCAGTTGTAGGAGCCCCGAAACGAGCTTGTTGGTTTCGTAGTCCTTCCTAAAAACAAAAGCAATAGTAAGTCATAATTTCGCTTCAAGGGTCGCCCAACTCACTTGGGCGCAAAGGCTGCCGTGTTCATGGTGTCCAGAGTCATGGGAAGGTAGTGACTGGCCGGCAGGAGCAGCTCCAGAACCTGATACAACTTGGTGGTGTACTGCTGCAGGGATTCCTTGGGTAGATTGCATAGATTTAGAGCAAACTTTCCTATGCTCTGCATCTCGGAGCGACTGTAGACGGTGGAAATCAAGTGCGAGAGCAGATATTCGGCGGCCAAATCGTCGTCAAACAGGCAGAGTTTCAGCAGCATACGCAGGTCCTTGTGCACGGCCACCTGGGAAGGATACTGGTCCTCGGCGGTTTCCTCGACTGGCTGACGCAGATTCTCGTCCAGCAGCGGATTGGCATGAGGCAGCATGTTCACCCCAAAAGCATGCAGGCGAGGGATGAGAAAAGGCGAGGGATGAGCTGCCTGCAGCTCACTTAGGTTTTCGAATCCCTCAACCTCGAGGGTGGCGGCGTCCAGGGAAGGATCCACCGACAAGAAGCCCACGAAATCCACCAGAGAGTTGAGTTGATAGGCGTCGAAATCATCGTAAACCTTCACCATGCAGGCCATGCTGGGCCGATCGGGTAGAGGGGAATTCAAGAGATAATCGCTGCCCAGCGAAGAACCTTTGGCAGAGGGAGCTGCGGCATTGCCTTCCCCCTTCACCTCCTCCAGGCACTGACGCTTTTGTGGATCTTCCTCTGCGCCGTCGACTTCCATTCCCTCCTGCTCATCCAGAGTGCGTTTCTGGGCTTTGGAGGCTGGGGAGTGCACCAATTCGACATCGGGACCGCACTGCTTCTCGTGCTGCTTGCTCCAGTCGTTCAGGCCCGGCACGGAGACCACGAACAGGGTGCGTCGCTCGCCGTGTACGTTTCCCTCGGCATTGTAGTCGATCTCCTCGCCGGGAGCCAATTTCAAACAGTCCCGGTACTTGCCGTCCTGCAGGCGCCTGCTCCCGTCGGCCGACTTCACCTCATAGCGCTCGAGATAGATCTCCGGGTCCATCATGTCCTGGATCATGCCGCGAAAGCGCACTAAACTTTGATCCTTTAGCTTGTGCAGGGGCGTGTAGTTTAGCAGGGGAACAGAGTGCCACAGGCTGCTGTCCTTCAGCAGCTCCTTCAAGGCGGCGTTGTCCATGCCTTGGGCAGTCAGTTGGGCGGGCGTGCTTGGCAAATCCATGGCACAGGGCATTGTTTTACGAAGTTAAATGCAAATCAAATGCTTTTTGGATCCCAAAACAACAGCTGCTGGTTTTGGCGCGCAACTATGTGTGAGAACTATCGATAGTCGGCCTATCGAGTTTTCGCTGGGACCAGGGATACCGCACCTCTGCCGCAGAACGGATGTCGGGCGGATGTCGACATCCGCAAAAAATCACAATTTGTACCATTGGTAAAAGCTCGAAGAACCCGAACAGCATGAGCAAGAAGAGCAATGTGTGGCAGTTTTTCTACAAGGCCACGGACACGGTGGCCACCTGCTGTCTGTGCCACAGGAACTACTCGCGGAAGGGCCGCGGCACCACCTGCCTCAGGAATCACCTGAAAAGCAAACATCCTGCGGAGTTTTTGACCCTGTCCGAGGATATCAAGTACGCGGTAAAGCGCGAGATCGCTGGGAGTCCCCCACAGCACCCCAATGTGGGGTTGGAGCAGAAAATTAACGTGAGTTTAAATACCCCAAATTAAAGGGTGTCCACAAAAGTAATTACTTTAAGTTTTATAAAAAATAATTTGGGCACTAAATATCTCTCTATCTTATCTCTTCAATAAAAATTGCTTTGCTTTGTTTTCTCATTGTTTTCTTAATATATTTTTTTTAAGCTAAAAGGGTGTCCCCAAAATCAGTGTCCTTAAAGACGGAAAGTTTCCAATAGGAAAAAGTTTTTTTTAACATTCTATCAGATATTTCAATGATTCTTCAATACAAATTCGTTCCTAAATTAATCTGTCTATTTTTTTTTTAATCCTAAGAAGTTGGGTATCATTTAAGTTTTCTTTTAAACATTAAATAAACAAATGTAACTGCACTACTTATCTCTGGTATACCTTCAATGCAACTTCCTTCTAAACTAAAACAGCATTTCCTAAATCGAAATCAGTATTTTAAGACCACTACTTGTCTATTGTATTCTTGCAATCCAAATTCATTCCCAAAATCTTTCATCATAAACCGTCTTATAGGAAAAGTACTATTATTTTTCAAAATTTTCACTTAATTTTCAACATTATACCCACTTAAAGGAAGCCGATCCGGATCCCCTGGAGACGGGAAACTTTGGAAACCCCGAGGACTTGATCTTCCACGCGCAATGCAATGAAAAGCTGGCCCTTATGTTTCTGGACCAGTCGTTTAAATTGATCAACGAGAAGGGGTTCGTGACCTTTGTCAGAGCACTCCAACCGCGATATGTGATCCATCCGAGGAGCTTCTATGAGAACATTCTCTGCCAGGAAGTGCACCGCCGGGTGCAGTCACAGTTGAAGCAACAGGTAGATCTCCTGGACACCCTGTCACTGTCCACGAGTCTTTGGTGGGGCGGCAAAGGCGAAGGATTGCTCAGCTTGTCCTGCTGTGGCATCTCGCGGGACTTCAAACACCATCGGTTTGTCCTGAAATGCGAGGCCATCCATGCGGAGAGCGCCTCTGAGGCGGCCTGCAGCATTCGGGATCTTATTCCTGGCCTGGACATCGCGATACCCAAAGAGAAAGTCCATTGCATCGTCAGGGACGAGGCCACGGCTGTGCCCGGATCCCTGCCCGACTGCAGCGTCCATCGCCTTCAGATGTGCGTCCGAAACGCTTTGCAGTCGAATGAAGTGCTTCAGAATCTCTCCGTCAAGTGCAAGCAAATTGTGGCTCACTTTGCGTCCTCCAAAATGGCCTACGACCACTTGAGGTTCATCCAGGAGATGCGCCTCAAACAGGAGCCATGTTCATTGGCAGCCGATGCCCCCGACGACAAGTGGAACTCAAAATTTCAAATGATGTCGCGCTTGTTTCGAATGAAGGATGCCATTTCGCTCTATGCCGAGGAGTACAGCTTGGTGCAAATATATCCCGACGAGTGGACAGACATTGACTTGTGCAACAAGGTGATGCAGCCTTGCGAGGAAATCATGAGGATATGGAGCGATCCATCGACATCGGCTTCTTCGGTGATACCCCTAGTAGCCGCTTTGAGGGACTCCCTCCGAACCGATGTCCACAACTTTGTCTCTTCCGTGGTGAGTTGAACTACCTAATCAAATAATTGACATAATTTTAAAGAGGTTCCCCAGACCATTTGCAGTTTTGCCCGGAAGCTGCTGGAAGAGCTTGAGATGAAGTTCTCGCATGTCACAAACGACATCAAATTTGTGATGGCCACCTATTTGGATCCGCGGTACAAGCAGGCCTTCTTCACGGAGCACGAGGAGAACCTCGTGGCCAATGAGGTTTTGCTGCAGTTGACCCGATTCCCGGGCAATCGCGATTGCCAGCCATCGATGAAGGCCGTTAAGGTACCCAACGCCCTGAAGAACGAGTCCAAGATTGACAGCATTCTGGACAACATGCTGACGACTGGCTCTGCAAGCAATCAAGAGGCCACCACGTCATTTGGATCTCAATCGCAGATTAAGAATCTTCTATATCTGTACAACTCTGAGCCGCGCATCGAGAGGAACATAGATCCCCTGATGTGGTGGAAAACAAACACCAAATACAACGTCATGTTCGGGATTGTGCGACGCTTCCTCTCAGCTCCGGCAGCAAGTTCTGCCAGCGAGGGATTGTTCAAGGAATCCGCACACGTGTACGGTGATATGCAAGCGGGACTGAGCCCCGAAAACGCTTCCAAAATATTGTTAATCAAATCGAATTTTATGAAATTTCTTAGTAAGGATTAGACATGTAGTTGTAGTTATAGAAACGTACATGGAGACACTTCACAGTATAAAGATTGTACACAAAAACACACTTTTTTCAACCTAAAACTACCTAGTTGTTGCTTAAGTAAGATATTCAACTTAATACTAAAAGGGCGCTGTAATCAGACCCATAGAAAACGCAATGTAATGGTGACTATACAGGGTCCTAGCCCCTGTAATCGGGATCATTGTGCTCCTCATCATCCTCTTCCTCCTCGTCTTCTTCATCTGAATCAAGGCAATATTTTGATTACTCAAAGAGTTAAATTAAACCTAACATGAAGAACTTACCGTGCTCGCGGCGCTTGCGAGTGTAGGCCCGCTTGGTGGCCACCGGGGCCTGATCTGTTTCCCCGTGCAAGAGGGAATTGCGGTAGAGAACCAATGGTTGCCACTCCTCGGCCCGGCTGGATGGCATGCCCGGTGGTATCATTTTGTCCAGAAAGGCCATGATCACCTTCTTGTCCTGCTTCAGCAACTTGTGGTTGAACTCGTTCAGCACCTCCAGGAAGAGTATGCGCGTGGGTGCCCGCACCGGGTCCTCGGACTCCTTGTTAGCCGCAAAGTAGATGCCACCGCGATGAATTGCGGCCACAGACTCACGGTTTTTGATGGCATCAAAGCCGAACGTGAGGGCGAAGCGCTTGGCCAGCTCCTTAAGGTCCACAAACTCCTGCGAGGTCTTAGACATGGTCCCGCCCTCAAACTGCTCCTGCAGACTCTTGAAAACTGTGATGAGGCTCAGCAGTAGGGTCATTGCAAAATTGACTTTGTTTATCTCGCGTGCCTTGCCCAAAGTGGCCTTGATTATGTCCCCATAATCGTTGTAGCACTAAGGGAAACAGGAACTGGTGAAGAATTGATAACTCTAAGCAAGCTAATGCCTACCTTAACGTAATATTTGAAAATACTCGCTGCCCGCATTGTGGGTATAATGTTGTATACCACCAACTTGCAGTAGCAGGCCAAAAAGTTCCTCTTCTTGTGCAGCTCTTCAATGCGCGTTTCGTCCTGCACGGCGTCTTGTTTCATGGAAAATACGTAGTGCTGCACAAAGTTGTCCAGGATGAGATGCTCGTCCATTCGTGATTTGTAAACCAAACCGCGAATGTGCTCGATCTCGCTGCGGGCCAATTTATCCGAAAAGATAACCAGCAGGTCGCAGATGGACTGGTAGGCCTGCAAGTAATAAGAGATTTGTATGCTGAACATTGAAAGAATGTGCTTAGGTCACCCACCGCCTCTTGTATTTGCACTGTGGGCCCATCGCGTGTGAGCTCAAAACAGGCTGCCATAAAGTTGTCCAGGTTGCTGCGCAGCTCGGCTATCACCTCGGCCACATTGAGCGTCTCGCAGTCGTTCTCCACGTAGTGCAGGCCCCAGCTGATGGAGAAGTAGCAGGCCTCAATGCAGTAGGCCAACGCCTCGTTGGGTAGACAGCGATCCACGTTCTCTTTGGACTGCGCTTCCTCGACGTCCTGGAAGAGCGACTTGAAGAGGTTCCACGGATTGAGGTTGTGCGAAGAGTAGAGTATGGAGAGCACTTTCAGGGTGATGGTTATGTTGTAGATGTCATCCTCGTTGGGAGTTTCTTCGCCTGCAAGTGCGTGCCAAGTAAGTTTCATCAGCAACACCTAGTCCAGAAAAGACTCACCCTGTATAAGATTGCGCCACTCCTCGATGGCGTCCTTGTATTTGTTGACGGCGCTCTCAATAATGTTGGATCTGGCAATGTTGCACCTAGTGTAGGTAGCACTTCCCTCGGCACAGAGGCATTCAAGAGTCTTGGCGCAGGTTTCAAGCACCTCGCGGCCTGTGTGCATGCTCATCACTTGGTTAATCTTATCGAGGAGAGCCTGCAGATTGCCCTCCTGCCGGTTGGTGGTGTACAAATTGAGGTCAAAATACTGGGGAACCGCCAGGAGATTGGCCAACTTCTCGCTGTCGGCCTGGTACTTCTCCAACAGCGACGGCAGCGTCACAATAAAATGTTCCGTCAGCTTGGCCTTCTCATCTTGAATGGCCTTTAGTTCCTTGGCACTGAGCGTGAACTTGCGATTGCTGGCTCTGCCAACAGGCACCTCTCCGGTGGCCGATTGTTTTACGCTGCTGACCATGATCTCGATGAGCGTGGACTCCTGCTTGTTGTCGAGAACCTCCTCGTTGGGCCCCGGCTCCTCCAGCAGCAGGTCCACCATACACTCCCAGTCCTTGACCATGTCGTTGCTGTCAATGAAGGAGTCGACCAAATAGGCGCCGTGCTCGTGCAGCTCCGATTCGATGAAGAACTGCACCAAATCTCGTATCAGCGGGGTGTTGGGCAAGCGTATTTTTCCGCGCTTCGTCTTGGTTTCCTCCATGTCAGCTGTGAGATGGAACAAGCGAACGTTCAAAAACTCGGCGGCCGCCTGGGCCACACCGCGATGCGATGAATACACCAATTCGTAGACGATTTCGCAGTCTTTGTCGGCCAAGATCTCGGGGTGGATCCTAGAGGAACAAAGTCAGATTATAACAGATTGTAACTGAGGTTTAGGGGAAGTTTAAGCTTGCTTCAGAATGCTGATGACCAGTTTGACGGCATGCACCGACACTTCGAACTCCTTGTCGAGAGTCATGGCCACAATGCGGTCCTTGAACTTGGAAGTAAACAGCTCCAGCTTGCCCTTGAGCTCCTCCTTTTCATACAGCGGCAGCAGTGACTGCAGACAGCGCAGGCGAACCTCCCCAATCTTGTCGTGAAGGGTCCAGCCAATGTACTTCAAATACGAGTCGTCGAGAAAGTTTTGCGGATAGTTCTCCATCCAGATGCCGATTTCGGCCATACAAATGGCACGTATATCCGGGAGACTGTCCCTATAGCGATGCACAAACACGGACTTGAACATGTAGGTGAGCATGCTCTTGATTTCGTCCATATTTTCCTCCAGCTCCGATCGTTTGGTCATCAGCGAGTCCAAGCGGTCAGAGGCTCGGCGATCTCGGGACTGCAAGAGTTTTAATTATTAACAAATAGTAACCATTAAAGTCTTTAGATATCCGGATATCAGTTTCCAGTGGATTCTTAGAGCATTAATGATTTTGGCAACAAATATAGATATGTATTCTAAAAATATCATTTCCGAATTCTCTTTCTAAAATAAAATGATTCTCCAAAGCAGGGAGATGAGGCCAAAGGGGGAAGGGCCCCTCGATCTGATCTCCTTGGACTCCAAATACAGTGCAGGATATCGCTTGGATGCACTGCTTCAGGCCCGATGGACGATGATTTCCTTGGATGACTTCCACCGCAAGTTACAAGCCGAGTCCGTTAGGCGCGGAAGTGTAGCCATAGGGGGGTGGTCCTCTCGATCTCGATCTCGATCTCCCTAGGGTTTCCTCTTATGATACAGTTGATCTCCAGGTGCAGGTGAGATGATGCCCCAGATTCTTGGATGATAAGGTGATGCAGTGAAAGCGACAGCCGGGACCAAAAGGCGGGAGGTGACGTCAGAGGGAGCAATGATCTTTAATTTTCCAGTAGATCGTTGGCGTGGGATCGGGCGGTCGGATGCTGGAGATGGGGCGGATCCGATGCTGGAGATGGGCTCCCGTCCAGGAAATAGACGCTCACGTCGACGTCTGGCGAACTGGAGGGAAACCAGATGGAGGGGTACTACAGGGAAGGGATCAAGAGGGGGAGGAACTAGAGGGAGGGGAACCACAAGGTGCGGAACTGGAGGGGAGGGATACTAGAGGGAGTGGTACTAGAGGGAGGCGTACTAGAGGGAGGGAAACTCCAAGGTGGGGAACTGGAGGGGGAGGAACTAGAGGGAGGGGAACTGGAGGCGGAGGAACTTGTGGGAGGGGAACTACAGGGAGGGGAACTACAAGGTGGGGAACTACAGGGAGGGGAGGGATTACTTACCCAAAAAGTCGGGCTCGATGGAGCTTAAGTAATGAATTTTGTGCCAGAACTAGTTGGGAATTCTAACAATGCGGTTGGAAATACTAAAAATTTAATTTGGTATACTGGTTTTTCAAAAAAGTTTGTATGTCAGTATTTTGTTTAGTTTAGTATTTCCGACACTTCCGCGACTATAATTCCCAACTAGCTCTGGCACAAAATTCATTACTTAAGCTCCATCGAGCCCGATTTTTTGGGTAAGTAATCCCTCCCCTCCCTGTAGTTCCCCACCTTGTAGTTCCCCTCCCTGTAGTTCCCCTCCCTCTAGTTTCTCCGCCTCCAGTTCCCCTTCCTCTAGTTCGTAGCCCTCCAGTTCGCCACCTTGTAGTTTCCCTCCCACTAGTACCCCTCCCTCTAGTATCCCTCCCCTCCAGTTCCGCACCTTGTAGTTCCCCTCCCTCTAGTTCCTCCCCCTCTTGATCCCTTCCCTGTAGTACCCCTCACTCTGGTTTTCCTCCCACTAGTTACCCTCCAGGTCGCTAGACGTCGACGTGAGCGCCTATTTCCTGGACGGGAGCCCATCTCCAGCATTGGATCCGCCCCATCTCCAGCATCCGACCGCCCTATCCCCTGTCAACGATCTACTGGAAAATTAGGATTATTGCTCCCCCTGACGTCATCTCCCGCCTTTTGGTCCCGGCTGTCGCTTTCACTGCATCACCTTATCATCCAAGAATCTGAGGCATCATCTCACCTGCACCTCGAGATCAACTGCTTCCCCCTTTGGTCTCATCTCCCCGCTTTGGGAAATCTGCGCCACTATCGGAACTGAGTGCGTCGAGGGGATTTACTGCATTAAAAGGATCGCGGCCAAGGAGATTGCTGAGCCTCAGGACCAACCTTCAGCAATGAGGAAGAAAACGCCTGGACTATGACCAGGTAAGTTCGGTGGTATGGATAAACATAGCGGATAAGAAATTTGCGGCATGTTGTCAATTGCGCGTGCGGAAACTTATATAATCTCAAACCTATATAAACTCGGCTGTTGATGCTGACCAAGAAACACACATATACTTGGTGCTTGGAATTGTATGCATACCTTTACGCGCTCCGCTTCGAATTGCTTCGCCGCATTGTCGAAGTTATTCGAAACGAGCAGGGCCACGTCCACCAGGGCTGTCATTAGTTTCATGGCCGCCAGGGTGGCCGTGTGCCGGAAGGCCCGCACCTGCGAATCTGAGAGTCCTGTGAGCAGCGAAATCACATTGTCCATCAGAAACTGGTCATAGATGATGGAGTACTGGCACTGCTTCACCAGCGTCTGCACAAAATCGCAGAAATTGTTCTTGAACTTGCGCCACTGCGTGCCGGTCATGATCAAGGGGTATTCGCCGCTTTCCTGCAGATGATTTCAAGAGTTAACTATAATGATTAGGGGGCAAAGAGACCGGCGAACCTCGTCAAACTCCTCGGTCATGCGGCGAATGATTGCCGTGTGGTCTACAGGGTACTGTATGTCCTCGGAAATCTTGCCCTTGCAGCCGCTGGCGTTTATGAAAAACTGCATCAGAGCGACCAGCGCTGTCTCCCTGTTGGACTTGTATTGCTCGATCCATTGATCCACAATGCTCTGCAAGAGGTATACGCTTAACTTGAGCTTAGATTTCGGGAGTTTAGCTTACGGCAATTGGGTTTTTGGAGTGGCGCACAATGTAGTACAAACTGTTCTCGTCGGTGGTTATTTCGCGCTCGTGATCGATGCGCTCGTGGTGGCCCTTGTCCACGTGCTCCTTGCGCGGCCTCTCCACCCGCTCCTTGCGCTCTGCGGGCGGTTTCCGGGTGGCAGGAGTCTTCCTTTTGCGCGCCACTGGGGCGAAGAACTCGTCCTCGTCATCGTCGATAATGGGCGGCTTGTCGCGCACGCCTCCCCTCGCCCTCAGGCGGGTCATGCGCTTGGTGGGACTGTCCGCATCCGAGGCGCTTTCGTTCAGGGCATCGCTATAAACAATTGAAAAAAGTAAATACATATTAAAAGTGCGGGAAAGCTGGGAAAGTTATATGGGTGCGGGTGTATGTACCTGTGGAGCTCCTCGTATTCCGGGGGCGGGTCATCCATACGGATGCGCTTGCCGCCGCGCCGAGCCATCATGGTATAGTTGAGCGTCTGAAGGGGGGCCTCAAGGGCTTAATTTGTTATCAAATGCGAAATGTTTACAAAACATTCAGGCGTCCATCTAAAATAGGGATGGTAAGACTACCAAAATAATGCGCGAAAAATATCGATAACACACGAGTTGTTCAGAAACGCACAAATTGTACCTGGAATGTAGGTACAAAAACGGCTAGAAATTTGTCCAAGAGATGGAGGACTTTTTATCACCGCAGATAATTATAAACTACGACTATAATTTCATTGTGTCGATTTAATATTATAAAACATAAAACTTGTTACCAAAAATTGAAATTTCTTGTTTAGGCATTTTCAGGGCTTATTCAAGCTAAACCTTCAAAGTGGAAATACAAATATAAAATTGTGAATTTTAATTGTAAAATTTCTCCACACATAAAATTTGTAAATGCTAAGTTTTTACTAGTGAGTTAATTAAATTGCAAATATTTGCTGCCTATTTTGTATTAGCAATATATATTTTGTATGGCAAGATATGAACTATGTATATATATTAACGGCCAAATGAGCATCGCTGTTGCTCCAGACCGGCGTTGTATCGATAACAAAACCAACCACCGACACACCACTTTTCGATTAGCACAACAGAAGACAAATCAAAACAATTGCCAAACATCCGAGACATTTGCCGAAATATTAAGTTAAAGATTTAACCAAAAAGACCCGCCAAGTATGACGGAATTCGGCGGCGATTCGGGGGGCCGGCTCAAGGGCGTGACGATCGTGAAGCCGATTGTGTATGGCAACATTGCGCGCTCGTTTGGCAAGAAGCGCGAGGAGGACGGACACACGCACCAGTGGAAGGTTTACCTGAAGCCCTACAACAACGAGGACATGTCCGCCTACGTGAAGAAGGTGCACTTCAAGCTGCACGAGAGCTATGCCAATCCCAACCGGATCGTGGTCAAGCCGCCCTACGAGATCACCGAGACCGGCTGGGGCGAGTTCGAGGTGGTGATCAAGATCNGGTGGCCCTTGTCCACGTGCTCCTTGCGCGGCCTCTCCACCCGCTCCTTGCGCTCTGCGGGCGGTTTCCGGGTGGCAGGAGTCTTCCTTTTGCGCGCCACTGGGGCGAAGAACTCGTCCTCGTCATCGTCGATAATGGGCGGCTTGTCGCGCACGCCTCCCCTCGCCCTCAGGCGGGTCATGCGCTTGGTGGGACTGTCCGCATCCGAGGCGCTTTCGTTCAGGGCATCGCTATAAACAATTGAAAAAAGTAAATACATATTAAAAGTGCGGGAAAGCTGGGAAAGTTATATGGGTGCGGGTGTATGTACCTGTGGAGCTCCTCGTATTCCGGGGGCGGGTCATCCATCCGGATGCGCTTGCCGCCGCGCCGAGCCATCATGGTATAGTTGAGCGTCTGAAGGGGGGCCTCAAGGGCTTAATTTGTTATCAAATGCGAAATGTTTACAAAACATCCAGGCGTCCATCTAAAATAGGGATGGTAAGACTACCAAAATAATGCGCGAAAAATATCGATAACACACGAGTTGTTCAGAAACGCACAAATTGTACCTGGAATGTAGGTACAAAAACGGCTAAAATATTGTCCAAGAGATGGAGGACTTTTTATCACCGCAGATAATTATAAACTACGACTATAATTTCATTGTGTCGATTTAATATTATAAAACATAAAACTTGTTACCAAAAAATAAAATTTCTTGTTTAGGGTTTTTCAGGGCTTATTCAAGCTAAACCTTCAAAGTGGAAATACAAATATAAATTGTGAATTTGAATTGTAAAATTACTCCACACATAAAATTTGTAAATGCTAAGTTTTTACTAGTGAGTTAATTAAATTGCAAATATTTGCTGCCTATTTTGTATTAGCAATATATATTTTGTATGGCAAGATATGAACTATGTATATATATTAACGGCCAAATGAGCATCGCTGTTGCTCCAGACCGGCGTTGTATCGATAACAAAACCAACCACCGACACACCACTTTTCGATTAGCACAACAGAAGACAAATCAAAACAATTGCCAAACATCCGAGACATTTGCCGAAATATTAAGTTAAAGATTTAACCAAAAAGACCCGCCAAGTATGACGGAATTCGGCGGCGATTCGGGGGGCCGGCTCAAGGGCGTGACGATCGTGAAGCCGATTGTGTATGGCAACATTGCGCGCTCGTTTGGCAAGAAGCGCGAGGAGGACGGACACACGCACCAGTGGAAGGTTTACCTGAAGCCCTACAACAACGAGGACATGTCCGCCTACGTGAAGAAGGTGCACTTCAAGCTGCACGAGAGCTATGCCAATCCCAACCGGATCGTGGTCAAGCCGCCCTACGAGATCACCGAGACCGGCTGGGGCGAGTTCGAGGTGGTGATCAAGATCTACTTCAACGATCAGTCGGAGCGCCCGGTGACCTGCTACCACATCCTGAAGCTCTTCCAGTCGCCGGTGGTCGATGGCGAGCTCACCTCCAGCACCACGATGGACACCAAGAAGGGCCTCGTCTCGGAGTCGTACGAGGAAATCGTCTTCCAGGAGCCCACCCAGGTCATGCAGCACTATCTGATGCTCTCCGAGCAGAGTGCCAACGGCATGCTCACCCACGACACCGATTGTGAGTGCCCAACCTTTGCAGGAAATGCAAATCACTAACCTTTTGCTATTTCCCGCCCTGCAGTTGAGGAGAAGAAGACGAAAACGCTGGACAACATTGTCAATGTGAAGCAGAAGGTCAAGGGGGAGATTGTGACCCTGAAGGACAAACTGAAGCTGGCCCGGGAGACCATCTCGAAGTTCAAGGCGGAGCTGGCCAAAGTGCAAAAGCCGCCGGCCTAATGAATAATTTAAGTTAAGCAATAAGTTATGCCATAAGTTAGTTTGCTATGAAATACAAAAGCTCATATTCTATGGAATATTTGTTATCGATACATTTGACTTAATATCAGATACTTATTGAAGAGCGAATATTGAGAAATCCGGCTACAATTTTCAATTGCTTTGCAAAATTGGTAGAGAGTATCAAAAGTTCCAGGTAATTGCTTATTTTCTGTGCTCTGCATGTGCAAGTATTTTGGATCTCAATGAAGGCTGTCTACTGTAAGTAACTCAGAACAAACAAATAACAATGCAATACTTCTCGATTTTATATCACTGTGGATGAGATTACTGTGGACAATTTAAGCCGTTTTACATAAATTTACATTTCCAAACACAAGGACCCTTGAGTACAAAAGATGGGAATCTGATGTCAATGATGATTCGGATATGGAAATCCTACAACATTGCTAATTGAGTTTCCACTAATTGAAACCTTTCGAATGAGTAGCAGTATAGAGGTGAAGAACAATCGATGGCACTGTCGATACTCTGGTGGTTGGCGGCTATCAAGCCACATGCGGTAGCAGCAGACACTTTTGATAGTGGTCCCTCCACTATCGATGTTGCCAACGATAGCGGGCGTCTCACATCGCTAAAAAGAAACTACTCTCGTTTCTTCTGTGGCAGCAAAAAGGAAAATATAAACAGAAAAATATAAATATACATGGATCGCTTTTTAATAAGAGGTATGTTTAGTACATTAAATACAAGTATTTTGATCGATATAGTATCGAATTTAAGGTAAACGTCGGGTGCCCGCCGAACCAAATGCGTCAAGTACAGACTGTGAAAGGGATTCTGAAAAAGATAGGCAGCGTACTACAAAAAAAAGTACAATTTCACATGTCTGGAAGTATTTCAAGAGGTCCGACGACAAAAAATTAGCCAAATGTCTTGATTGCGGCAAAGAATACAAGACAAGCGGCAATACGTCAAACTTGCACGACCACTTGAAAAGGTTTCATCCTGGCTTGGAAATTGAAAAACGAGACTCTATCACACCAGCTGTATGTGCTGAGACGAAAGGCACTGCCTCTACAAAAATAGGTATGTTTAATACATTAAACATAAGAATTTTTATCGATAATGTTTCGAATTTAAGGTAAACGTCGGGTGTCCGCCACCCCAAGTGCGTCAAGTACAGACTCTGAAACGGATTCTGAAAAAGATAGGCAGAGGACTAAAAAAGGAAGTAAAATTTCACATGTCTGGAAGTATTTCAAGAGGTCCGACGACAAAAAATTAGCCAAATGTCTTGACTGCGGCAAAGAATACAAGACAAGCGGTAATACGTCAAACTTGCACGACCACTTGAAAAGGTTTCATCCTGGCTTGGAAATTGAAAAACGAGACTCTATCTCAACAGCTGTATGTGCTGAGAGGAAAGACACTACGTCTACAAAAATAGGTATGTTTAATACATTAAACACAAGTATTTTGATCGATAATGTATCAAATTTAAGGCAAACGTCGGGTGTCCGCCACACCAAGTGCGTCAAGTACAGACTCTGAAAGGGAATCTGAAAAAGATAGGCAGAGGACTAAAAAAAGAAGTAAAATTTCACATGTCTGGAAGTATTACAAGAGGTCCGACGACAAAAAATTTGCCAAATGTCTTACCTGCGGCAACGAATACAAGACAAGCGGCAATACGTCAAACTTGCACGACCACTTGAAAAGGTTTCATCCTGGCTTGGAAATTGATAAACGAGACTCTATCACACCAGCTGTATGTGCTGAGAGGAAAGACACTACGTCTACAAAAATAGGTATGTTTAATACATTAAACACAAGTATTTTGATCGATAATGTATCAAATTTAAGGCAAACGTCGGGTGTCCGCCACACCAAGTGCGTCAAGTACAGACTCTGAATGGGAATCTGAAAAAGATAGGCAGAGGACTAAAAAAAGAAGTAAAATTTCACATGTCTGGAAGTATTTTAAGAGGTCCGACGACAAAAAATTAGCCAAATGTCTTACCTGCGGCAACGAATACAAGACAAGCGGCAATACGTCAAACTTGCACGACCACTTGAAAAGGTTTCATCCTGGCTTGGAAATTGAAAAACGAGACTCTATCACACCAGCTGTATGTGCTGAGAGGAAAGATACTGCCTCTACAAAAATAGGTATGTTTAATACATTAAACACAAGAATTTTAATCGATAATGTTTCGAATTTAAGGTAAACGTCGGGTGTCCGCCACACCAAGTACAGACTCTGAAAGGGATTCTGAAAAAGATAGGCAGAGGACTAAAAAAAGAAGTAAAATTTCACATGTCTGGAAGTATTTCAAGAGGTCCGACGACAAAAAATTTGCCAAATGTCTTGACTGCGGAAAAGAATACAAGACAAGCGGCAATACGTCAAACTTGCACGACCACTTGAAAAGGTTTCATCCTGGCTTGGAAATTACAAAACGAGACTCTATCTCAACAGCTGTATGTGCTGAGAGGAAAGACACTACGTCTACAAAAATAGGTATGTTTAATACATTAAACACAAGAATTTTTATCGACAATGTTTCGAATTTAAGGTAAACGTCGGGTGTCCGCCACCCCAAGTGCGTCAAGTACAGACTCTGAAAGGGATTCTGAACAAGATGGGCAGAGTACTACAAAAAAGCGAAAGACCGACATTGACAAAGCCTTAACTAAGATGGTTGCCAAAGATTTGCAGCCATACAATATTGTAGAAAATGAAGGGTTTGTACAATACACTCAGGTAATGGATCCAACATACAAGCTACCGAGCAAGACACACTTACGAGATGTGCTAATGTTAAATTATTTCAACGAAACCTCTGCCAAGTTATCAGTAATACTTGATAATGTTTCGCATATAGCAATTACATGTGACTTATGGACATCAAGTGTCAATGCTAGTTTTATGACTGTGACGTGTCATTTTGTTTATAAATACGAATTAAAAACAGCATCATTGGCTACAAAAAAACTGCTAAGCACAAGTAATAACTGTTCGCAAAATATTGCAGACACTTTGCTAGAAATATTTATTCATTGGAACATCCTCAATAAAACGGTATGCATTGTAACAGATAATGCCAGCTCCATGCTTGAAGCATGTGAAATATTACAAATTCCCAACCTGCCATGCTTTGCGCATACCATTAATCTGGTGGTGCAAGATGCATTAAAAGTTGATGACGTAGTACTTCAAGATTTATTTACTAAGTGTAAAACAATTGTTCGATTTTTGAAACAAAGCACCATAGCGAATGAAAAATTGAAATTCGCACAAGAAGCCACTAGATGGAATAGTTTCTATTTCATGATTGAGCACATTTTAAAAACGAACGATGCCATTGCCAAAGTCTTATTATCAACAATAAATGCACCGCAGCCATTTACTGCTGAGGAAATACTTATGCTAAGAGATATCGAAATAGTATTGACTTTCTTTCAACAAGCAAGTGAGAAAATTTCTGGTGGAAAGTATGTTACCATATCGTTGATTATACCAATGGCATATGGGCTTTTCCGCAAAGTGGATAGTGTTTCACCTCTGCTGCAAACATTGCAAGGAAAAACTATCCAAAAAATATTAACGGAGTCAATAAAGAAACACCTTTCCATATATGAGCAAATAACAGTCTGCAGGATGGCTACGTTATTGGATCCACGCTTTAAAAAAAATGGATTTCAATACATTTCAAACGCTAACCTAGCAGCAACATATCTTGAAAATGAACTGGCAAATTTTCCCATCAAAGAGTGCATAATTGATCAGCCCGTCGCTCCGGATACAAGTTCTCAGAACACGTTGTTTGATTTTTTGGGTGAGCGATCGATGATCAAAATCGAAAACTCACGAGTCGATGCAATTCTCACTAAAAGGCAGTATCTGGAGAGGGCGATTGCCGCTCAAGATATGGACCCTCTGTTATGGATCAAGGTATGCTTAAAAAACGAATTATAAGTTCTATATCATAAAATATCTTACTTTTATTCCAGGTGAATCAAACTGAATTTCCCACTATTATAAGCCTTTTCTACAAATACCTCTGTATTCCCGCTACGTCCGTGGAATCGGAACGAGCTTCCAGCAAAGCTGGCCAAATTATATCAGAGAGGCGAAAACGACTCAAGGAGAAACATGTTAACATTATCTTATTTTTAAATCGAAACTTTTGGTTAAAATAAATAATAGTAATCTTGTATTCTTTCGAAATAAACTTGTTTGTCGGGCTATACTATCGATGGCGCTATCGGCACTGGTTGAAAATTAACAATCGTCAAATATCGATCGCGTCCTCTATTTAAAGTTTAGATTGTAAACAGTATCTATGGAGTAAACAATCCTTAAAACATAACAAACTGGCAAAATCTGCGCCATTTGGATGTTGCTGAAGTCTCTGAAAACTGGGGAGAATACTGCTTCGAAGAAGTTTGCCGGAAAATCCCATAAGAATGCTGAGTTTCGGTTGTATGGACTCAAAGGAAGACGCCTGTGGAGGCAATATCCAAGCTACAGGAACTCAAGGAACTAGACTTGGCTTACTGCTGTTGGATGAGTGCCTGTAAGCTCATGAGACTTCCCAAGTTTCAGAAGTTTCGCCTGGGGGGCGACTTTACGGATGTAAATGCTCTCCTTGTGGATGTTGTTCGCATTTTTCGCATCTGGCAAATTGAATATGGAAAACACTTGCTGTTGGCGGTTAGGAAGCGAAGTTTGGGAAATGCTGTCTGTTTTCCCCACCTAAATTTAATATTCCTCAATAAATGCAGGTTGGGCGAAGAGTTATTCCATTTTGACAAGCAAACCAGGAACCAGGTTATAAGAATGCGAACAAAGCCTTTGCTTATACATTTTTACAAAACCGGTCATAAGGAAATGGTTAGTGAGTAATATCATTACCAAGGTGTTTCTGTATTTCAGTAATATTCTTATATTTCAAAACTGCCTACAATTTCAACACCCTAAAATAAAGGTCTCATTTAAATCCATCAAAAATGCTTATTCACACCCCAAGTTGGGCAAGTCAGAACTGGAATTCCCTTAAGGAATTGAAATGTTTAAAATAATATGAATTTATAGCATTTTTAAATGAAATGAACATTTGAGATTCCTGGGCCCGTGAACCAGTGAGTTTGGAACCAGTGATCGTCGAATCACTGCACCCGAACCAGCGTCGCGGTTCCCGTTTTCCAACTCCAGTTCCGGTTCCAGCATCCCCAGCGCATATTAAATGCCATTGTTTATTTGACTTGTTGAGTGCATGTGCTTGTCCGGTGGCTTCGGGCTCTCCGAACCAAGATCGCAGTCGATCGCAGCCCCGAACTGTTGGCCAAGACAACGCGGCTTAATGGCCGCTGATCTGCCCGTTAACCCTTGATGTGCAAACTTAATTTTCGGTTTGATCTTTTTTCGTGTCTCCTCAATCGGACAGGTACACACATGCGCATATAAGCCAAGAGTGATGCGCGTTTGTCGATAGTGAAAATTGGTAACTGCGCAAACGCAACTTCCCACGAGTGCGATACCAAGGTGAGTAGCCGAGTAGCAAGCAAAAGATACAGATTTCGGATTGCAGATTAAAGATTTTTGAATGCTTTGTTTAGATGCCGCTGGTGCTGTCGCTGTTGCTGTCGCTGGTGCTGGTGCTGCTGTTGGCGCTGCTGACGTCGCCGCTGGAAGCGGTTCCGATTCCGATTCCGGTTTTGCAACCCACCCCCCCGCCGTTCGCAGTGCACCCCTCACCGGGCGTGCGCATCCTCCGCGCCCCCGAGTCCCTTGTGGCGCCCTTCGGGGACGAGGTGGTGCTCGAGTGCGAGACCAGTTTGCCGCCCGAACGCTTCGAGTGGAGCTACCGCCGCTGGACGTCGCCCGCGAATGCCTCGTCCTCTGGATCCCCGGGAGCCGGTTTCAAGTACCTCAAGGCGAGCTCGGCCAGGGCGAATGTCACCCAGGAGGCGGCCATTTCCCGGCTCAGGGTGCTCGTGGTGACGGACACGCTCGGGGAGTACAGGTGCATAGGATGGTTTGGCCCCCTGGTGGTCACCTCGACCACGGCCCGTCTGGAGCTGGCCAGCATCACGACCGCTCCCGTACCGGGGCAGCAGTGGCGTGTGCCGGACGGAAATGCTGTGGTCTGGCCCTGCGGCCAGGGGGTGCGCTCAAACCCCTCGGCCAGTTGGTCCTACTACCACAACGGTGCGGAGATCAAGCCGTGGTTGCACGGAACCGGTGGAAATCTATTCCTGAGCAATGTTGACAGAAAATCGTTCGGCAGCTACCGCTGCCAAGCCACCAACCCAGCCTCGGGCGAGCGCATCTGGACCAGTGGCTCCATGGAACTTTATGTGGTGACTGAGCGGAACAAAGCCCCGTACCTGTTGCCCGGCCAGCCTGCTTCGCAAACTGTGACCGCTGTGGAGGGCAGCACCCTGACGCTGCTCTGCCCCGGAGTAGGTTCTCCCCCTCCCACGGCCGTGTGGAGTAGTCCCGATGTTGCGGGAGCCGTCAACAACAATCGCTCGAGGGAAAGGGGATTCAGAGCCCACGCTCTGGAGATAGCCAACGTAAATGTTAAGGATTCTGGGACATATATCTGCTACCTGGACAACGGAGTGCGTCCCGCGCTGGAGCACTTTATCCAGGTGAAGGTGGAGCAGCCGCCGCAGATTGTACGACCACCGTGGGTGGATCTCGTCAACGAGGGCGATCGCGTGCAGTTGGAATGCGAGGCGACGGGAGTGCCAACGCCGGAGATATACTGGCTGCTGAACGGCGAAAGCAGCATCTACGACACGGAGGCCGAACAGCTGCCCAACGGCCATCTGGTGCTGCACAGCGTTCAAAAGCGTCACGCCGGCTACGTCCAGTGCTTTGCTCGGAACACCCTCAGCGAGCACAGTGCCGGAATGCTGCTGCAGGTGAATCCCAAGCAGATCCAGAGCGAGTACGCCTACCGTCCCTCCAAGTCGAACTCCAATCATGGCCGCAAGCAGAGCCAGATGTTCCCGCCATCGCCACCGAATGTTACACGACTCTCGGATGAATCCGTGATGCTTCGGTGGCTGGTGCCGCGCAACGATGGTCTGGCCATCCTCTTCTTCAAGGTGCAGTACCGCTCCGTGGGCGAGGGCAAGCGGAAAACCTGGCAGACCACCAACGAGAACATACCGTACGGCAAGCCCAAATGGAACTCCGAGGCGGGCAAGAGCTTCACCGCCTCGGTGACGGATCTGAAGCCGCAGCGCACCTACCGATTCCGCATCATGGCCGTCTACACCAACAATGACAACAAGGAGAGCAACATGTCGGCCAAGTTCTACCTGCAACCGGGCGCCGCTTTGGATCCCATGCCCGTGCCGGAGCTCCTGGAGATCGAGGAGTACTCGGAAACGGCCGTAATGCTGCACTGGCGATTAGACATTGATGCGGACGAGGAGCTGGTTACCGGATACTATGCCTACTATCGCCCCTCATCGTCGGCGGGGGAGTACTCCAAGGCCACCATAGAAGGGGCGCATGCGCGGAGTTTCAAGATCGCCACCCTAGAACCAGGCACAATATATGAGTTCAAGCTGCAGTCCTTCAGTGCAGTGTCCGCCTCCGAGTTCAGTGCTCTGAAGCAGGGACGCACCCACCGGCCCAACATCAGTACCACCGAGGAGCCGACCCTACAGACCGGATTCAGGGACACAACCACTCCGAGTGACAACGAAACCTTCAGCATGAGTCCCATGCTAACGGGCACGATTGGCGGAGGAGCTGTGCTGGTCCTGCTGGTGATAACCACATGCCTGTGCGTCTGCCGGCGCCGAAGCTCTCGGGTGCATCGGGGGGGCGGGCAAAACAAGCCGCGCATGGCCGAGCTGCGCGAGGATTTTGTGCCATTGGACAGCTGCTCGCCCACAAAGCAGCGCCAGCGAACTCGCCACATCCACATCACCCTGAATCCGCTGGCCCAGCAGCAGCAACAGGCGCTGGAGGAGAAGACTGACACCGACCACGACATTGCCTACTTCCAGCGCCAGCCGGCTTACGATTACGATCCCGGCCTGCGACGGATGTCCTCCTCCTCGCTGCGCCGCTCGCAGCGCACTCTGGAGCGTGCAGGATCCAGCAGTGGCAACAACAACAATCTCAACCAATCCGCCGACATGGGCGGAACGTTGGACAGTCCCGGAAAGCCGGGACGAGTGCTCATGAAACGTCCCCGCCTGACCAGCCGCTCGGAGAACCTCTCCTCCGGCAGCCTGAACAGCGTTGGTGTGTAATCTGAATTGGAAAATCCGTAATCTCGTGATCTTTAGTCTGTACATCCCTACAATCGATGTATTATGCTATTCCTCTACCTCTATTTTTATCTAACACTCGAAATGAAAAGACCCTGATTTGTACTTATACGACTACCGACTAGGTTTAAGGTACTTAAATAGAGATTACTAGTTATACGCATGCGCAATCATTTAGGAACTTAGCGTTACGATCACCATTCTCTGTTAAGTCTTCCATATTTCGCGATAAGATCAAAATTCGTACTGATAGCTTCTTAATGCACCTCCCACAAAAAATGACAATAAGCTTATAGCTTCTTTTAAATTTATACATACGTATATTTACGTAAATTTACTCTCATAAATGTACAATCGAAAATGTCTATGTGTTTCGCAAAATTTAGACTTTAAGCGTGAAAGTCTATACTGATTATTTGGATAACAAAAAAAAGTTATACATTTTATGGTCTAACCCCACCGTACACTTTTAATTTTTATACAATAAATTTTTAAAAATAACAGTTGTTTTTTGAATGAGTGCAAATGTTTTTCGTAACAAAGGAATTTGGTTAGCGGCAAATATCGCTGTTTTTGAAATTGGAAAACAGTTTTCAATTGTATAAAAAGTACTTATAAATTTCACCTTTTATATATTAAGAATTGAAAAGAATTTGTTTTGTGTAACAATGTCTTCCCATTCGATACTATCGGCAGGGTTCTTGCAGATACTCTTGCTCGGCTGGCCACACCGTTTCTCAGCTGTCATCTAATTGGGTCGTCGTCAAAATTTCTATTAGTAGCGTTTTTTTGCACACATTTTGGCTGGAAAATCCAATGAAGCATTTAATGTAGGGGATCCAGCCGCGCGAGACCCGGAAAATCTGTAAGCCCCCAGCGTCGGCGTCAGCCCAACTCCCGCCAGTTACAATTGCATTGTTTTCCTTTAGCAGCACTCAGCCTTTCGAGTGCCTAGCAGCGAAACAGGGGCCTGGCCCAAAACAAAAGAAATTAAACACTTTTTTGGGATCCGCGTGACTGCTGGGACCTGGTGGTGGTGGCGGTGGCAGGCGACACAGGCAGGATGTCGCACCTCTCAGTGGGCCAGATGATAATGGACGCACAGCGCATGGCCAGCCGGGTGAAGGACCTGGACGCCCTGGGATCCACGCTCCTGGAGGAGGCCGAGAGCAATAACCGGCTGGTGGAGAGCCTCAGGCTGTACCAGGACGACATCGAGTCGCTCAATCGAATTTCGAACAACAAGAGCAACGCGGACATGGTCAATCGCATCCAGCAGCAGAACATCAACAGCTCGGAAATATTGAAGGAGAACCGCGAACTGAAGATCTGCATCGAGGACTACGAACGGACAATGGAGCTGATGATGCAAAAGTATCGCGAGCACACCGTCTCCAAGGTCCTGGACAGCAAATTCAGCTTTAAGGAGCTATACAACGAACGCATGTGGCAGGTGATCCGCGAGCAGCGCGAAAAGATCAACGAAATGGCCGGCGTTATGCAGCGGGCGGCCAGCATGGACGACGAGGTTGTGCAGCGTGAGCTGCAGACCATATCGCAGCTACGCATGGAGAACGAGACGCTGCGCGAGCTGCTACAGATCTCCAAGCAGTACGGCTCCGCCCAGCGGCCCATTCGCGAGAACGATCACCTGCTGGAGGAGAAGGCGGTGCAGACCGATTGCGTGGCGGACGACTCCGCCGACGATCTGTCCCTCTCGGGTGCCTCTGTCGAGAATATGAACAACAACTCGGTTATACAATTGTACAACAGTCCGGAGGCCTCAAAGGCCACCGGCAACTCCGCCACAAACAGCTCACTCAACACTGCCCCAGTCCTGAGTCAAAGTCAAAGTCAACTGCAACTGCAACCGCAACTGCAACTGCAGTCGCAATCGCAATTGCAATTGCAATCGGCATCACCGCCAGCGCCGGCAGGGGCCCTGGAGGCGGCGGCGGAGGAGCCGATGGCCAACGAGAACAACAATGGACCTGCAGCCAATCAGATTCCGGCGACGACGCCAAACGAATCTGGCGAGGAGACGGCGGCAACCGCCGCCAGCGCAACATGATATGTGGAGGTGGCGATGGCGATGACCGTTGTTGATTGGCTTGCTTTTCAGTTGGATTGCCACGTTGTTCCATATTATCTACTCACCCACTCACAAAGGAGCTCACACATGCAGGTGGCACTTATTTATTGTCGAACGGTCTGCATTAGTTCTTAGCGATTAATAATCTCTAAGTATTTATACATATACGCATTACAGCATCATGTCTATACACATTTAAAGAAAACGGAGTCTATCATAAGCAAAAAACCCAAGGTAGCCACTTTCACCCACACAAGAGAAATGTAATGTACCATGTACTGTATCGATTTTATGATTTCTGAATAAATTCCATTACGAATCGAGGGTTGACCAAAGATGTGAAAAGTCTTTTGGGCGTCCCGCTGCAAATAAGTTAAAGGAAATCACAAGATATCTATCCTGCATGCATGATTACAAGAAAATGTTCTAAGTTCCCTGTTAAGATCTTAAACATCCCTCAGGAATTAACCAAAGATGAGAAGTTTTTTCGCCGTCATGCTGCAAATAAGTTCAAGGAAATTATATTATAGATATCCTCCATACATGCTTACAGAACATGTCTATGTTCCTCTTAATATCTTAATCACCCCCCTCAGAAATAAAGATATAATGGAGGATTGATGAAATATTTAAAGTCTTTTGGGCATCCTTCTCCTCTAAAAGAAATCTCAAAATATAAACATAGGCATTCCCTCAGGAATTAGGATATATTGGAGGATTGATCAAGATATACAAAGAAATTTAGGCGTCCCTGCATAAGTGATTACAGAACATGTCTATGGTGCCTTTAAATATGCTAATCATCCCCTCAGTTAAAGGAAATGATATGATATAGGGCTATATTCCTTTATATGTTAAGCATCCATTCAGAAATTAAGCAATAACCCCGTCAGTCTAGTAACCAAGTTGTGCGTTCGCAAACCTCAATGTATCTTGAGATATTTTCGAATTTCCATCGCCGCTTTGCTCTGACCACCGCCTCCGTTCTCTTGAGCAAACAAAGAGTGCCCATGGCGGGCAGTCCCATTCTTTTCGGGTAGTCTAAGCTTTCGGAAATATTTTAAATTTAGTTTCTCGTCGATTTCCAACGCGTTCGCAACCCAAAATCAGTGCCCAGGAACAGCGCCCGGTTCGCATGGGCAGCGCGAAAGAGAGGCAGCTACATATTTGTATAAGTATTTCGAGTGCTCGGCCAGATCGACGGTTATATTAAAGATATATAAATATATATACGTACACGGCCCCAATGTGCGTGCGTGTGCTTGGGGATTCGAAATTGCCCTGCACTGCATCCACGCAATTGAAGATGTTGCAAACGAATATTTTGTAATCCGTTTGGAACGAGAACGCGGCGATTGATCCTAAGGATATTTTGGGAAAACACTTGCATTTGAAGCTCGTTGCGAAAGTGCGCTGCCATTTATAAAGGAAGAAAGAAAATCAAATATGCTATTTATAAACACAGCCAATTTTTTTGGCCGTAAATGATTTGTGGTGAAGTGAATGTTCCAAAATTAAATCAAACAAAACGTGAGCGAGATTATCGCTTAGTGTTCAGTGTTGTGGTCACAGAAACGCTGAGGATATTCCCATAGCCCCTTATACTTTTTTATATCCTCGGTTCGTGTTGAAGGCTGCCACCGATTTGAAGGCAAAACGCAGCGGAAAATCGCGCCGATTACGCAACATAGTCTAATCGCTGTGGTAAATGAAAAGCTCCGAACAACAAAAGTATTCATCCTCCGAGGAGCCGAGCAAGTGCAGCGGATGCTGCCCACCTTTGACGTGCGGATCTGCCCCTATTCCCCGTCATCGACATCCAGCCGCAAATTATTCTAAATGCGGAAGTATTTTGTGTGAGTTGACAGTTGGCGGTGTTCTAAATTAAGTCACATATTTAGCAAGTTGCCGAAAAGCCAAACGGAACCAAGGAAAATGGGTTAAAACGGTGATAATTATTTATAAACGCACTAGGGATTTGCAACAGCAGCAAAGAGTGTGCCAAGAGCATCGGGGAAAACTCACCTCTTACCCAGGGATCTCTTCCGTTCGCTCTTATTTTCCATTTCCCGATTTCGCCAAAAACATGCGCAAGCGGTTGAAAATCCTCCTGCGCAGCTTCCACCTGTGACCACCGATTCCTGCTCTTCGCTCTCGGTGGATTGGATGGCTCTATAAATATACACACTCGCACGATACAGGGATACATATTTATTATTGTTTATATTTACAATTAGTTTTATGCCCGGTATTAGAGGAGTGCAGCGCGCGGTTGCGAAGAAACTAGAAAACTTACATGATCTAATATTTCTGGCACTGGAATACAAATCGTTTTGCTAAATCAATCAATGGGTTAAGATATATCACTCATACGCGGTGTTTCAGAAATAGTTCCATTGACAAGATTGTATTGGGAAAGTAACAATATTACACCCACAATTTAAAAGAGTCTTACTAATGAATAAGATTAGTATTTTTTATAATAATCTATTATTTACATCGATTTATACGTCTTAAAATTCAAAGGACAATATGATTTAATACTTACATTTGAATTTGAAATGTTCAAAAGTAACATTTATTTAAAATATCCCAAAAACATGAACATCTTCGTCGTAAAAATTCTTTGTTCAAAAAAGAGCAACCAAACCTACGCACAGCGTTGCCTTTTAAATAAATAGACAGTTAATTGACTTCTTGAGGCATTAATACTTTTAATATTTTTGGCAGATAAAGTCTAAACAAAAAAAATCCCACTTTTATTGTAGTTTTAGTCCGTATGAAAGGCATTGCTCTACATCGAATGCAGTCACTGTGTCTACAACACAAAAGAGCGATGTAATTTAAAATTATTGGCTAAGTGAAAGATAACAAATACACATGGGCCACTGAAAATTTTCAACTATTTGACGTACGTGTACAACATTCCTTTGTTGCTTTGGATCAGTGCCAGAAATTCCACTGGTTTTTTCAGGACCAGTCAATTGGCAATGCTGATCAGGCAATAATATTGTATACGAACATCAGTAATAGTTCCACCCCGAGTTAAATTAGATTAGATTTTTTAAAGATTAAAAAGCTTAGGCGATTTTTTATTGCCATCTCGTGCGCCTATAAAATTTTTTCAATTAAAAAGTACCCAACCGACATACAGTTTTTTAAAAGCAAATGTTTTTTTTAGGATTTAATAGTTTTATAGAGAGTATGCGAAGTAAAAGTATAAATATAAGTGTGCATTTCGAAGCATTAAATTCTCTTGCGTGAAAAGTGGATTTCACTGGGATTTTCATAAGGTTGCCGTAGTATTAGCGAATGTTATTTCAAGATCTAAAGACAATAATTTGCCGAATTCCGCTTTTGCTTGAATTGTGGTTTTAACAATTCAAGTTAAACATAGAAACCAAGAATTTATGACGTAGGAGCAACTATAAGTGGGGCATTTTCGATTTCAGAAAGAGAAAAGCTGATAAGTTGTACGAGAACAGATGCATCATCTGTACCCATCGCTGAAAGGCGATCAGCTCTGCCCGCTCGGCTTCCATCCCCAGACGCGGTATCCCACAAGATGTAAGCGCTGCTTCCGGGACTACAAGGAGCATGGAGCCCGCAGAGCTGGCGAGGAGGTGGCCGCCTCCTCGCCCAACCTCTCAGATGCCCAGAATTCGAGGTAAGTGATCGAATAAATAATGCTTAACTCTTAACCCAACAAGTCGCAAACCTTTTTGATAGACCCTCATCCCGGACGTGGACGTCAACACAAAATCTTTCCAGCATAAATGCAACCAATGGCAACGACATAGGTATGAACGGATCTACCTTTCTTGGAGTCGAAATAGGAGGTTAAACTCACTTTAAATCTATTGTGCTGCATAGATGTGTGTCTCTTCTGTGTTTTGCCACGAACGCTTACGGCTAAATCACGTTCTATGACTTGAATGAGTTCTGCAAAATGAAAAGCGAAAGCAGTATCAATAGTTGCGATAACAATAATTCCATTGATCTTAATTTTTGAGCTTATTCTTAGTATTGGGTGTGTTACATGTTTGGTCTTACTCAACAGTTGTGTATGTACACTTGAAATTATTATTGTAACCTTTGTCGTCAAAGTTTTTTGCTGTTACAAATCGGGAGTTACGAATAATACTTTTTTAAACGATTTCTCAAAGTACTCAAATTATAGAATACAAGAATTTATGCCAAAAAATAAAGTTCCAGCATGGGCATTGAGAAATCGTATCATTATATTAATATATAAGCCAAGTTTCTATAATTTGTTGAAGATCTTAATCAAATGTGTTTGTCTACTTATCTTTTTCACTCTCACTCTGCGCTTGCACAAAAACCAAACCAAAACCAACTGTGCCGACTCTGTTGCCTACTGTCTGTCCTTCTATGCTCCTCAATCAATCAATCAACACTAATTTCAACACTAAATCGACTACCATTATTGTTAATTACTTACCACCAATAAAACGTGTGCTACCTGTGCCGTGTTTGTCTCACTATCGCACCGCATCGGCTGTGTGCGCCTCTCAACGCTACTTGCGACATGCAACATGCAACATGCAATATGAAACTTGCAACTCGCACCTGCATGCCCGGCACCTTACGCTCTTACTGAACCCAGTTGTCCACTTCAATGTAGAGCTGAGGAAGCGTCCGCAGTCCTGGGCTTCTACTCCGGACGTCGACGAGCCGGACAATGTCGGGCGACGACCTCAGCCGACGGCCTCCAGCAGCAACAGCAGCAGCCGGTCCGGGGCCGCAGAGGATCACGATGTGAATGTCACAGTCAAGTTGCCGATTCCCCCGCGGCGTCACACCACCGCCCTGGACATCAAGGAGGTGAGTCCTTAATTGCTTATTCCTGCGAGAAAATCAAATTAAAAGTACAACTCCTTGATAGGTGGAGCACTCCCTAACCCCATCAGCCCGTGTCACATCCTCACCCAGTAAAACTTCAAGTATTCCAGATGAGTTAGTCATCCTTTCGACAGACAGTCTAGCCGAGCGTGTCCGTAAAATGAATCTGCTGAAGAAGCAGCGCAGTCTCAACTCCCGTGAAAACAGTCGCGAGCGCTCCGTTCCGCGCAGAGAAGAGTGAGTTGCAAAGCCACTATATAAATATACAATTTAATCAAACAATATTTAACACAGGGACACGGATACGGCAGCACCAGCGGTTCCTGATCGCCCGGAGCGCAGCAAATCCGGCAGCTCGTTAAACCAGGCACCCCAGGCCGAACTTAAACGTGCCGCCCTGCCGCCAAAGAAAGTGGCGGTGTCGGCGGCCGCCACAACAACAGCAGCCAGTAGTAGCAGCTCCAGTATCTCCACCACCACCACCACCACCGCCCAGAAGACCTCCACATCGAACAGCAGCGAAGTAAAGGCCTCCACCTCGTCCAGCTCCTCCACGAGCTCCCTTTCCGTGCGCCGCAAGGAGACATCAGAGGCTGTGCCCAGCAAGGAACTCAAAAGACAAACGGTACCCGCCACATCCCAATCCCACACATCCACTAGCTCTCAGGCAAAAAGCCAGGACAAGGATAGCCAGGCCATGCAAGACCAAATGAAGGCGCTGCGATCGGATCTGGAGGCAATGAAGGCGCGAGCAGAGCGAGCTGAGCGGGACAAGAGCGACATCCTGCTGCGGCGTCTGGCCTCCATGGACACTGCCTCTAACCGAACAGCCGCCTCGGAGGCCCTGAATCTGCAGCAGAAGCTCAACGAGATGAAGGAGCAGCTGGAGCGGGTAACCGAGGACAAGCGCAGGCTGAATGTTCGCATGAAGGAGCTGGAGAACAAGGGCAGCGAGTCCGAGCTCAAGCGAAAGCTGCAGGCGGCCGAGCAGATTTGCGAGGAGCTGATGGAGGAGAATCAGAACGCCAAGAAGGAAATACTTAACCTGCAGGCCGAGATGGACGAGGTGCAAGACACGTTCCGCGACGACGAGGTCAAGGCCAAGACCAACCTGCAAAAGGATCTCGAGAAGGCCACCAAAAACTGTCGCATCCTAAGCTTTAAGCTGAAGAAGAGCGACCGCAAGATTGAAACCCTGGAGCAGGAGCGTCAGAGTTCCTTCAACTCTGAACTGAGTGCCAAGGTCAAGAAACTGGAGGAGGAGCTGCGTTTCTCCAGCGAACTGACCAGGAAGCTGCAGGTGGGGCAAACAAAATTATAGTAGTAAAAATATAGGTTTAAATTTCTATTGTTTCACTCAGACTGAGGCGGAGGAGCTGCGAAATCCGGGCAAGAAGAAGGCCCCCATGCTGGGTGTTCTAGGCAAGTCCACATCGGCGGATGCGAAGATCACCCGCGAGTCTCTCACCCGAGGAGGCTCCCAGGAGGACCCTCAGCACTTGCAGCGCGAACTGCAGGATTCCATCGAGCGGGAGACGGACTTAAAGGATCAGCTAAAGTTTGCCGAAGAGGAGGTAATGCCACATCAAACTAATGAACCTCTCTGAAATTTATGTTATTTAAAACTTTCACGCAAAGCTTCAGCGATTGAGGGATCGGGAGAAAAAGAGGCGGGTTAGATTCAGTTGTGGCACACAAACATCTCCAGAATTGCCCCTTGAGGTGATGGCTTTTCCGCGTTCCACGCAAACAGTGTCAGTTGGCCAAACTGATGTCTCGACCAGTTTGGAGGACTTGGTAACCTCAGCAGAGGTGGTGACCCAAACGGATACCGAGCCTATAGCTAGAAATGTGTCCTGCGAAAGGGAGACTACACCGTCACCATTTGGGGCACTCTTTGCCACACCAACGTCGTCTAGAGTGATGCAATCGAAGTCCTTGCTCTTCCCCAGCGCCATGTCGCATATCCTCCTGAGTGGAGCAGGTAACCGCGGCTTTTGCGGATCGATCACTCGATGGACCCCATCAGATCCACAACTTATGTTTTCTTGTTTAGCAAAACACTCGTAGATCCAAAACCAAGTTTATGTGCTTTCCGTGTGCACGACAGAACTATTTTTATCCTCGAATTCGGTCTTTTGAATGGGTTTTTTCAAACATTTATATCAAGTGCCTTGTGTTCTTCCTTAATCAGATGCAATAAATTAAGTTCTTGTGTTTCAGGCTGAACATTTGAGGAAAAAGGTGACTCGGTTCGAGGATGAAAATGAGTCGTTGATGATGCAGTTGAAAAAAATGGCAACGCGCTCCAGAAGTACGAACCCAAGTAGAACCTTTTTCATTTACTAAGTACATAACCTTAGTTCGTAGATAAGTTAATTTGAATAACTGGCAAGTGTAGACTTATCGCTGAGGTCACTAAAACTTCAAAACACGAATGACCTGAGCAGTTTACTTTAAAGATTAAACGTTCTCAAATTTTTATATAGAATTATAACCGACTAACTTGTTTATAATGCGCTTGTTAATTCATCGACTGAAATGCCATATAATAATTGCCATTTTTTGCGGCTGCTCATTTTATGATCCGTAACTAATCGACGCATTCCTTAGCATCCGGAGTAGCTAACCCAACTTCGTTACTAACATAATATAACTCTTTCCACCTGGACTAATGTTTGGTGTGTTTTTCCTGCAGGTCGCAAACTGAGTCCCACGCCGCATCCCCATCGCCTAGCCCCCGAGGTGCAGGCCGATCGGGACGAGGGCATCTCCGACGAGGACGATCCCGCGGAGCTGCGCATCCTGCTCGAGTTGAACGAGCAGGAGGCCTCGATCCTGCGGCTCAAGGTTGAGGACCTGGAGAAGGAGAACGCCGAGTCCAAGAAGTATGTGAGGGAACTGCAGGCCAAGCTGCGCCAGGACAGCAGCAACGGCAGCAAAACCTCTCTCCTCAGCTTCGGAACCTCCTCGAGTGCGGCCGAAAAGAAGGTCAAGACCCTGACCGAGGAGTTGTCGCAGCTGCGAAAGACGCTGCAGGAGAAGGAGCAGTCGGTAGACACCCTGAAGGAGCAGCTGTCCAAGCTGAGCACACTGGAATCGGAGAACGAGAAGCTGGCCAAGGAGAACAAGCGCCTGATGACGCTCCGCAAGGCCAGCGAAAAGGCCGGCGAAGGGGACCAGAAATCCCTGAAAGAATCCCTGGCGGTGGCTCTGCGGGAAAGAGACGAACTGACCGCTAGAATCAAGCGGATGCAAGTGGAGGCGGAGGCCAAGCTGCCGCCGCGCACAGCCAAGCGGGTGAACGACCTGACGCCCAAGAACCACCTCCGGAAGTGGGTGGAGGAGCTGGAGGATGAGATCAGCGAGATGCGGGTGATGCTCGGCTCCAGTGGCACCGATCAGATCAAGGCCCTGCAAACGGCCAAGAGCGGTCTGGAGGAGGAGCTGCAGAAGTGCAAGCAGAAACTGACCCTGGCCGAGGGCGATGTCCAGCGATTGAAGCTCCTGAACGGCACCAGCAGCAAGGTCAGCGAACTGGAACAAAAACTCAAGCGCAGCGAGGACGACTCGAAGAAACTCAACTCCAAGCTGAAGGACTTGGAGGATAAGGTGAAGAAGCAGGACTCCCAACTGAAGCAGAGCGAGACCAGCAAGTCCAGCTTGGAGGCGCTGGGCAAGAAGGAGAAGGAGAAGCTAAGCACCTTGGAGAAGGACCTCGAGAAACAGGGCAAGGAGAAGGAGAAACTGGAGGCCAAGATCACCCAGCTGGACTCGGATCTGCTCAGCGCCAAAAAGGCGGCCGAGAAGAGCAAGACCAGTCTGGAGAAGGAGATCAAGG
The DNA here is from genome assembly GCA_021223825.1 of Drosophila ironensis. Classification (NCBI taxonomy): domain Eukaryota; kingdom Metazoa; phylum Arthropoda; class Insecta; order Diptera; family Drosophilidae; genus Drosophila; species Drosophila ironensis. The sequence goes on from JAJJHQ010001334.1 coordinate 219,955, forward strand.
ACCTGAAGGCCAAGGCCAGCAAGTCGGACAGTAAGCAGGTGCAGGACCTCAAAAAACAGGTCGAGGATGTGCAGGCCTCGCTGACCGCCGAGCAGAAGCGCTACGAGGACTTGAACAACCACTGGGAGAAGCTGTCCGAGGAGACCATCCTTATGCGGGCCCAGCTCACCACCGAGAAGCAGAGCCTGCAGGCCGAGCTAACTGCCAACCGCCAGAAGATCTCCGAGATGGACACCATCCGTGTGGAGCGCACCGACATGGCGCGCAAGCTGAATGAGGCCCAGAAGAAGATCGCCGATCTGCAGGCCAAGGCCTTAAAGGCGTCCAACGGGAGCGCCAGCGGGGGCGAGTACGAACGCACTGTCCTGAAGAACAAGCTGGCGGAGAAGGAGCACGAGTACGAGCGGCTGCGGCGGGAGAACGAGATGAACATCGACCTGGTCTTCCAGCTGCGAAAGGACAACGACGATCTCAATGGCAAGCTGAGCGACTACAACAGGATCGAGCAGGCCCAGGTCTCGCTCAACGGACACGGAGCCCGGCGGGAGGCCGAGATCAGGGAGCTCAAGGAACAGTAAGTGTTGTCTGTCCTTGCAATGAGTAGATACAAAATATATAATTATATATTCAGATTCGCGTAATTCTAGTTTACAAGTTTTGATGTTAATGATTATTAAGGATTAAAATTTGTGTTTTTGAATTGAGACTTTATGGCCCATAAGATATGAGCTATGTCTTGACTTAAGAAGGTTTCGACTTAAAAAAAAAAAACCGAAGAAACAAATTCTATTCCCTTAAATTTATCGATATATTAGTCCTTTTGTGCTATATCTTGATTGATATTTGTCCAGTCAATATGATATTAATTCTCTGAACCCTATTAGATTACAGAGCACTGAACTGCAGATGAAATCCGAGGTGGCCACCACTCGTCTGCGATATGAACAGCAGGTGAAGAACCTGGGCGGCGAGCTCAACTCAATGCAGGTATGACGCTTTAAATAATTCATTTATTAAATATATCATATAATCAATATGTTTTCCCATCACAGCGCCAGTGTGAACGCTTCAAGAAGGATCGGGATGCCTTCAAGCAAATGCTGGAGGTGGCCCAAAAGAAGATCGGCGACCTGAAGGCCAATAATACAGGAAGACAGAGTCGGGGTTCCATGCACAGCAGCGATGACGATGACAAGAGCAAGATTGCCTACCTAGAACAGCAGGCAAGTCAATCATATAACTGATTATAGCTAAATTGGCTTGGAATAAGAAGATTTTCCCTGGCAGATTGGTCATCTGGAGGACCAGTTGGTCGAGTCTCGTCTGGAATCGAGCAAGATTAAGACGGAACTTGTGTCCGAGCGCAGCGCCAACGAGATCAAGATATCCGAGATGCAATCGAAACTGAACGAGTTCGAGGAGGAACGGGTCATCGGGTCGGGCAGCACCAAGCTGCCGGGCATGAAGACCAAGCTGGAGCTGTCCTGGCAGAAGGAGCGCGAGGATCAGCAGCGCCTGCTGCAAGAGACCTCCACGCTGGCGCGGGATCTGCGCCAAACACTATTCGAGGTGGAACGCGAAAGGGACAAGGAGCGTCTGGAGTCCAAGCGGAAGCTGGACCAAATCAAGCGGGCCACCGAGGAGGAAATGGAGGAGGGCCGCAAGAAGATCGCCGAACTGCAGTGCGATCTCCTCGAGCTCCGCGACGTTCACGCCAAGCTGCGCACCTCCAACGAAAAGCTAAGACGAGAGGTATGTACATATATCTCCGATCCCTAATTACCTTTAATTCACCCATTTCCATTGATTAATATTAGCGCGAGCGGTATGAGAAGGAGCTGATCAAGCGACGCATGGAGGCCGATGGCGGCGATAGAAAGGTTGGCGCCCTCCTGCAGACCGTAGATGAGCTGGTGAAGATTGCCCCAGACCTCAAGATGGTGGGCAGTGGTGCCTCTTCCCGCAGCGGCTTCGACAACAGTCTGCGCCCGGAGCAGCCGAACGTGCGCAGGAGTCGCTCGCCCTCGCCAACATTGAGCAGCTCCCAGATCACCAGCGTCCTGGCCCGGCTGGCCGAAGCTTCAGAGGAGCTGCGCAAGTTCCAACGGCTCAACGAGGACGAACAGGAGCGCACGCGGATGCGACGGGGCAACTTGCGGCGTGCTGCCTCCCAGGAGAACGATCACCACGGCAGCACCAGTTCCGTGGCCAGTGCGGCGGGCTCCCAGCGGGGCAGTGGACGCCTGTCCAGGAACTCGTCCAACAATGGCAGCCTAATACGCAAGAGCCTCTCACTGGATCACTCCATACAAAGGGATCAGGTGAGCACAGCGATTATGGGCTATCAAAAAGTGGTCCCAAGAAAATACTAGCAGTGTGTTCTATAGCTCTCTTAAAATTCCACCAAAAACACTCAACATTTTTAAAGATTTGTTAAAGTTTTATCAAATTAAACCAATCGCATAGGAGGTTATTAAATTGGTATATAATCATAGATCAAATATTGAATAGTATTCAAGCCAATTGGTAAACCCAACTATTGTCTTCTATTCTTGCAGAACATTTGGCGCCAGGACGATGGCAGTGTCTCCTCCATGCAGTCCATCGACTCTGAGCTGGGCGGCCTGGTGCGGGACTCCAGCCTGGACTCCAGACTGGATTCGAGGCTTTCCGGCGGCTCCACCCAAAGCGACATACCCCGCGGACCGCGAAAGAAGAAGAAGGGCATTATGGGCAAGCTGCGCAGCCTGACCAAAAGTGGTCGCAATTCCGAGAGTGAAATATCGGTGAGATCAGAATCCCTTCAACTGCTTAGTACCCTTTAATGATGCATTATAATTCCCGGGGCAGATTCAAGGATCTGACTCAGACATCAGTGTTGCCAGCGACATGAGATCCAGCAAGAAGGACCTGCGCGGTCGGCTCTCCGGCATGTTCAAGCGTTCCGGTTCCAACTCCCGCAGCGAAAGCATAGAACGCGCCGGATCCGAGCAGAGACCGGTGGCCGTGACCGTTGTGGGCCATCCGGATGGGCCACAGCCACGTGAACCGCCGCCAGCCAATTCCCTCACACCAAGACCCATTCGATCTGTAAGCCATTCAGGAGAGGATTGCCAAAAGATATCTATAGAATTTACACTTTCAGATCCCAAAGCCGCCCAGCGGCGGAGCACCCACCACGCCCACCACAAGACGCCGCATAGCCAAATAGTAATCGCTTCAGTTCCTGGACATCACTGGACCCATAGGATTCATCATTCTAATCATAGTTGTAGACAAGTTCGCCTAATCCCCGCGCTCATCTGCCCCCGAATTATAAAGTTTTTGCCCTCATAATTATTTGTTGCTTTTGCACATTTTAATAGATTCTAATTTTCAATCAAATGATCAGCCAAAATAAAGTCATCTTAAAACAATCCACCAAGACTTCTGTATAAAAACGTTATGGGAACGTCGGCGCTAGTTATTTCTGAGAAAGTATACGTTGGGGTTAAGTTATTATATGGATGTGCTAGAAACAAACGTTAGCATGAATCAATCCAGCGGCTAAAATACCCATGACAATTGGATAGGCGGCAGTTAGATGGGCCCAAAAACCACTGGGTCTCTCCAATTGGATAACAAAGTATGAAACCGTACCGAGAAGAAATGCTATTACCACATTTTCCAAATCTAACATTTTCCTAACAGATATTTCAAATGCTACTTTTGCCAGAATTTTTCCTAATGTTCTGAAAAGATAAATATCAGAGGTTGGGACCTCTGTAATGTAACTTTATGATCTACTGAATAGATCATATAAGTGTAAAGATCTCAACATTTTGGTGTATTAAACTTGTTGATCTACTGAAAAGCATCATAGATCTCAAAATCGACTCCGTATTTAGCACACCAAACCAAAGTACACTATTTGGACGGCAATTTGAAATAAACAAGAATCGATGAATGCAACAACGAAATAAAAGAGTGAGTGACATTTATTCTATTTACTTGCAATTTATGTATATATTCAATTATTCTGTTTTGCTTAAAACTTTTGTTTAATTTCTTGTTTTCTTTGTTTTTTTACATACTACATTAATTTCGTTTGTTAAACATAATTCAAAATGTGTAATTCATATTTTGTATTTCACATATTATCATTTGTATTTTTGGTTGTTTTTATTCTTTAATTTTTTAAATTGTAATGATTAAAACAAAAAACGAAACATAGGTTATATACGAACAATAGAGATTTCAGGTTTTTATTTGACCATTTTTGACGAATGATAAATCCAATCCAATCTGCAAACCATAATGTTGCAATTTGATGTCATTTGAGTACATGGCATGTTCAGATAAATAAATGTAATCGGTTGGATAGTCCTGTAAGGATCTGGGGAAGGATCTAAGGGTTACATTTGAGGCTGTACGCGAGACACGAGTCGTATGTAGGGGGTGTATGTTACTGTGTATTCTTTTGTATTTGGTATTACTTAGCATTTATAGCGATCCATGTTTTGTTCGACTTACATTTATACATTTATTCAAATTTATTCAAGTTGTAGAGGGGGGTGTGTTTTTTTCTGATCAGTTTTCAGCTTCAGTTTCCAATTTCTGTTCTTTATCTTGTTGTTTTCCTACATTTTCCTGCCCTTTCGTTTGCTTGCACGATTATACATATTTCTAACATTTTGTTGTATTTTATGCGATTATTTAGCTTGGAGAATTTGTTTGTCGTTCGAATGGTTTGCTGTTGCTGTTGCATTAAAAGTTCTTCGATTATTTTCTCTTGAGTGACTTAACCATTTTCAGTAACAATGTCCTTAATTGCATCGCTTATTCTCATTTTGTATGCTTTAATGTCCTTATTTCACGTTTTTAGTTTTTTCGTTTTTTTTGTTTTGTTTTGTTTTGATATTACTTAGGCACTGTGTTCGTATTACATTAAAGAATTAATTTAAAATTTAAATTTAGGTATGTATAAATACATTGTAAAAAATTTCTTTAAGTTTACCGTAAACTAAAACCTTGCAACTCTATAAGTATGTATTTATTTTTCATGTTTCCTTGTTGCTCTCAGTATTTTAACTTTGTTGTCTCTGTTGCATGTATGTCCTTGTATCTATGTAAGTTAATTTAAATCCTGTTTATTCTTATCCGCTGTATCGTGTTCTCTCCCAGCTGCCATCAAATGCTACTGTTTTTATGCCTACTTGTATGTTTCCCATCCGTTAGCTCGACCTTAAAATACGCATAGAAAAGTCTAAGAAATCATTTCGAAATGAATGCCTGAAAAGTGACAAAACTCAGCATCCTCTTCAGTTTTCCGTGTTCCGTTTTCAGTTATCAGTTTTTCAGTTTTTCAGTTTATCCGTTTTTCAGCCCCAAGTCGCAACACTTATTAGCCTAAAATCGTTACAATCTGGTTTACAAGTTAGTCCTATAAATGGTAGGTGTAGGAGGTTTCTATGTGTCGTCTCTGCTTCAATATCAGTTATTAAGAATCCAGTTACCTTAGTTTGTTACTCGTAAAATAAATTCAAAGTCATTGAAAGTTTTTGCTTTGGCTTACGGTCTGGTAATTGATATTAAATTCCTTAATTTTTGTTTTTTTGTAATTCCCATGAAAATGATACATACATATTTCTATAACAAAAACGGCAAACACTTATCGATATTCGCATAAAGTTTTCGATCAGCTAATTAGGTAAATTACTTCAGAACATAATTGATATTTTTAATTTTAAGTTACAAATAAAAAACGTCAGATTTTTTCTGCATAAACAAATTCCCATTACGAACTTATGCTGGTAGCCTATTTAATCCTCTTTGTGTGGTTTTCCGGAGAGCTACGAGCTACGAGCTGCATAGTTTTGTAGTTAAGCGATTTCATTAAATTTAACATCATCTCGCATTGAACTGCTCATTTTAATGTTGCATTTCGTTAACAGTCTCAATTTGCATTTTTTTTTGCGTTTTGTTTTGTTTCGTTTCGGTTATTTTGCTTAGTTTTGCTCTTTTTTTTCTGCGTTTTTCAAATATTTTTGTCTATTTGTATTTAATTTTAGTATTATTACCTACATACAAATTAGTTCTGGTTCACTATCTTTTGCGTTTGGTTTATTTTTTAAAATTACCATTTACATACATACCTCGCTTTGAATTTTGCTTAAAAACGAACCAAAGTTGGGATTGGAATTACACGTGGGGTGTGGTGTGGTCTGATGTGTGTGTGGTGTTTGGTGTGTGTGTGCTGCCTTTTTTACTAAGTAATACACCAACAAATTGTGTAACATGCAGGCTTTAACAATTATCGTTCAACTTTGCATAACCGAGTGGACATAGTTCATACATATGTCTCCCTACATAACCAATGTGGAAACTGTCACTAATTTTATATAGTATATTGTATTGTATTGTATATTTGCCAAAGGAAATCATACGACGAAATGATCGTTACGAATAGAATAACATATAGTACATATGCATATATGCCAGTTGAACTTTTAGCTTATTGAATTCTCATTATCATTTATTTATTCTGGATGCTCTCCTCCTGCCAGCTCCTCATCGTTTCTCTTGTCCTATATAAATTTAGTCGTTACAAAAAGGTGTCTTAGGTGGAATCGTTTTGTCTTAGGAATTTAGCTTAGATATCTGTTAAATCTCATCTTATTTCAAATCATTCTAGTCTTTAATGGCTAAGAGTACTTCGTTACATAAAACAACTCGCAAGGTTTCGGGGATGGGACTGAAAACGTCTTATTTTCTTTCTTTTGGGGCGACAGATAGTTAGTTGGTCTTTGGGATAAAACACAGTCAAAAAAATTGTAGCCCTCCCTAGCGTGGTAAGAAAAAGATCTGAGTGTTTGTTCGTTTAGTTGTTCACTTAGCTTAACTATGGATACCAGTCGACATTTCCGATTCGTAAACAAATTCGAGAGAGAACTTAAGTGTAAGAACTATATAGAGACCGAAAAGCATTGATAGATTCAAAAATCTCCTCTCCTAGAGCTATATATGCATAATACGTACATAGAGCTATACAATCAGTATCATCAATCAGTATACAACAACGCTTTCATTTCATTGATTTTGGGCTTGCATTTTTTGGCGCATCTTTCGTATATTAGCTTATCAGTATGTTAAATAATATAACCCTTATATTATAAACGTGTTTCTCTTCCCTGATCGATCGATCTCCCTCCATGGAAACGTCGAAGAGGCCAAATAATTTCTCAAACAAGGAACCAGTATAAAAAGGCAACACAATGTTTTTTAAAAGCTGTGGAAATTAACAAACACCGACCAAAATTCAAACATTATGATTTTGTCACCCCAACAATTGGCCGATTGAGAAAGAAATAACCAATAATAAAGAAAGAACAAAAGCCATATACGCCAATGACATCAAATGGGAACGAAAAACAAACAAAACAATCTGATTTTGTTATTCAGCTTCTCAGCTTCTATGGTGCTCCAATGTTTGAATGTTTCCCGAATGTCTGGACATATCGAATTCTTCGGATATCTCTGTTGCAATTGGACATTATAATCTTTTTTTTTTTGTTTTTCTTTTTTTTTGCTACAACAGACGTCGTGTTTCTCTTTCTCGTTCTTCTGTGTGTATGGTGTGCTGACAAACATTTACACTTAATTTTAAAATTTCTGTCATTTACGTCTGCTATAGCTTGAAAGTGCAACACTTTGTTTAATACAATATTTAAATTTATTTTACCGTAAATTTTTATATTTTATAGTTATATGTATATAGTATATATAGTTGTATATAGTAGTGTATTCATATATATATATATATATTTCTTGTTATTACGTTTATGATGCACATATATTGTATTTAGTTTTTGTTTTTTTTTCCTTTTCTCTTTTTCGAATAGTTTAGATTAATTAAAAAATGTTTTTACTTTCTGTATACACCGTTAAAATAAACCGCTTTAAAAAATGAAATTGTTTTACAATTAACAGTCAGTGTCGTCTAAATAATCCATCATCCCTTTCTTGATTACGAAATATACGCTCGAATTAGTTAATAATTTTACTTAAACGTCCACTAGTAAATGTTGATTACTTTGCAACCTCCGGGGGTTGCAAAAAGTATGCTTGCTAATGAAATCAAAAATCATATCATATGTCATATGTCATAGTCAGTATGCTGATTTAATTCCCAGTACCTTAGGTCGTTTCTTATTTAATTACATCAGGTTGCTTTGCTGGCCTCCTCCTCCTCCCAACAATCTCAAACGCTCGCATCTCCTCCATCTCTTGATGCATCCCCAAACATAAAAGGCGGCACGATGTTGTTGCTCTGATGGGTGAGGTGAGAAGTGAGGTGATGTGGGCATGGTGTGTGGCATGGTAGCTGCTTCTATTGAAAGTATTGACAGAAACACAAAATAACAGCAGTCCACACAACCTTCTTCAGCCGTTCTCCTCGCGTACGTCCCGGCACCCTTGCCTCGTCGCCTACTAGATGATCCTCCAACAACTCAAGCCAACAAAAAAGGACAATCCTGCACGCACACAGGTTACAGGTGGTTACGGGTTACAGGATACAGGATACAGGTTACAGAGGTTCAGACAGATTCAGATACAGAGCGGCAGCCGAACGAATATTTGCAGTAAAAATTGTAAAGATACGGGTTGGTTTTTTTTCAAAAATCGAAACGTTTTTCACACGTTTTACTTTACTTGCTCTTATTGTTTTTTATGCATTGTTTGCTTTCGTTTTGTGGTTGTTTTTTTAAAAAAATTGTATAATTAGTTATAAAATGTAAGCATATGTATTTGTAATTTAAACGAAATTATATTAGGAATTTATATCTGTAGGATTTGTCTTGTTACTGTTACTGTTTTGTTGTAGAGTAAAAATTATACGAAGAACACTAAGCAATAAATCACCGAAAAATAAAGTAAAGTATGGTATTGTATATTGTAATTAAATGTATTGTAAATCGATTTGTTGTAAATAAACAAATTAAAAATTAGTGTATGGTATTTAATAGAAAAAATTACTTCATATTTTATAATATATGTGTGTATTGTATGTAAATGTATTAGCATATAATGTTTCTCATTTTGTTTTTTGTAGTTTGTTTTTTTCATCATTTCGTTTTTGTAATAATAAATTGTAAAATCGCAATCATATAATCATTAAAATAGTTTACTTTCATCTTCTTTTACACACACTGCCCGCTCCATAGGCGGGCAAGTAGTTTTAGAGTAAATATGTATAAGTAATTAAAGAGATATATATATGTATATATATATGTTATGTTCATAATCAATTAAAGTTTTTTGCTTGTACGCAATTATATCCTCCTCTAGCTTCTTCTCCTTCTCACCTCTCCTCCTTCATCTGTCTATCTGTCTTACTTCCGTTCTGTGATTGTTGTTACCAATATAAAAAATGGGGTTAAGTGTATAGTGTGCGTGTGCGTGTTGTTATGATTGTTTAACTGATGTTTTTAGTGCACACTTTACTTTAGCTGGCTGTCGTTAGATCATCCCGCTCTTGTTGTTGTTCTTGTCTGCTTGGCAAACGATGAAAATTTTTAAAAAAATGTGCAACGCAACTCTAAGCATCGTATTTTGTAACTTGTCCTATATTCTTCTTTCAGCCTGCCTGCTTCTGTCTCCCTTTTTTGTTTATTTCTCACATTAACTGTAGCTATATAAATTTACGTTTCCTTTTGCTCTTTTTTTCAATCCTTTTTTGTTTTTTTTTCTTTTCGTTTCTTGTTATACTCGTTAAATATATATGCGTGTATATATATCGTATATAAGTATGTATGTATATAGTTTTTTTTTATGTATATTTGTTAAAGAGTGTTCTTGTTGTTGCTGTTTTTGTCGGGTTTCATATCCATTATAATCAATCTTTATCATGCTGCTGCTGCTTGGCTTCATCTTCATCTCGTTACTCGTTACTTGTTACTTGTTACTCGTTACTCTCTTCACTTCTCGCTTTAACTAAATAATAAATCCAACGCACTATATAATTCTAGTTTCAAGTTCAACTTTCGCTTAGATGTAAACGACGACATACGCTTATTAATTAGGTTTCTTTATATATGTAGTTTAACTTTTAGCTAGTTTTTGTTTTGTTTACTTTAATGGTAAATTTTTAATTTTGTAACGTATCCTTCTCAAGTCAGTATCCCCCAACCTCCCCTTCTTCCCTCTCCCCCTTCCGCCCCAGCGACTCATTGGCCCATGAAACAATCGCCGCGATTGATACAACCCACTAAAAAAAAAACAGTGCGTATCTGCATAAAGTCTGCACATGGCATATCTCCTGGCCAATGAGTCACCACCACCAAGGCTAAGGCAAGCAGCTAGCACAGAGCTCTGTGAATCGTTATCTTTCAATTCAATGATTCCTCCTCCGATTTCCGCTTTACCTAGTCGCCCCGGGCGGCCGGGCGGGTGGGCACTAATGTCTTTTGATAATTCCCCATGATAATGCCAAATGCCCGAACCCAAAAGTTCGGGGAAAGTTCGGGTTTGGGAGGCAGAAAGATGGAGCGCGGAGGCGCCGACCTGATTTTGCTTTAAAATGTACAATTTCGAATTTTTGTATTTACTAATTTTAGTAATTAGGGACCTTTACTTTTTTACTTTTTAAATAAAATTATAAGTTCTTATTTTCTTTGTGTTGGTTCGCATTCTTTCATCTTGATCTTCATGGGTCTAATTAGCTAAACTTTATACTTGTAAATCATTACTTTTAAATCTTCACGTTTCTATTTGTTTGTTTGTTGTTGTTAATGCCATGTTTTGTTTCGAATGTATCTACGGGTTCAGTTTTAGTTACTTTCTGGCTGATTGGTTGTTGGTAGTAGGTATTTTAGCTTGCTTCTTTTTCCTTGATTTTCATTTTTTTGTTGTTCAAAGTTTGTTTTTGCGTATGGGAATACAGGAGAATGCTCGTGAGTGTTTTTGAAAGAGTTAATGAGGCGCATGAAAGAGTTAATGTTCTCGTCTTAAAGTGGGTGTGTGTGTGTGAGTGTGTGCTGATGTTGCCTATGAATTACATACTCATTGTTATAGAACATACATGTATATCTATGAATCTGACTTGTCTCTAGGTATTCTTGTTTTTAAATTTGTTTCGCTTTAAATAATAGTTGTACAAGAGTTTTAAATATTAATTTCAACAACTGATCTGATCTGAAATAAAACGAACAGACGACGCTTTAGCTTACAATTACCACAATTCTTCTCTATCATCTTCATCATTCGCCGACGAGGACGACGCCGACGACATTCTGCTGTTCTGCTACTTCTACTCCTATACTCGTACTTCCTTATCTCTCCATCTACATCTTTATTTCCTTTTCCATCGTATCTTCTTTTTTTCTCCTTCTTCTCCTCCTCCTCCTCTTCCTCTCCCACTTCCTCTTCCTCCTTCACTCCTTCACTGCTTCACTCGTTCACCATCCTATCCGATCGATGAGCTTCCGCTTTAGACTGCTTGGGAGGTGGCATAGGGCGGCTGCGCCGAGCTATCGTTTCCATACGCCGACCGCGGCCCAGCCCCGTAGTTGGAGGCACCCTCCTGCTTCACGTAGTTGCTGTAGTCGTAGTCATAGCCGGAACCATAGCCGCCGTAATCGTATTCAGAGCCCGACTTCGAGGCCGAGTTGCCCGGCCCGGTGCGCGGCATCCCACCAACGGGCCCGGTGGTCGAGGGTCCCGCGGCCCAGGTCTGGGCCCTTGAATACATATCTGTGGCGGTGCCGGCGCCGGCTCCCGGGGCTCCGGTTGGACCGGCCGAGTTCGGTGGCATGTTCCACGAGTTCCAGCTGCCGCCGCCCGACGGTCCCGATGGGGCGCCAGTGGAGGTCGAGTTGTACATGTCATAGCCACCGTAGGCCTGCGTCTGCTGCGGTCCAGCGTAGTTCGACCATTGCGGCGGCGGTCCCTGGGGTCCGGGCGGTGCTCCCCATCCCTGATACGAACCGGGGCCGCTGTTTCCATAGCCGTACTGCTGCTGTTGCGGCGACGTTCCCCAGCCCTGGTAGCCGGGCATCATGTTCGGTGCACCGATCGGCATATTCAACGGTGGTCCGCCCATCTGGCCATTCTGGCCCTGCATCATGTTGATCGGACCGTGATGGGGTCCCCAGTGGCTGCACTCGTTGCCCAGCTTGCCATAGGCGCCGCCTACCGTGCTATTGTTGGAGTTCTGCCCGCCAGATCCGTCGCGAGGCTCGGCCTTCTTGATCTCGACCTGCGGGAGGCACAAAGTTAGTACCACTCGATCTAAACTTACTCTACAGGGCTAAGATACGGAGTGATGGGGTGAGGATGTAAGGTTGTGAGACTAACCTGCTTGCCGTTCAGATTGATGTAGCGCTCGTTGGTGACGTGCTCCACCGATGACTCCTCCTCGAACGAGAGGAAGCCAAAGCCGCGCGACTTCTTCTTCTCCTGGTCGTACATGATCACCACCTCGGTAACCTTGCCGTAGCGCCCGAAGAACGTGCGCAGATCCGTCTCGGTGACGTTAGACGGTAGGCCGCCCAGGAAGACCTTGTAGCCGCCGCCCTTCTTCGGTTTTTGCAGGGTACGTGGATTGCACGGCTTCGGGTCGATGGTGCGACCGTCGAGCGTGTGCGGACCGTTCTGCAGCACGTGGTTGACGTTGGTGGGATCGGCAAAGGTGACAAAACCGAAGCCGCGCGACCTGCCGCTCTCGTTGTTCTTCATCACCACACAATCGATGATGTCGCCGAAGCGGCAGAAGTAGCGCGACAGATTCTCCTGCGTCGTCTCCCAGGATAGGCCGCCCACAAACAGTTTGCCCCTCTCGTCCTCCTCCATGATGTTATTCTGGTTGTGGTTGTGAGCTATTGCGCCGGGTAGGTTCTCAATAATTGACGTAATCTTGCCGCTTTTTTTCTAACTCGGGGGGTGCAAAAAATAGTATCAAGTGTGTTGTCTCACGTTGTTGCTCTCGGGGTTTTCGGGGGCACTTTTCAATTTTTTACACTTATTTTAGCGGGTGGGGGGACTGCTGATGTTGTTGCTGTTGTTTCTGGGTTGTTGCTGTTTCTTGGTTGTTGGTATTGTTGTTGTTGTTATGGATGTTTTTTGTGGTATAAGCTTGGTTTTCAACGTTGCCAAAGTTTGCTCAAAACAATTAAACAAAAGCCACGACGTTTACACGTAACTTTCTATATTCATCGACGAAGAAGATATTGAAGATATTGGAATGTCCAGTGGCGAGCGCGTGTTGTTGTTGTTGTTGTTGGTAGGGCAGCCGCATGCAAAGGAATGAGAGAAGAACGAGAGAAGAAGAGTTAGAAAAGAATTAGCCAAAGAAGAAATCTCCAGTGTTGTTGGCGGCGAAAAGGTGGAGAGACAGGCGGAAGCCGAAATACCAAAAAGAAAAAAAAAACACCTATTCAACAAGAAAAGAAAAGAAAAGCAAAGAAACGAAGGCGGACAGCAGGGAGAGGGATAATTATGAACAGGCAGGTAGGCGCAGCAGCAGCAGCGGCGGCAGCAGCAGCAACCGGCCGGTATGATTTTGCCGTCTAACTGCTTTTTGTACACGTTCACAAGTTTGTCGGCCTCTTCACTTCACACCGCTCTTCTGCTGCTCTTCTTCCACTCTTCTGCTCGTGTGTGCCTTGTGCCCTTTCCTCACACACGGCTATGTGAAAGTATTGTTTTCTTTTCGCTGTGTCACTAGCCGTACTCTTGCCACCACAGCCTCACACACCCGCCTATCAATGAGAACAACGAACTTGTTCCCCAAGGTGAAAAACTCTGCCGCCGGTTCAGCGTTCACCACATTTGCGCGCCATTTGCCCGCGCCAGGCGCTGCCAGATGTGGCGGTCAACCAAATGTGCACGTACTTTCCCCCCTCCCTCACTCACTCCCCACTAACAAGAGTTTCTCGCCATGCCAAATGCCGCGCTTTAGTTCTGCCGAAAATTCCTTTTCTTTGCTCCGCTTGACACGACACTTTTAACACACTTTTGCGCCTTCGCCAACAAGTGCACACATGTGGCAACGCCAGGCGGCGAATGAACGGCACAAAGGAAACGGAGCAAAAAGCAATGCCCTCGCAATATTAAATGTTAATTTCGCATCGAAAATACAAACACTTTGGCTTTAATGCTGCCCGCCGACCGATTCCTTTGCCTCTGCCACAGCTTGTGACCTGCCCTGCAAGCGCCGAAAGTGAATGAATCGTGCGAGAAAAATTCACCACAGCAGGCAAGCAGGCGGGCAACAACAACAACAGCGGCGGCAAAGCGAGGAAGAAAAAAACAAAATGGAAGACGTGCCAGATGAGAGGGAGAATAAAAAAAAAATGCGCTACAACAAAGAAATCTGAAGAAATGCTTCACATGATTGCTCTAATTCTTTGGCTTCTGGTTTGTTTTTTTTTTTAACGCCACACACACGCACCACACACTGCCACGCTTTGCTAGGGAACTAACCAAGATTTCTGGCTACTACGCAATTTTCAAAAAATTTCGCATGATTTTTTTTTTGTCCCCTTCTTTTTCTTCGTATTTTGCACCGCAATCTGTTGTCCGTGTGTGCGTGCATGAGCTGGCCGTACGCCATGCGCGTGTGTGTGTATGTGTGCGCCGCTAGTGCGTGTTTGTGTGTATGTGTGTGCAGGGCTGCGTACGAGTGTGCGTGCGTTGGTGTGGTGTTATACATAGCATTTTTTCTGTGTATGTATAAAAATATGAAATTTTCCACTTTCGTTGGAACGGCCAGCGAAAAAAAGAAGGAAATGCACGGAAAATGGGCGAAACTACAGACTTGCGATAGGAAGATAGCGAACCGAACGATAAAACACAAAAAAAGGGAACACACACCGATCGCTAGCAATGGCAGCTGCGTTTTGGATGAAAGGCGTTTTTCGTTTTTTTTTTTTTTTTTCATTTTGGAAAGGCAGGCATTTTGTTGAGGCACCGTAATTGTTATGTAAAATGTGAGCTTTGCTATTGCTCGCCATGCTTACCGTTTGTGCCAAGTGTTCGTCTGTGGTTTTTTAAAGATTTCGCACTGCAAATTCACTAAATTTAAGTGTTTTTTCCTTAAAAAACTAGCTTATAAATAATTGTATGATTTTGATGCATACGATATAACCTAACTTATGATAGACTCGCCACCGCCACGTTTAATGTAATCGATAGGCAGCGTTGCCTCCGCCGCCGCTGTCGGTCACACTGTATTTCTTAGCCACGGTCCCACTGCCACTATCGCCATAACTGCGACTCCCACCCAACTGCAACCCTGCGCACCAATTGTTTTCCAAGCCAACCCCGGCCTATCGATAGCCGCCGTTTTCTGCTCTGCAACCCGGTAAAATGAGTTTTGCGCTGCAATAAATAAGCGCAAATAAACAAAGCCCAGTTCCTGCTCGCATCGCCCGATTCCCGGTAATAAAAGACCGTGTGCCTTCAGGCGCCAACGAACCGCAGCCGGGCCTTGAAAGTGAACAATTTCGGCGGGCGCATCGATTTTTTTCCTGCCTCAGCCTCAGCCTCAGCCGCAGCCGCAGCCGCAAGTTGAAAAAGTAGGAGTTGCCGCGGCCGCACTGAGAAAAACGCCATAAAGATGTCGCGCCACCCCAGCGACCGGAAGGTCTACGTGGGCGACCTGGGCAACAATGCCCGCAAAAACGATCTGGAGTACGTGTTCGGGGCCTACGGCAGCCTGCGCAGCGTCTGGATTGCCCGCAATCCGCCGGGCTTCGCCTTCGTCGAGTTCGAGAGCGCCCGGGACGCCGCCGACGCTGTGCGCGGCCTGGACGGGCGTACGGTGTGCGGACGCCGGGCCCGGGTCGAGCTGTCCACGGGCAAATATGCCAGATCCGGTGGCGGCGGCGGCGGTGGAGGTGGGGCAGGAGGCGGCGGAGGAGGACGCGATCGTGGCGGAAGGGGTGACGATAAGTGCTATGAGTGCGGTGGCCGTGGACACTTTGCCCGCCACTGCCGCGAACGGAAGGCCAGGCAGCGTCGCAGGTAAGTCAGCGCTTTTCAATTTCCATTCAAGGTTTCGCATTTTTTTTTTGTTGCATCTTTTTCGAAACATGGCGAGATTCGCATACATACATACATACATAAAAGGCATTGTGCGTTTGTGTGCATGTGTATGTGTGTTTGCGTGCGTGCGTGATAGGCAAGCAAAAATTTTGAATTTTAGGGGTGGTGAAATGTTAGCGGGCAACTGTAAGTTTGTAACATTATTTGTTGTGCTGTTAGCGCGGCTGTCCCACAACAGGCCATGTGGCGGGTAGATACCTTATGAGTGTTATCGGGGGTATGACTTGTAGCTGTTTATGTTGAACATTTCTTAGGGCTTTAAATTATGAACACAGAGGAAAATTGACTTTGCTTAAATAATACATTTTTTAAGCGAGATTTCTGATTTAAAATTTATAAAAAAAATTTCAAATATACAGTAACAATATTGCGCGAATATTTATATAAAAATTAAACCAAATTAGTAATTTTTATAAAAAATAAGACGGAGTTTTTCGAATTAATTAAAACTCACAGCTTATTTATGTTTTATCAGTGTTCATAAAAAAAATCCAAATATCTTTAACATTTATAATGTGACTATTATGCGTATATGTTTTAAACAAATATACCAAAATTTATTCAAAGGTTAGCAAAACATATTATTTTTTAATAGGGCTCTAAAAATATATATAATATATATATGTCATTTATGAGTGTTTACTAGGTTTAATTAATACCACCGAATATATTTAATGTAGTTTAATTTTAAGAGTGCCCCGATTAGTTTGTGAAACTGTACAAGTGCATATCCCAGGGTATCGTCGGTGCTGCCCTGTTATCGTGTTCGTGTTTCGTGGTGAATTTCGTGCGCGTGTGTTTCTGTGTGCCCGCAGTGCTGTTACGCGCATATCGAATGGCAACCCTGCCACCATCGCCTCGTACACGTGCTCACGCTTCGTTTTCGATTTTCTTTTACACGCGGCTTACGAAAAAGAAGGTTAAGTTGCCAGCCGTCTGCGGAGGGTTTTGTCAAATTTTTTTCAATAAAAATTCAAAACTCGATGCGCAAACAGCAGTGAAATGTTTGTGCTGTACGAAACGCCGGCGGGCTACGCAATTTTCAAGCTGCTGGACGAAAAGAAGCTCGAGCAGGTGGACAATTTGTACCTGGAATTCGAGACCCCGGAAAAGGCCAACAAGCTGCTGAAATTGAAGCACTTTGAGAAATTCAATGACACCACCGAGGCCCTGGCCGCAGCCACCGCTGCCGTGGAGGGTAAGGTGGCCAAGCCGCTGAAGAAAACGTTGAAGAAACTCCTCGTGGACGAGGTGCAATCGCCGCTGCTGGTGGCCGATGCCAAGCTGGGCACAGCCATCAAGGACAAGCTGTCCGTGCAGTGTGTCTACAACACCGGCGTGCAGGAGCTGATGCGCTGCATACGCCAGCAGGCGGACAGTCTGCTGGGAGGGCTGCCCAAGCGGGAGATGACCGCCATGGCCCTGGGACTCGCCCATTCGCTGTCGCGCTACAAGCTCAAGTTCTCGCCCGACAAGATCGACACGATGATCGTGCAGGCCCAGTGCCTGCTCGACGATCTCGACAAGGAGCTGAACAACTACATGATGCGCGCCAGGGAGTGGTACGGTTGGCATTTTCCCGAACTGGGCAAGATCATCACCGACAACATTGCCTTTGTGAAGACCATCAAGCTGGTGGGCACGAGGGATCAGATGTCGGCGGCCGATCTGTCCGACATTCTGCCCGAGGATGTGGAGGAGAAGGTGAAGGAGGCCGCGGAAATCTCCATGGGCACGGAAATCTCCGAGGAGGATGTCCTGAACATCCAGTGCCTGTGCGACGAGATCATCTCGATCAACGAGTATCGCACTCACCTGTACGACTACCTCAAGGCCCGCATGATGGCCATGGCCCCGAATCTGACGGTTCTCGTCGGCGAGACGGTGGGAGCGCGCTTGATTGCCCACGCCGGATCGCTGATCAACCTGGCCAAGCATCCCTCGTCGACGGTGCAGATCCTGGGAGCCGAGAAGGCACTGTTCCGTGCCCTCAAGACCAAGAAGGACACACCCAAGTATGGTCTGATCTATCACGCCCAGTTGGTGGGCCAGGCCAGTCAGAAGAACAAGGGCAAGATGTCGCGTTCGCTGGCGGCCAAGGCGTCGCTGGCCACGCGCGTCGATGCCTTCGGGGAGGAGGCCACCTTCGAGCTGGGGGCGGCGCACAAGGTGAAGCTGGAGTCGCGGCTGCGTCTCCTCGAGGAGGGCAACCTGCGCAAGCTCTCCGGCACCGGCAAGGCCAAGGCCAAGTTCGAGAAGTACCAGGCCAAGAGGTCAGTAGCATTCACGGCTCATTTCAGTGTCTACGAGTTTCCAATGATGATACCCAAAAGGTTTCGCAATTATCCGATTCTGATGACGATAAACCTTGGCTGTCTGAGCGAAATATCGTTTACTCTGACTATGAGAATCGCCCCGAAGTTCGTCCTACTAACTTGCAATTGCTTTTTGTGGTTACAGCGAGGTGTTCACCTATCAGCCGGAGGCGGACAACACCCTGAGTGCCAAGAAGCGCAAGCACTCGGAGTCCACGCCGGCCAAGCAGGAGGAGGAGGAGGATGAAGAGGAGGGAGCTCCTCCGGCCAAGGAGGCCAAGGAGGAGGAGGAGGTAAAGTCAGAGAAGAAGAAGAAAAAGAAGAAGAAGCAGCAGAACGATGAGGAGGCTCCCGAAGAAGCCGCCGCGCCCGCCACCGAAGAGGCCGCGACACCAGCCAAGAAAAAGAAGAAGTCCAAGCACCAGGAATAGTGCTCAGGACTTAAGTTGTAGGAGCTAAGAATTAGTTTTTAGGTTACTTACCTTGTAAAGTATAATGCATACTATCCAAGAGAACACGAGTTTCTGTTGTACATTAGAAATAAAATGTAAAATTTTAAAAACATCCTACATCCAGGAATCCATTGCCTGGGTTCAACTTATCTATAAGTTTTGAGTATTGTTTTGAGTGCAAACGCGAGCTCCCAAACGCGAGTGGTTGCCACATTCTCTAGAAGCAACTCACATTTTGGAGGCCAATTTTTCACCAGCAGCATTTCGATAAGTGCGATTTATTGCGGTGAAGCGACCAATGAAGCGCAACGCTTTTACGTCAGCTCCCGCCACGAGCTTGCATCACACTATTGGCATTTTGCGGCCCTCGATGGACTATAAAAGCGCAGGCCACGGCAGCTGCAAGTGGAAAGCACAAAACAATGCGAGATGCGTGGTCATCTGAGGTTGCTGCTGGTCCTGGGACTGCTGGTCACTTACGCGGCTGCCAAGAAGAAGGAGAAAGGCGAGGAACACAAGGAGGAGGACGGTCACAAGGAGGAAAAGGAATGGGAGGGAGACGAGAAGAAGCACCATGAGTTGGAGGATCATGAGCACCATTACGGCGACAAGGGGGGCAAGAAGAAGAAGGAGTACGATGAGAAGCACGAGCACGGGGAGAAGCACGAGCATGGAGCGCACAAAAAGGGCGGCAAGCATCATCACAAAAAGAAGCACAAGAAGGGCCACAAGGAACTGGAATACCACAAGAAGTTCAACAAGGACGAGTACCACAAGACCAAGAAGTTCTACGATGACGAGCACAAGGGTGGCCACCACAAGAAGTACGGCAAGGAGCACCACCATCATGCCGAGAAGGGCGGCGAGGCCAAGAAGGGCGAGAAGCACGAGAGCGGCAAGAAGAAGGGTCACAAGAAGCACCACGGTCACAAAAAGAAGGGCCATCACGACGAGGAGCACAAGAAGTACAAGAAGGAGCACAAATACGGCGACAGCTTCGACGAGAAGAAGGAGCACGGCGAGAAGGGCTCCAAGAAGCATGGTCACAAGCACTACAAGAAGAAGGGGGGCGGCGGCAAGCAT
Organism: Drosophila ironensis; assembly: GCA_021223825.1. Lineage (NCBI taxonomy): Eukaryota > Metazoa > Arthropoda > Insecta > Diptera > Drosophilidae > Drosophila > Drosophila ironensis. Next base: position 239,888 of record JAJJHQ010001334.1, read on the forward strand.
TGAAAACTCCATCAGAACTGGAAAATTATGTGAAAAAAAGAGTTGGCAAGATGTGTTGTGATTGAGAATAAAATATTCTGCTTAGTCCATGTTCTTCGTTATTGTTGGTTAACCTTTTTTAAGTAACGTGGTTTTTCCTGCAAACATACCCCAACTATTCCTATTTCAATAGATATTGTGAAGTCGGAGATCCGACTATATGAGTTTAATACAGTTATAGGAAAACAAAGAACGGCAAAAATGGGATTACAAGACCTATGAGAAGTTTTTTTAATGATACACTTTATAGAATTACGTTAAAAAAAGACTGATCTAAAAAAACTTATTATTTCCAACTTTATATCGATTAGAAAAAGGGGCAGTAGGAAGCACTTTTTGAGATCCATAATGTAATTTAAAACGATGCAACAATAGTCAGAGAGGCCCCTATCTAGTACCTGTTTTTTTTGTTCTATTTCTATATCTTCTATGGATTTCCATAAATATATACGAGTATACGGCACTTTGTCGATCGATCTGTGCACTGGACTATACATTTAAATAACATGCTATCCTTCCTTGATTCTTTGTAGAAGCAACTCGTTCAGCAGATCTCGGAGCACATCGCGTCGCCGTCGCACTCGCTCCAAATCCGGCACCCGATCGCGCAGTCGCTCCGCCGGCTCCCCGGGACGTCGCTCGGGCCGTTCCAATGGACGCGAGGAGAACGGTTCGGTGACGCGCTACAGTGACCACGAGCGCAACGGCAGCGGGGCCGTGGACTCACCGCCGCCCCCGAAGCGGCGCTATGACGACGAGGAGGACGACCATCGCGTTAGGGGTGGTGGTGGAGGAGGAGGCAGCGGCGCCGGAGGAGGCGGTGGCGGTGGCGGAGCAGGATCGCGATCGCGTTCACCGCGCTCTCGCTCCCGTTCCCGATCTCGCTCCCGATCGGCGTCGCCGGCAGCGCGTCGCGGATCACCAGCTCGTCGTCGTGGCGACTCGTCCGCCTCGCGTTCCCCCTCCAGGGACTAGCGACAACGGACGACGGATGCAGACGACGTGGCCAGAACAGAGGATGACAGAGAGGCCCCAGGAGCTGCAGCCCCGACAACAAAGAAAACGACGTAAATGATGAAAGATCGGGGGCAACTGGCGACTAGAAACTGGCAACTGGACTTCCCGCATTCCCAACAAACAAACAAACAAAAAAAAAAACAAAATACAACCAACCTCCTGCTAAACGAAACAGCTTTCCATATGCACTTCGCATGCAGTATCCACCACCCATCCCATTTATATTAAAGTTTAGTTGGCCAGATCCATACATAAATTAGTTAAGGGGTTTAATTTATAGTGGAAACTCACGTAGGGAGCATCATCGTGTATGCTTCTGTTCCGAAAAATGAGCACATACAGAATGTCATCTAAATGAATGGATCGGCCGTCGCGGAAAATCGATCTAGTCAAATTTTTGCTACAATCACTGAGAATCAATGTAAAATGAAATGCTTTTAAAATAACCAGATGAAACCCCTGAAATTATACTCGAATGCTCAGGTGACAAAGTCGAAGCATCGCCCACATTTCCATGTCAATTTATACATAAAATCCTCATCTTTACACCCTTCATTTGCATATTTCGACTCCGACTCTGTACGATGGATGTGTATTTTGAAACTTCTTAATAACAATAAATACTAAGTCTTTGGAACAGTGCATAATTCTTCATACATTGATGTCGTAGTTAAGTATTAAAGAAATACATATGTATGGATTCTCGAGATGTGTTTGAAATATATAGCAAATACGCTCTGAACACTACACAAAAATATTCAATCAATAAATTAAATGCCAAAACAAAGGTGGATTTATTTCGAATTTAACGTTCGGTGTGTGGTGTGACCATACTAGATTAGGGGATCGTGGTGTTGTGTGACCTTTCAGTTAAGCCGCTCCTGCCACGGTCACACAGATCTCGGCGCATTCCTATAGTTAAAATCGAGAACACCGAATGTTTTCTTTTGTTTTACCAAACATATTTATAAAAAAGCATGGATATTGAAAAGAGCAACCAAGCTACGGTTTCTGGGTTTTGCGTTGTTGCGATCAGCTGTGTCGAGCGTTATTTTCAAATTCAAGTGTGGCCTTGCTGTCCGATGGGCTGGCGTCCTTTCGCCATGCCACGAAATCAGACTTTCTTTTCAGGCAATTAAAGTTAAAAACAAATCACGCTTGCCTGGATATCTGATTAGATGTGGCAAACTCAAGGCATTCTAGTAAATATTTTGAATAAACGTTCCTGCTATCGAGGTGCCTGTTTTGACGTGCCTGTTATCGAAAAGCGGTCACACTTCGATATTCGACGCTTCGCCCAGCAAACGTACGATCGCCAGTTGTGAGAAAAAGGAAATAACTCAGCGAAATTCGGCAGCTATTGGGAGCAGACCTTGGCCCTTGCCAACAGCAGCCAGCGAACATGAGCCTCACCTCGCTCGACTCCAGTGTGGAGCTGCGATCGCGCTCGCCGTCGCCGCAGCTCTTCAATCCGCGCAAGCTCCGCTTCGCCGACGACATGGACACCTCGGACATTGACAAGGACGCCCTGCCGGGCTCGAGTCCGCTCCACCCGCAGCCGAAGAAGAAGATGTCCCTGGAGCCGGGAGCACAGACGGCGCCCGGGGACGTCTCCATGTCCCCGCCCTGCCAGAAGGTTCGAGCCCTGCGCCTCTTCAGCACACCGGCCACACCGAAGACGATCCTGCAAAAGTCCACCAACCAGTGCAACAATCACCTCTCGGCGGCGATCAATGCCTCCCGGCTGGCGGAGCGTCCACGATCCCTGCCCCTGCACAATCGCAATATACCCGCCAAGGACACGGCCAACGTAAATCCCTTCACCCCGGACAGTGAGTGACTTAAGCTTGGCCTGCTCCCCCGCAGTTACCTTCATTGGATTCTTCTCGCTCTCTATCTCTCTCTTCAGGTCTCTCGGCCCACAACAAGAAGCGCTGCCGCACGCAGTTCGGAAGGGAAAACGTCAACCTGAATGTGAGCGCCATGCAAAAGTATCTGATGAGCGACACCTGCGAGGACGAGGCCGCCGAGGCTTCGGGCAATTCCGGGGAGATCGTCCACCAGCAAGCGCCCAAGCGTCTGGCCCTGCACGACACCAACATCAGCCGCTTCCAGCGCGAGTTCATGCAGGTGAATGTGATCGGTGTGGGCGAGTTTGGTGTGGTCTTTCAGTGTGTCAACCGGTTGGATGGCTGCATTTATGCGATCAAGAAGAGCAAGAAGCCGGTGGCAGGCAGCTCCTTTGAGTGAGTTTTCCTTAGCATCCAGAAAGTTAACCCATTTAAATCCCTTCTCTTGTGTCACAGAAAACGAGCCCTGAACGAAGTGTGGGCCCACGCCGTGCTGGGGAAACATGACAACGTGGTCAGATACTACTCCGCCTGGGCGGAGGACGACCACATGCTGATACAGAATGAATTTTGTGACGGGGGCAGCTTGCATGCCCGCATCCAGGACCATTGCCTGGGCGAGGCCGAGCTCAAGATTGTCCTAATGCATGTTATCGAGGGCCTGCGCTACATCCACTCCAACGAACTGGTGCACATGGACCTCAAGCCGGAGAACATATTCTCCACAAAGAATCCCAATGCCCACAAACTCGTCGAAGAACACGCGGAGCACGCCAAAGACGACGATGGCATGGAAAGCGTTTACGAGGAGCTGCGACACTCTGAGAACCTGGTGACGTACAAAATCGGCGATCTGGGCCATGTTACGTCCGTCAAGGAGCCGCATGTGGAGGAGGGCGACTGCCGGTATCTGTCCAAGGAGATACTGCACGAGGACTACTCGAATCTGTTCAAGGCGGACATCTTCTCGCTGGGCATCACGCTCTACGAGGTTGCGGGCGGTGGACCGCTGCCCAAGAACGGTCCCGAGTGGCACAAACTGCGCAACGGCGAGGTGCCCGTTCTGCCGAATCTTAGCCGCGATTTCAACGAGCTAATTGCCCAAATGATGCATCCGGATCCGGACAAGCGGCCGACGTCGCAGTCGATCTTCAATCATCCGTAAGTTGTTGATATGCCAGGTCTTTATGCCTATTTAAACGCCTTATATGCTTTCAGAATTTTAAGTGCTGTGGACTCCAAGAGCAAGCTTCAGCTCGGTCTGGAGCTGACAGTGGAGAAGCGGAAGAACGAGATCCTGATGAACAAGCTCAGGGATGCCAAAAAACAAATCAAAGTGCTTGAACAGAAAGGTAAGTAATAGCGGGAATCTCCATAGAAATGAGCTGATTCTGTGGATCATTCGGGAAGTCTCTAGAATCTAGAGAAACCAGACAGTCTAGACAGTCCAGAGATCTATAGAATCTAGAGAATTTATCTAGAGATCTAGATAATGTAAGGATCTAGAGGGTTTAGAGGCCTAAAGAGGCTAGAGATCCAGAGTATCTGAGCAATCTGGAGATCTTGAGAATCTAGGGATCTATAGAATCTACAGCCTCTAGGATCTATAAAATCTATAGCCTTTAGGGATTTATAAAATCAAGAGCCTCTAGGGATCTATAGAATTTAAGGGTCCATAGAATACAGAGAATCTAGGGATCTAAAAAATTCAGAGAAATATATTTATCTAGTGTCTAGAGATCTAAAGAATCTAGAGATCTAGGGAATCTGAAGATCTATAGATTTTAGAGAATCAACGGATCTATAGAATCTAGCGATCTTTAGAGTCTAGAGATTCTGAAGATGTAGAGATGGGGGAGACCTATAGAAACTAGAGAATTTAGAGATCTGTAGTCTAGCTCGATTGAGAACATGATCCGGAACAGTCGTGTACACCTTCATTTACACCCCCAATCTCTTGCAGTGAATCTCCTCGCGATGACCAACAACACGGAGAGCCTGGAAGGGCAGCGATGCCTCCGCTCGTTCACGCGACGCATGCGCACACCCTTCCCCAGCCACGGCAAGTTCGACAGCCTAGCCGATCGCAACAAGAACGTCATCGCCAATATCTAATAAGCCCCCGCTCCGCCGATAGCCAAACTCTTCCGTTTCGAAAGTGAACCAAGCTCACATTGTGTTAGCCTTAAGCGCATCCGTAACTCGCAGCGCTCGCCCCATCATCCCATCGCCCGCCCCATCGTGTAATTAGTTTTGGGCATTCCAAGCTTGAAGACGTCGAAGCTCTCGTAAATATAATAAATATATTTTTTCCAGCTCAGGCCCGTTTTAAGATGCGAAACCCTTGTAGTGCATAAGTTTACCGCATAGTTGATAAAGTATTGTTTTTGAAATAAATCTATTTATTATGTTACATGAACGTGGAAATACACAACATTCCATTCGTTAAATACATCGAATGACAATTATTGTAACTCTGCTTGTTTCTGGCATTGTTTCGTTATCTGAGCTTTAATTTGACTTCTTTAAATTGAGGCACTTTAAGACTAATTCTTAATCGTTTTCTGAACAAGTAAAAAGATAATTTCTTATTGTGTGTGTTGTTGAGTCTGTTGCTTCTATTTTAAGCTTTATTAAAAATATGGTTAAATCGGGTACTACTACGTCTACGATCGCTACATGCTTGGATGTATACTGAACGCCTAAAATCGCCTATAGTTCTGGTATTGCTGCCGGTTGCCGCCTTGTTGGTGCTGCTGCTGTTGGTTTTGGTGTTGTTGATGTTGTTGGTAGTTGTTCCTGGGGCCGTTGTGGTAGTTGTTGTGATTGCGTTGTTGGTAGTTGTTGTCCTGCTGTTGGTACCTCTGATTATGACCGCCGTATTGCTGTCGGTTCTGGTAGTTGTTGCCTTGGTAGTTCTGTTGACCACCTCCCTGGTGCTGGTTGTAGTTATAATTGCGGTTGTTCTGATAGCCACCTTGTCCGTAACCTTGTCCATAGCCACCTCCACCGCCACCACCACCACTTCCACCTTGCCCGTAACCTCCTCCACCACCACCACCACCTCCGCCTTGATTGCGGATACCAGCATTCAGCATGCGATGTCCGCTGTCCGGGATGTAGGCCCGGTTCGTGTGGCTGTTGAACCCGATCACCGGGCCATGCTTCTGACCCTGCTCAGCGGGCAGCACTTTCGGTGGATCCACGGCATTGGGCAGTCGCTTGGCCTCGAATATGAAGTCCTCGTCGTAGCCGGGATCCCTAAAGAGCGTAGTCACAATCTGGTTGTTGGCAATGTCCTGCTGACCCGAAATCGGTGACTTCAGGCAACCGTTGATCTCAGTGCACAGATCAGTCTTTGCCAGCGTGCCACGCATTCCCCCGAACGAGATCAGATGGTACTCGCCGGCCTCGGAGTCATCGTTCACCTTCTGCACCTTCTTGAAGTGCGGACTGGCCTTGCTGATGTACAGATAGTTGCCGCCCTGCTTGTTGCGCTTCACCTCCTCGCCGGTCAACTGATCGTAGTACGGCACCAGGGCCTTGAACAGACGCGTCTCGTCCACGAAGGGAAGCAGGGCCACTCCCTGCCAGGCGAACTTCTTACCGTTCAGATCGATCTTAAAGTCCTCCGGATAGAAGTCAATGATCGGCGAACTGGGGCTGGACATCAGCTCGGCCCAGGGTTCGGGCACGTGGGAGCTACTGGCCGCCGGAAAGACGCCCATCAGCTGTTCCAGGGGATTGAACGGCTTGGTGCCGCGCTCGAACATCGTGGACAAGCCCTGAATGTTGACAAAGTCCGAGGCAAAGGGGGCATAGTGGTACGGGAAGTACCAGTTCCAGGAGGCGCAACCCTGGTAGTAGTACTTCAGCACCCAGCACAGGCCGCGAACGTACTGCAAGGCCACGGCGTAACGAAACTGCAGATTGTTGGGCGCCACATCGAACTTGGACTCGTAGTAGCGATCCTTGAAGCCGTCCTCCCACAACCGCACCTCGTCGTTGACCTCCTCCTCCTCCTCGTCATCGTCGTTGGGGGCCAGACCCGCCTGGGCGCCCGATCGCTTGCCCAGACGCAGGGCGGCGGCCGCCTCCTTGTAGTTGCCAATGCCGCCCTGCTGGCTGTTCGGTCCCACGGCAGTGGCCCCGAAAACGGACTGGTCCAGCGACCGGTGATCCTGCTGGCGCTCCTGCCGACGCCGCGCCTTGTCGCGCGCCTTGAACTGCAGATCGCGCCGCTGCCGGTTCTTGAATATCTGGTCCTCGGCATTGCCCAGATCCGTCATGATCAGCTGCACGCGGTCCAGGTTCACATCGCCGGAGTTCGTGAGGAAGCCCCGCGTCTTGTACACACACTTCTTGTACAGCTCCACCAGTCGATCGACGGCACCCTCCCGAATCTCTAGGCTGGGCAGATGGGGCAGGAAATCGTTGCCCACAAAGAAGCACATGAACACCCAGTCGTCGAGGACGCGCTCGAAGTTGTACTCGAACGGCAGGTTGGGCATTTCGAGCGTCTGCTTCAGGTACTCCCGCAGCACGCTCAGCCGCACGAAGATGAACTTCACCTCGGCGCCGATGGGCACGTCTGGCTTGAAGTCTACCCCCGTGGTGGCGCCCAGGCCGTTGCACTTGTCCATCTCGTGACCGAACTGGTTGCACACGTCGCAGGGTCGCGGCTTGTTGGGCAGAAACTCCTCGCGAATGATGGTGAAGTTCGGCTCGTGGGTGGCCAGGCCCAACATGATCAGATCCGCGTCGGCGCCGCACAGCACGTGCTGGGTGTTCGGGTCGTGGTCCGGCTGGGCACGCTGCTTGCGTATGTAGTCCATGATCTTGTGCTCGCCCTCGCCGGGCACATTGGCATCGGAGAGGATCACCTTGACGCCCTTCCACGCCGGATTGTTGTTCAGGCGATCGTGCACATAGTAGTGCAGGCACTTGCTCAGCCTGTCCATGAACGGCGTCCCGGGCGTGATGCAATTGGAGTCGAAGTGCTCGCCCTTCTCCTTTTCGGGCGGCAGCTTGCAGCCCTTGGCGAGGAGTTCCTCGCGCAGCCGCTCGATCTCCAGCCGCTTCTCGGTGGCCTCCTTGGCCGCCCGAAAGCGACGCGAACGCTGCTGGTTCATCTTCGCCCGCGGGGCCACCCCGTCGATGGCCATGTAGAGGAGTTTCCGGGGACGAACGATCCCAAAGAGTCGATCGATGCACTCGAAAATTGCCACCATCATCTCGTCCTCGTTCTTGGGCGCCGGCTTGTCCTCCGGATGCGTGCACGGGTGTATGATGCCGTTCATGTCCAGGTACAGGTTGTCGAACTCCACCCCGTTGGGGTTTGGTAGGGTGGCGTCCTCGTAGATGTTCCGGCCGGTGTCCGGGTCCACCTGCTTGTTCTCATTGCACTCGATTATCACCGAGGGGTACTTGCGGCTGAGCCAGCGAAAGAATGCCGGCACTCCCATGGCGATCGATCTAACTCTAACAACTGTGGGTGCTCTTGCTCCGTTTTCTGCGGAGTCGGAGGGAAATGCTGCTTGTTTTTGTCTGCTTTTCGATTACTCCCCACGCAGCATGCTCGTCAGCGGCGGCGTTGCCACCCCGTTGCCGGACAATGCCCTACAACGCGGTATTCAGTATCCAGTATATTTACCTTACTTCTACCTTGGCTGCCTGTTAATATCACATTTCCGTAGCAAATACGTATCTAAAAGATTACAATTGAGTTGTCAATACTCATTGAAGGGTTTTCAGCACTTCAAAATACATATATTTAGTTGGTTAGTTACGTTTTATCTTGTCCCCTTTAATTAAATAATGGTAAATTATTTAAATTAGTTATTTAAAAAATAAATGTATAGCCAAATAATAAGCAGATTGTATTAATAGAATTTTTAGTGTTTTTTTGACAGATTATCATATAAATTCTTAAATACAAAGCAACTTTAACTATATAATTATAAAATTAATTTAAGTTTAAAAATATATAGGGGTTATTAAATAAATCTTTAAAAGCTATTAATTTGAATATAACTTGCCAATTCAATATTTACAAATTGTAAAAACTAAATGTCTAAAAACAAAATAAAAGTAAAGCTTAAGTAATTATTTTATTTTTATTCGAACCCATTAAAAACCAATATTAAAAGTTAAATAATAAACATTGTATATAAGTTATATGTACGACTTTTTAAAAATATTCCCTACAAGCAATACTTACTAGTTTTTTAATATAAAAATATAATTATTTGCATTGCTCGGATTTGTTAATTTCTCGTAAGTATTGCATTTTAAGTTTTATTTTAATATTTCAGAGACATTCATTTTTTTTTTTTTAATTTTTTGATTACATAAATTTAAACCTCTGCCACGGTTTGGCCAGATCGGCGGGAAAAGGTCCCTAGTGGCAACCCTTACACATGTTTTTGGCCGTCGACCGCAACTCGTGTGGTTGATTTCGAAGGTCCCACAAAACTCCTCCGAAATGGCCAAAATATTACAGAAATACATAAAGTTCTCGTCAAAGGAGCTGGAGGAGTATGCCGCCAATCCACAGTCCTGCGTGCGCCGCATCCGGCAGGACATGCACCTGTCCATGGGCCCCTACGGGATGGCCGACTTCAAGCACGCGCTGCACGACCTCCTCATCCGCACCAAAGTGGGAATCTACGATGCCTCCCTGCAGGGCATCGTTCTGGACGTCAAGAAGATCAAGGTGCTCAGCCAGGCGGCGACCCTGCGGGCGGACGATCCCAGCATGCACATAATCATCAACGCGGACTTCTATGTCTTTCGCCCGGTGAACGGGGCCGTTCTGAAGGGAGTGGTGCGGCACGTCTCCAGCCACCAGGTCAGCGCCGTCATCTATCGCGTCTTCAACACCAGCCTGCTGTTCGCCGACAAAAACCAGAACCACGGCATCGTCATGGACCAGGACATAACGTTTCGCATCAAGAAATTCGACATACGCAACGTGATGCCGTACATCGAAGGAGAACTCGTCGCCGACGCGGCCACAAAGTCACAGGTGAGGCTATACCATCGAAACCCAACTGTGAGACTGCTAACCCCAGCGCTTGACTCGCAGGCACAGAACAAATCCATCAAGTTTGGCAGCCCAGAGCCGGAGGAGGAGGATGCAGTCACCGTGAAGAGCGAAACGGAGTCGGAGATGCTGGACGGCCTGCTGGAGGAGCTGCAAAACAATCCGGATCTGCTGATGAACGGGGAAAAAAAGTCCTCGCGAAAGCGCAAAAAAGAGACAATCGAAGAAGTGACACTAAGCCCGAAAAAAGTTAAAAAAGAAATAAAAGATGAGCCAGTTTAGGACCTAAAACTCTACCTCGTTCCCATTTTATCTATAGTACAAAGACTTGGCAATGGAATTGCCATGGATAGCAGAAGAGCTCGTTTGTAATACATATGTATTTCATACAAATAGAGTCAATATTTTACAATACATTAAGTACAATAAGTATATCATAGTTATAGTATCTGGTTTTCTTCCATTTTCTTTTCTCTTTTTTTATAAATTATTAAAAGCTTGTTTATATATTTTTCATTTTGATTTCGCTAATTATTAAATAACAAGCAAATACAATAAGATCCTAATCGTACATCAAAAAGGAACATAAACTATACACACAATAATAACACTTGAAAATGATTCCTACATAATATCATCGCAATCACGTCTACAAGGAACATTTACATAATGTACAAACATACATAATACTGTTACTTTTACGATTTTTGGCATTCGAGGTCCTCGAACCGAAAAGGATATCGTAAAGCTTTAATCTGGGACTAAAAAGACGCCTAAATCAAGGGAATTTCCAACTTAAATGTTAACTCGTAGATGCGCTGAAGTTAACTCGTTTGTGGTTGTGAAACCGAGGATTTTGGTGGATTATTTCCATAGAAGTTGTTGAAATGAGCATAATGGGATCGGAGAACATAGGCTACTAGGTTACACTTGGTTACTAGAGTGGTAATGCTTTTGCTAGACTGAGATTTCCTGAATATGTACACGTTTTTTGCCACTACTGCCGCCCGATCCTGCCGGACCCGTTTGCCGCAGGATGCCCGTCTGTTGCTGCTGCTGCTGTTGCTGCTGCTGCTGGAGAAAGGAGCGCGGAGGTGGCGGCGGTTCGGGGATGTCATCGTCTCGGGTTATGTCCGAGTCACTGACGGCGGCCGCCTTGACCGCCTCCTCGATGGCCTTGAAGGACATCTGGTCCGAGGACTGGACCGCATAATCGAACTGCTGCGGGCTGTTGAACTGCAGCGTGGTGTCCACAAAGGATCCCCTCTTGCTGCTCAGCGCCGATGCCGACTCCATCACCGTGGGCAGGGCATTGTAGGTGACCATTTCAATGGGATCGCCCGGCTTGTTCTTCAGCAGATCCAGCGAGCTGGTCGAACACGCTCCCCAGGTGTCCATCATGAGGGTGGTCTGCCCCGCAGAGGAGGAGGATGGAGGCAGCTCCACCAGCAGCTTCTCTTCCTTCAGCTGCTTGGACTTCTCGTCGTAGCAGCTGTACTCCCCAAACACCACACCCACTCCGCCCTTGCTGTCCACCATCGAGCCACTGAGGGTGTAGGCATCCGTAATGTCCCCGCTTCCGTGGCCACCTGCTCCTCCACCGCCTCCTATCAAGGCGTTCAACTTCAGCATGCTGGAATTCTTGCTGGTGTCGCCCTCCTGCAGCTCCTCCTTGGTCTTTGCATCCCGCGCCCGCTTCTCGCGCTGATGGTAAATGCCAGCGAAGATCAGGACATTGAGGATCAGGAGGAAGCAGCCCACGGCCACGGTGGCTATCAGGGCGGTTGTATAGCTCTGGAACTGTTTGCCCCCCAGACGGCGCAGCAGCTCCAGGTTGCCAATGATGCCGGTGGAAGCGGTGGCCAGGTCCTTTTGCGTTTCCACGCGCACACGTCCGGTTTGGTTGTCCTTCGGCGATTGGGTGGTCGTTAGCTCGGACACGGACATGGCCCCATCGATGCCGCAATCTACAAGAGAATCGCAGGTGTAAATAGAAAGTTGATACAAGATTTTGGGTTACTATTCCAGCTCACCGGTTGTCGTGGCTGCTGGGCCGGTGCCTTGGGGATTCAGGCCCTGGGTGGCATTGGCTTCTGGAGGTTTTTGTGGCGGAGGCGCTGCTGTTGACGTTCTGCTCTTTTGCGTGATGAAGATGGGGTCATCCTCTGCTGGTTTGGTTTGCAATTGCGGTCGTACGACACCTACAAGAGATACAAAGTAATTTATATAAAATGTGTATCATTTGCTTAGGATGTTGGCCTTGGACAGGGAGTCTCTCAAACATAATAGTGTACACCTTTTCATGATAATTTAGTGGAAATTGCAAAAAAAAGTTGGCCGAAAATTTGATTTATTTGAATTTGAAATTGGTCCTAAGGATTAGAGCAGTTGGACCTAAGGATCAGAGCAGTAAGGATCAGAGCAGATTTTAAACTGTAGCATAGTAAACGTATTAGATTTCTTTATCAATACCATTTATTTTACGAAGTAGTCTAGAGAATAGTATCTAAAATCTGAATACTGAATGCGTGCAATGGTTTTAGGATTATTTTCCTTACCCTCGTAGAGATCCCTGTTGTTCATGTCGTCCTGGAACTGATGGTGCCTCATGGACTGGTCATTGATGTTGAAGTGACGATGCAGCTGAGGGATGAGGTTCAGCCACATGGACAGCTTATGGCCCCGATAGTGGCTCTGAATGTTTGCTTTATTGCCTGAAAACAAACATCTCCCTGAAACCCACTTATACTTGATATATCGACCTTTTGCCTACCCAATTCCACGTAGAGCTGGTTGACCACATCGTAGGCATCCCAGAAGGGCAGCTCATCGCCATCGTAGCTGCCCACGTCTCGTTCACTTGAAATTCCCAGTTGGGTGAAGGCAGCATCGTTGCTTCGCAGCCGCCTCCGGATATAGGATCTCTTCTCGTGCATGGAATTGCTCCGCCGCTGGTTGTAGATGACGGCCAGGTTCAAAGCCTCGCTGAGATTGGGATGGGGGCTCAGACTCGTAGAGCGCTTCTTCTGCTGGTGCAGATCAGCATCGGTGTCCACATGGGGAATGGCGAGCGTTGGTCTTACCGTAGATTGATTGGGGTTGCTAAAAGGTGGCACAATAAATACATTAATTTTGGGATTAAACAAACCATTAAACAGAGATTAATTTAAAGGGTGTATTTAACAGGTATAATTATCGATAGATATATTATATTCTTTGTTAAGTGTTATATTCATAAAGCATTCTATAATCTCGACAGCTTATGTAAAAGCTTTCCAAAACATGATGCTATTAGGTGACCAATATTTGTGTATATTTTGTAGCGTTTTAACCTTACCCCGTCTTGGCGAAGTTGGACAAATATCGCAGCATTAACCGACCTATCTGCCGCTCCTGGGTGGTGTAGTTGTGCGGAAAAAGCGGGGACACAGGCAGCCCCAACCAAAACGGCACATCCTCGCCGCGCACTGATCCGGTTCTCTGTACGATAAACAAGAATTTGTGGTCACAGGGCTTCCCTGGATTTGCAGTGCACCCACCTGCGGATACTCCTCCTCAATGGTCTTGTGTTTGAAGTGCAGGAAGTAGGTCCGCCCGCCCCGCAAGCTGTGCATATAGCCCAACTTAATCAGCGGTGAAGCCGTGTGGCCATCGCTCAGAAACTGGAGGGTAGCATCGCGGGAGCTCAAAGGATTTCGTATGGCTTTCTCCCAATCGGTGTACTCGTTCTGTAAAGGAAGATGATTGCATTTTGAGGTCAGTGGGTAGCCGAGGGACTCTCAAAGGCGCCAATATTGAAGCGTACTTAAAGTATGCATCAAAACTATGTAGGATCCGGAAAATTTGCTGAAGTATAGCCACAGGAACCGTGGGTATTGGTGTAAATAGATTGTTTTTTGTTTATTTGAATTACATAAACAGAAGAAACTTATTTTCGTGGTCATAGTCATTGAATAAATGTAAAAATATTTGTAAAAATACCATTTTTTTTAGAAATCCGGTGATGGTAAATAATTTACGATTAATGGAACCGGTTAGAGCTAAAGGTGCTTCACTTCATATCTCTCATAAATAGTTGAGCTAAATTTATAAAAAACCAATATCTTTTATGACATTTTAGTTATATGTTAGAGTATTATTTGTTCACCTAAAACATAAGTTAAGCGAAGCGAATTGTAAGAGTAAACAATATATGTGAAATTCACTGTGACTGGCATTTTATTAAATCCTGTTTAATATTTTATAGATTTTATAGGTATGTATATACAGAGTTTCTGGTATTCAATAAAAGTGTCAGCTCACCTTCAAGACGGCAAATATTTCGTTGAGATGATAGTGAAAATTATTACGCACAAAAGTGCGCAAAATGCGATCCCGCCGCGTCTCATTAAAGCCAAACTCCAAGTCTTGGGCGCTCAAATCCAAATAGGACTCCACAGATGTGAGGCAGAAAATGAGGTCTCGTTTCGGAAAGTTTGCATATTCAATTCCTGAAGTACTGAAAACGCCAGGGAATCGGGGAATCCATTGTTACGCATTTTTCGGCTCAGAATTTATGCATTTAGCTTACCTAACAATAGCTGAGCCCAGGGGCAGGGTGGAGCTGCCCAGGGGATTGGCGCCGGGTGATATTACAGTGCCATCCACAAATGGAGCAAAGCCCACCAGGAATCTGCAAAATAAATTGTTATTTAATAGTATCAAACATATTTTGATTGAAATCGATTTGAGTGAATCGATTTGGTAGCAATTTGGCACCATTCATTGTGGCCCTGATTTATGTGCAATTCACCAATTTATGACGTCCTGAATAGTTGATTTCCAGCTTTATTTGATTAGCGAATTGGTATTTATACCCCAATTAGTCTGTTTCGATAACCAAATAAAGCATAATGGCCGTGCATAAATCATAACCCAAATTGCAGCACAACTTGTGTTAATTAGTTTAATTTAATCGCCAAAATCGGTTTGTTTACTCGACGCTGATGTTTACTTTGGTCACTTAATGTGGCCCAAAATTGTAGTTACTATTTTTGGTCATAAATTATATTGGTGGTATTACCGTGGGTGGTCCACCTTGACCGCCAGCAATTCGGCCACGCTTTTCGTCCTCAGGCAGGGGGCCAGATCATCGTACAGCATATCGCCATGGCATCCTGTCTGCTCTGCCACGCGCCGCTTCACGAATAGTGGATTCTTTTGAATCGCCCAAGGCGACAGGGCAGATCCACTCACCAGGACAGTGCGCTGAATTAAATCTGTATGGACGGGGCGATACACAACAATGCGCTAAGTGAAACAATTTCAGTGCGGGGGGCGGCTGAAAAATGCCTACCACTTGCCACTGGGGACACCACCAGGATGTTGGCCAGCACAGCGCCGGTGCCGTAGCCCAGAAGGGTTATACTCTGCGGATCTCCGCCGAAGGCCGGCAGGTTCTCCTTGAGCCAGTGCAGTCCCGCCACGAGATCCATTAGCCCGAAGTTGCCCTGGGCACTCTCCTTGCCGCCTGTTTTCAGGAATCCAAAGATTCCCAGCCGGAAATTGATTGTCACGACGATGACGTTGCCGTGGGCGGCCAGCTCGGAGCCATCGTAGGGATTCCCTGAGTTCCAGTCGTACGATTCGCCGTGAATGAAAACCACAGTGGACAGTTTGGTTTTCGCTTCGCCCGAGGTATCATCGACATTACCTGACATTACAGAGGTATATCTAATTTAGAGCTATGAAATATCATTGACATCCTGGTTGTGGCATCGCCTTGATTTTTCGATGATTGGGGCTATCAAAGCTGCCAATTCTGGAGAGCTTGCAGTCGCTATAAAATCACACTGCAATGCACTACGGAATTGAAAGCCTCGAAACCATTCTCTTAAATGGGCCTCACAGTATTAACAAATTTGAAACTTCTTACTTAATTTTAATGCATAATAGTATATATTTGTAAATTTACTACAAAATTGGATATGTTTTGTAGTAAAATAAACCATCAAGAATATAAAGTCAATGCACTACGGAATTGAAAGCCTCGAGACCAAAGGCAACCTTTCTCTTAAGTAGTTTTCGAAGTATTTCCCTATTCTAAATTTCCAACTTAAATTTATATGTAATGCCACCTTTTTGTAGTAAAAGAAATTGTCAAAATTATAAATTAATTTATGGATTAAAATATGTGCTTACTAATTAAACAATTTCCTACATATTTCCTTGAAAATGAGTCATACTAATCTCTTAAGGAGTCTTTTTCATATTACTGATTACAAAAATTAAATGTGTTGAAATATTTTTAAGAGTTACAGCAGTTGAATGAAGATATTTTAGTTACAATTGTCTTTAAATTTCCAATTTAATATCAAAATCGCCCCAATCATATTAAATTTTGAACCAGGATAAAAACCTTGATTTTGAATCGTTGAAAAGTGTTTGCAAAAGTTTAGCTTGATTTTCTAGATTTTCTATCAGTGCTAGTGCTTTCCTAATTAAAGTTAAAATGCGTAAACAAAAGCCTTTTTTAATTTCAAAACATATTCTCCAACAAAATAGAGCTTATCTAGTAAAACTGGTTGTAAAATTCAAACGAAAACAACTCTGTTTATTTGCCTGGCCAAACTTGATTTAGTCAAATGCAGTTATTTGATTTTGTGTATTTTCACTCGAAAATGGTCGGTCTCCTGGTGGATATCATTTTAATGGCACCACTGGTGTTGGGGGGGGCGCTCGTAAATTCGAAAACTGGAGCAGACCAAAGTAAATACGAAACACTTACGGCGGAGGCGGCGCGTCTCGTAGGGCACATAGATATTTAGGTATAGGCAGTCTTCCGATTGGTTCTTGAGCAGCGGCAACAGGCGCCGCATTTGGGCGAGGCGGGCGCGTGGCACCTCCAGGAGCGCCTCCGGGCCGTTGGGCGGGATGGGGATGTTCTGCGGGCAGACGGGCGAGAATCGATCTGCGCTGCGAACCGTTTTCCACGTCGACGGCGTTATGGGGGGCATAAATCTGCAAAAGCGTTCGGTATTCGTTTCGATAAGTAAATATTCCATTTTGTCCAAACACACACACACACACACACACACACACAGGCAGAGGCTGGAGCGGAAGTGGCCATTGGGCAGCAAACTATCGCATATCACGCATACGCCGAGTGGGTCATCGGCTTGTTGGGAGGTTGAGAGTTGGCAGCGATTAAAAGGAAAAGGATTCGCTGGGGCTCGTAAAACACAGAAACTAAGTACTGGCCATCAATCAAAATTGCAAACTGCTTTTGATTAATTGTGCATTTTATTGTTTTGCGTTGAAATCCATCGATCACCAGGATGAGCCCAGCGAGACAGGCATCAGCGATAAATATGACTGCTCACTGCTTTGCCTTGCCTGGCTGCTATGTTGATTTTATGACACGATAATTGACGCGAAACGTTTTGATTGTTTTTTCCTCCTTTGTGGCTACACCACGCCACCACTCCGCCACTCCGCCACTCCATCCGACCATCTAACTCTACCAATCCCCTCGAGCAACATCCGAACATCCGCAGCCGATTTCTTTTTCCCATTTAGCCAACCGGCGAAAGGCAAACAACAATGGACCGCATAAACAAAAAGCTCCCTCCCGCTCGCGTTTTGCGGCGAGCATAATTTTTCAGTTATACGTGACTTGGTTCGTGTGCATTTCACGTTTCCAGCTCGCAGTTTTCCCCATGAAAACTCCCTCTGCCCCCGAAACGGGTCGGCGGTTCGACATGTTCGCTGCGCGAAAATTAATACTTTTTCGACAGAAGCCCTGGGAAAAAGTTAGACCATAAACTATTTATAAACGAATATAGCAATTTTTGTTGGCAACTTTTATGCGAGTGTTAACAGCCAGCGTTTTATTCCGCTGCCTTTATTTTTGTTTCGCCGTATACGGGTATACGGAATTTTGAATTTGGTCCCGAAATTGTATGCTTTGCTAAAAACACACGCACCCACACATCCCACTCGTGTTATGCTGTTGGCTAACAAGCTTAGAATCCCGTGCATATAGTATGTATAAATAACCCTCTAAAACATTTAAAAGCTTTCAATGGAATTCGATTTTCCACGGAACACTCGACATTGCCCAATTCCCGGGAGTGGCATCATTTCCTTATTTTCAATATGCTGTTCATTTTTGATTAGAAAGATTGGGTGACAGATGCGCTTGATTAATTGCCACTCTCATGCCACTCTCATGACCGTATTACAAAATAAATATCGCCTTATCGGCGGTCCTGCAGAGACGGTTGTTCACGGGAATCCCTCCTGGGGGAGGTTCCAGGAGGTGCTGCTGGCATTTGATTAACTTCTGGCTGGCGATGTGCGCCATCTGTTGCTGCATGATAATGAACCGCATTCATAAACGACTTCATTTCACTCGATTTTGGGGGGCCAGGCGTCGTCACACTTTGCCACAGGAAGTAATTAAAGAACAATTTCATGAATTGTGGCTAAGCAAACACACAACACACGCTGGGAGGGAGACCCAAGGCGCCAGCGCCAGCGCCATCGCCAGCGACAGCCAATGTCGGTTCGGTTGAGGTGGTTGAGGGCTGTTGAAGGACCCTTTAAGTACTTCATCCAATCGCTTCATCAAACACACTTGTTGTTCATGCATGTCACACAAAGCTTTTACTCCTGCAAGCTATGCTATGTGGACGGGGTGTGGTGTGCTTTGTATCCTTGGGAGAGTGGCGAGAAAGTGCGAAAGTCCCCGAGTATCGTAAAACTTTTGTAATATCCCACANCACAGGAAGTAATTAAAGAACAATTTCATGAATTGTGGCTAAGCAAACACAACACACGCTGGGAGGGAGACCCAAGGCGCCAGCGCCAGCGCCGTCGCCATCGCCAGCGACAGCCAATGTCGGTTCGGTTGAGGTGGTTGAGGGCTGTTGAAGGACCCTTTAAGTACTTCATCCAATCGCTTCATCAAACACACTTGTTGTTCATGCATGTCACACAAAGCTTTTACTCCTGCAAGCTATGCTATGTGGACGGGGTGTGGTGTGCTTTGTATCCTTGGGAGAGTGGCGAGAAAGTGCGAAAGTCCCCGAGTATCGTAAAACTTTTGTAATATCCCACAAAACTTGACGCGCGCGGCTCTCGTTTCGTTTCGTTTCGTTTGCCGCTCAATACCATTCAACTCCTGAAATGGCTTATCGAACTTTTGTGGCTCCCAGGTCCTTGATTTGCTCTCAACCATCGACTCCTGGCGCCCAGAGCCCCGTCAACTGTTTTGTTATTAATTGGGTGTGGAATGGTCCCGCTGATTCCTCTAGAGAAACCCTTGCGGAAGTTTGCTGTTTTTAAAATCGCAACCCAACCCGCCAAACTAACTCCCGGAAGAAAGTTTTTTAATTGTTAGGTATACAGTGCAAAGTTGCGGATTAATTCGAAGTAGCACTTTGGCTTCATTACGAGCGGCTTCATGCCCGTCCCTGCGGTACTTTAAATCCTCAAACAATGCTTTGGGATTTCCGGGGCCGAGGCCGGGACCCGTAAACTTCTCACTTGCAGGCAACAACCCGCGAACGTGGGAGGTCCAAGCAACGGGCCCTGGTAACCAGGACCCAGAGCCCAGAGCCCAGATCCCAGAAACAAGACCTGCAGACCCGCACCGTAGTGCCAGGCACACCAGCTACACACATATTTCATGAGAATAATTATTAAAATTGCTTTGGATAAAGTTGCGCAGGGGCCGCAGTGTGAAAAAAAGTTACCCGAAAGAGCCTCTGCCTTTCAGCCCTGAGACGACCCCCATGTGGCGCCCAGATAGCGATATCTCTGCCTTTTGACTGTTGGTGAGACCATGACACGAACTTGTCCAACTTTCGTGTACAAACTGAATTTCGAGCGTAACCAGTTGGAACTTTTGCAAAATTAAATAAGCAGAAAATAAGAGCATACAGATTTTCTTTTTAGTCGACAACCGTCCGCTGAAGATGACAATCACTTTAGTATTTATGTTAAATTAAGATGCGTGCTACATTATGTAGTTACTTGCTCCTATAGCAAAATTTAGCACGCTTGTAATAAATAAAATCATACAGCTTCTATATTTCCTGCTTAAGCGATCTTTAGAAAACCTATAACATTTATAACACTTGAAAGTTATAGCTATTTTAGAAGGTTATTTGTAAACACTACAATATACTTTACAAGGTTTTGTTTTCAATATTTAGTTCTTCTTATATTTTTAAGTTTGAAATAAGGTTTTTTGAATATTTTTGAATTTTGAATATGTTTTCATGATAAGCTTTCAATGCTAGATTCCAATTACTAAAAGATTGTGCCTTGTTTCTTCGGTAGTTTGGTAAGATTATCTTTGAACTAAAGATAGGATATCTTGTAAAGTTTTATGTAAAGACTTTCCGTTCGTGTCACGTTGTCAGCACCGCTTGGCGAGAGTTTCAGAACCAACCTAGAACCCCCGGGAAGCGTAATCTTGTGCAACAGCATGCGACTCGACTCACCTGAGACTGCCCACCGGCGGCGAGGCGTAGGGTATGCCCAGGAAGGCCTCCACCAGGGGCGACGAGCGCACCACAATCCCCCGCAGCAGTCCGTACTTGGTCTTGACGGTGTTGCTGCCACCGTGCAGGCACTCGCACCCATCCGGCCACAGGCTGGTGAGCAGCAGGAGCATTAGCAGTGTGCTCGGCGTCAGCTGGTGGCGCCAGCACGCCTCCTGGTGATGTTCTCTGTGCGGATGATGTCCGGGATGAGCCGGCTGATGGGGTTGTCTTCGGGGGCTCGAGTTCGGGCATGGGCTGGGGCTGGGGTTGGGCCTGGGCGTGGGGCTGGGGACTCCAGCTGGCGTTGCTGACATTGCTGATTGCTGGCGCCTTTGATTGTGTTTGTCGGTTGTGGAAATCTCTAGAAATCTCTTTAATGTTATCAGTCTTATAATGCAAATTCCCGTTGCCATGATGCGGGCATCCGCCGCTGCTTCCGCTTCCGCATTCGCTCCGGCTCCGGCTCCGGCTACCGTTTCCGTTTCCGCTTCCCGCTCCTCTTTATCTTCTGTATCCGCATCCGCATCCGCTTCCGCAATCGTTTGCTGCACAATTGAAGCGCAAATAGTTCTAATGCAACCCATCAAGGAACCGAGGCAAAGTAAACCGTAAATATGTAGAAAACGCGATTGAATTATCTTAGTTTGTGCCGCCATCTGACGACTCCTTATCCTTGCTCCTCCTGCTCCTCCTGCTCCTCTTGATCCTTCCTTTGCTGCTCTCAGCATCAATTGGCCCGGCCAGCTTCCGCTTGTTTGTGACACTTTCCGGCCATGGCAATCGAACTGTGACTTGGACTTGGTCTGAGAGGGTGACTGTGACTTAAGCTGAGACGGAGTCGGAGTCGGAGTCGCCGATGGGCACCCCGGCACAGACAGGATGCTGCTGCTGCTGGTGCTGCTGCTACTGCTGCTACTGACGCTGGGTGCCGCCGTGTCCTTTTCATTTTCATTTTGACAGCAGTTGTGCGCATGTTGAGCTTGTGATTCACGTGCAGCACCGTCATGGTTGGACCCTAACGCTTTGATTTCAAATATTATACACCGAACGTGTTGGCCTCTCCTCTATTAGAGCTGCAATTTCAGCTTCCGTCCCCGTCTCCAATATCCAATCCCTCGGCTCTGGCTCGGAGTCCCCAACTCTGACTGGCTGCCCGTGAGCTGGCGAAAATATCTGGAAATGTGCGAAAAAAAAGCAAGAAAAAAATTAGCTGCTACACGCTAACCAATTTAAGAATACAGTGCAGGGAATTTGTGTGGGTGGGTATTGCAGCTTTTATGAGATTGCAGCTTGCCCGACGGAGCAAAATGCAGTGCCGTGTCGCTGCTAGGACCTTTACGCTGTCAGGCTTCGGTCTTAACTGCGCCACGCATCAGAGCGTGGCATCCTTAAATAGCCTTGGTCAATGCATCCGGCCGGGCCCCAAGCCAGGCAGCCCTGCCATAGATGCAGCAATGGCAGCATCAACTTGTCACACTTGAAAATATCTAGTGGCAAGGAGATATTTCGAGGCAATTTAAGATATATAAAATCTAGCCAAGGCAAGTGTGGATCCACTTAGGTATCCCCTTAACTCGGAAAATATTTGACAAAGCTAGCTAAACTAAGTTTAAGTGGTTATAACCGAAAGAAAACTGAAGAAGAAGACAATAATATAGTATTGGAAGATTAATAGCATAGCACATTTTAGATTTACCCTTTTGAGGTTATGGACTTTTAGGTTAGGCACTTTGAGGTTATGTATTATTTATTGGTCTCACATGTTGGAGCTGAAAAGCTTATAGACATACAAATGTTCTGCACCAAGTTTTCTTTGATTATTACTACCGGGTAGGGGAATTTCTTTCAGTGTGCGGTAATGGGGCCTGTTTTGGCGCCCACTTTATGGCTGCCACCTCAGAACGGGGCACGTTTGCGGCGTCGAGCTGAACTGCTGCTGCTGCTGCTTGTCGTTGCTGCAGGTGCAGGTGCAAAGCGCTTTGCGATGGCACCGTTTGACCTCGCCTTCTGCTCCTTGCCGCCTTGCCGCCTTCAGCGCCCTGCCCCACCACCCTCGTCCTGCTTATCCTGTTGCCTCTGGTGTGGCTTTTGTGTGAGCGAGAGTAAAGGATGATTGCAAACGTGTTGGATCGCTGGGAACTAGTGTAGCGAATGGCTTTTATGGAAAATAGCAAAAAAATGTCTGCTGATTGATGTCCGAAACGTTCATTCTTCGAAAACAGTTTGGCTAATTAACTTTTCAGCACCTCCCCGACGGAAATACAGATTTGGACCATATGAATCGCATTATCAGAGGCGTGTCTGGTCCATTTGCATAAAAATACGCACAACACAACCCTCTCAACACATTACAATGATAATCCCTAATGTAGGCCACGCACACTCGCCCCTGGTCTGGCTTTATTTGGGTTAAGATAAAAATGTGTAAATCTGTCAACCTTTTAGGTGTTAATTTAATGTACTTAACCGCACAAAACACGCTCGCAAAGCTGTGCCACCGGCCCCGGCACCAGCCACCAGCCACCAGCACCGGCACCAGCATCACAAATGTTATGGACTCCTAAGCTCTTGTGGGCCTCATTAACAAATGTTGCCTTGTTCGTTCTCCATTCGCCGTTCTCCGGTCTCTGTTCCGGATCCTGTCGGCCTGGCCGGGGTCAGGATGCTCAAAGTGCTCGCACACTGGCGGCGGTCATATATCTTGTGCGTTACCGACCCGGAGAGCTCTTTAAATCCGTATATTTTATAAAGCTAAACAATTGGCAAAAATAAAACAATGCCAGAAACACACCCCGCACAATACCATACCATACAGGCGAGACGAGTTGAGCTCGCTTGAGATGTGATGCGATGAGATGAGCTAAACAAACACACATTTCACTAAATTGCAGCCATAAAACTAAAGTTTAACTATCCAGCGGACCGGAGGGTATTGCCCATGGGCAGGCAGCTTAGTTTTTCCCTGCCCCACATGTGGGGGTAATGTGTGTGTTTGTCTATATGTATGTTGACAACCAAAATGTCGGCACGTTTTTAACGAAAACGAACAAAAAATCGCTCCTGTCTTTACTTGGCTTTGGTTCAGTCCATCCGGGCATTGCGGTGAGTCATGGCCTGCCTGCCTGACTGCCTGCTGCTGCGGATGCTCGGGATTTTCGAATAAATTTCATCGTTTCAATTAACTAAAAGCTGAAAATGGCACTGCTGCTGCTGCATTGGAGTATAGTACTTATGTTTCTGCGAAAACTCTTCAAGCTGCCTTATGTGTGTGTGTGTGAAAACGCTTGAGAACTCGCAACGCTTGTCTCCTGCATGATAAATATTTACATTTTCCTTTTATTTCGCTTTACGCTTGGCAAATGTCTTTCATGGCATGCGTTTTCTTTAGCTCTTTATGCTGTTTCTAGGTTCTTTCATTCTTTTGCTGAGGAAATCTGTAAAGACCGATAAAATTGCATATTTTCCCATGAAAGGCGTCGGGCCCAGAGGGGCCACAAAAAAAAAATAACGTATAGATGCAGGCAGCTGGGTGTGGGGGGGATGGTCA
Organism: Drosophila ironensis; assembly: GCA_021223825.1. Taxonomy (NCBI): domain Eukaryota; kingdom Metazoa; phylum Arthropoda; class Insecta; order Diptera; family Drosophilidae; genus Drosophila; species Drosophila ironensis. Next base: position 263,918 of record JAJJHQ010001334.1, read on the forward strand.
TGGGGCAGACATTTATCCCAGGCCATCAGGAACGTTCATTCACACACAGCATTTCCCTGCAAAAGCTGGGGATCCCGATCCCACATGCAGATGCAAGGGGAGCCGGGGCATGGAAATCATGGCAACGCAAACAGGAAATGTTACGCTACCGACTTACTCAGGTCTTTTTCATCGCCGCCTCCTCGGTTGCCAAGAAAACGCGCTGGCAAAATAAGCAGATGAAACGATATAAGGTGATGGCTCCTGGGGGTCGACTATCGCTTGCTCAGGCTCTCGCTTCTAGGGGTTCCTCCCGAAAATCACTCAAATGCCAAAAGAATTTTCATGGCCCCAAAAGATATGCTAAGGATTTGCGCAACATTATTGCCCTGCCTCGGATTTCAGATTTGCGCCCCTCGCATTTCCTTATAAATCGAGAAGTTCACTCTGGATTGTCTCGAACATGGGCGTAGCCAAAGTCATTTCCTTGCGGAAAATAAAATATAGTTTTACAACTGCGCGATGGCTACGACCTGACAGATAAGTATGATTTTCAGTTTTGCAATAATAAAAAATTGGCATACTCTGGGTCGGATTGGGTCGGGTCTGGAGTGCCCAATGCCAGGACACTCTTTTTCCGGGGTAACGAGTGCAAGCCTGGGAGGGGGGAAAGCCACCCGCAAAATTGCACACACAACCAGAGGACCAGAGGAGCGGCGTCCTCGTCTTGTCATTGCCAGGCGCTGGGTGAAGTTTTTGCATTAAAAGTGGAAATAAAAGTTGCAAGACGCATTAAAAATTGTTGCATTTTACAATTGCCATGGAATGGCAATTGTGCAACGGCATTGCCAGTTCCCGGAATGGCTGCAATGTTCCATAGTCGGCCATGTCGAATGTGATGACGATGACGCTCAGTTACTGGACGATTGTGCGGCAGCACTTTTTAATAAGTTTCCCAAATGATTCTCGTGCTTCTCCGCCAGCTGAATATAATAAAAGAGGCAGCTGAAAATTGCAAGGAAATTGCTCAAGAAAAGCCAAACCAAAGCAATATCTCCCGTTTAGTCAAGCATTCAATTGATTTTCCCTAGCAAGCGCCAGGAAATAAGCTTTAAGCTTGCCCCAGTCTGAGGGGAAAACAATGGAAATGCTACGGGCGGATAGCGATATTTATGAAAATAAATACAGATTGGTCTGCCGTCCTCGCAGATGCGAGCATGTGCGTTCGCTGCTTCTGTTTTTATGGGGCAGAATTTCTACCATCGCAATATTATTTTATTTGTGCTTGGCTGCGGCTCACAAAGGAAATTTTGATAACAATCTGCAGACTGTCGGGCGAACAAATTGGAACTTTAAACAACTGAAAGTTTCCTAGTGCTTCAAGTTGGCCACGAAAACATCTTAATACATTTCTAGCCAATATTTCTAGTTCTCATTCAATGAATTATCTCGTTATCCTTGAGGGCTGACATCCAAAATTGGTTCTGGCCATGAAACTGAGGCGGGATTTCAATTTCAAATTAATCTGCGCCTCCGGGTCCTCAGGATATTTCTCTGGAATTGTAGATGGAACGGCCGAGAAATGCCTGGCTCAATGTACTTTGACCCTCGTTGGCAAATCGTTTGATGAACCCATTTGCTGCAATCATGAAAATGTGATATAATTAGCAGCCAAGTTACAAGGACTCACAAAGGACTGGCCGGGCTGACTGGGCCGGTTGGGCTGGCTGGCTGGGCTTTCCAAGGACCTTTGGCAATTTCAATTTCGCACCAAAAGGAATTACGCCCTCCTCTTATCCCATTTTAATTTCGCTGTGTGTGTTTTTTGTTTTATTTGCCATTTAAATTATAATTCTCGTTTGACCTTTTTTGTGTGTGCGCCCCATGTGCCTCTGTGTGTAGAGGAGGGTCCTTCTATTTGCCAGACTGTCAGAAAAAGGACGAAGCGCCTGCCTACCCGCCTGCTTGAAATGGCAAAAGGCGAAAACCATGCCCCGCCATGGAGCAGCATCAGAATGTGGAACTACAAAACATTTCAAATGCCATTTAGTGCCAGCCGTCGTTGTTGCACCTCACTCACATAGCGGCGCACACACAGAGAGAGAGGGACATTTTCACAGGACACTCGCACTCGCACACGCACCGCATTTGCTGGATGGCATTCGCCGGAACCATGGGCGGTGAAATCACAGAACTTTCCCCTTTCATTATGCTGCAGAATAAACGAGGTTACATGGCTGCTTGAATCCACAACCGAATAAGACAGGAAAGGGGCGGAGGCCGAAAGGGTCAGGCTGGTATGAGGGGGCTGGGGCCGCTTCCCGGGCACTTGGCAAGCTCTTTGGGTCTCGTTTTTGCTCTCATTTCACCAAAAGTTTGTTATGTATTTTCCCATACTTGTTTTTCCTATTTCCTCCCATTTTTTTTTGCTCGCAAATTGTGCTATTTTTTCCTACCGTTGTTGTTCCCAGATTGTGGATTTGTCGAGTTGGCGAATTTCATTCGGAAATGCATTTTTGCCAGCCCCGCTACCAGAAATAACAAGAAATTTGTCAATAAAGCATCGCAGGATGAACTTGCCATCGTTCCAAATGATGACACACTCTGTCCGGTCTGCTGGCACTTTTCCTAACCCCCCTTGCATGGCTTTAAATTAAGGTCACTCCCATTTGGTAATTAGAAAACAATTCCTTGCACTATTGCGGCATTGTCAGGCGAAAAGTTTCCAACAAGTTGGATAAATTTATGTTTGTTCATATCTCGGGGTGACAAAACGATGGGAAAGTGAATATGTGTCTGACATCTACGGGCATCTGCAGCGGAAATCGAAAAATAAAGTTTGAACAGCTGAAGGTTAAACTAGTTTGTGTAATCTCGAATTTTTGTTTCAGCCGGGAGGAAATTGGTTTTTAATGGACTGCATTTATGTGATAACCTAACCAAGCATTGCAGTTTAAACTTTAAATTGGTGCTTGGAATGTAAACAGCATTTTGGGCGAATTTATTTATAATCCCACTTAAGGGCGACACATACCATATATAATTAATGCCTGGTAGCTGTTTTCACCTCCTTTAATTTCACGTACGAACAATGAAATTTCTCCCCAAAGTCAAATGAAATAATTATCAATTATGTGGAAACACACAAGGCCCTGTTGTTCTACTAGTTCCAATTCTAATTATAATTACTCCCCGAGGATTCTTTGACGCCTAATGACCTAAGGACGTTGTTGCCGCTAGCAAAATGTAAATGAGACAACTGTGGTCAATTGAAACATATTCAAAGCTGATTTATGCAGGTTCATATGCATATACGAGGCAGACTACACCACACACAATGTATATGGATACATATAGTACGAGTACGTTCATGTGCCATGTAGGCAGCTGATTAACATGGGAATGAAGATACAGATAAGGATGAGAATGAGATGCACGTGGGGCGGCGGGGAGGCGTAACAGGGGGGCTCTCCTGCGGCTGCGACTAAAGTAAAGTTGACCAAATTACGGGGCCATAAATTATTTATGACTGCGGCAAGAGGCAAACAGGCGTGCAAACACATCCAACATGCCCAACTCGAGTTAACTCAACTGGCCCCAGCACGAAACTGTTAATAGTTAGCCGGAATACAGGGAAGCCTTGCTGGGGAGATTTAATTTAGACGGCAGCAGATTGTGTTCCTGTTTTTCCACATATCAGAGACGTTTGCTAAAGTGTGCCAGCTATCAAAAGGTAGTCTAGAACTTATTGTTTTCAGATTAACAGATAGGCATATCTCCCTAAAGTTAGTTTAAAATATAATCGAATACTTATGCTAGTAAGCTCATCTGATTGGCTTCAAAAATTTCGTTAAAGTTTTGTGAAGATTTTGCAGGAGAACAAGTTACACTGGTCGTATGCGTAATATTAAAAGAAAATATCTTTTAGCAGAAAAAGCAGATAACATTTTGTTCCTGCCATCTAGGAATCTACGAGTAGTACCTATGTACCTATTCTGTTTATATTATCAGCTGTGTTACATATATCTTAATAAAGGTTTGGTAAAGATTTTGCTGGAAAACAAGTAGCACAGGTCGTATGCGTAATATTTTCAACAAAATTTCTATTGGAGAAGCGATTACATTTTGTTTCTGTTTCATTCGCATAATCTTGTAATTATTATATTTATCTAATCCGATGTGTTAAGTATATATTGCTAGATATGTATATAGTTGTTAAATATTCTGCTGGAGAACTAGTTACACAGGTCATATGCGTAATATTTTGTACGAAATACCTTTTCGTGGGAGAAACTGAGCAATGTTAGGGAACCTGCACATCATTACTGCTGTCGAAGCTTCACTGTAGCAAATTGTAGTGTCTGTAATAAGGCATTTGCCTGGGGAATGGGCAACAGCCATCGAGTGGAGCCATGGTACTTGGGAAAATGTAAACATGAACGTACTCCCCCTTGCTAGCGATGCTGTTTCTGGCGCTGGGACTCTACACTTATCGTATTTACTATGTACTTAGTATAATTAAATGGGTTTAATGCAAATGTTAAGCCTTCGCCACGCCACTCTGCCACTTTACTAGCGCCAAGTCCATACAGTCAGTCAAGTTTATTCATCATCCAGATAGATCGGTGCCGTCGAACAGAGAGTGCGGCGCAATTCCCTCTTGTTTTCGCACATTTTCTGTGACTTTGTTTGGTTCTGCGGGGCGGAAATTGAAATCGTTTGTAATTTAATGAGCATGTAAATTAAAGTATGCACTTAATGCCAAAATATGCGATGTGTGTGCGCAACACGATGCCAAACACACAGGGCACGGTGTTGTGTATCCTCCCTGCAGCTTATACTATATATTCAATCGTAATTTATTGCAGCTGCGAAGCGAAAACTTTCAATCGGTGCCAATGGAATTAATTTGAGCCTGCGCACATCCTTTGTAGTGTGTATTGTTAATGTATTTATGTATGTATCTAGGTGTGTGGGAGCTGTTCAAATATGCATACTTCCTTGCTTATCCCCACATCCGTACATCCGCAGATGTACGTACAATCCGGACCAAGCAAATAGTAGCGCCAAGCTGGTAATTGAAAGCCATATTTAGGAGTAAATGCGATACTACCAAGATTTCAAACTTCCGCTTTCAGTAACAAATTCTGCGATGTGTACTACTTCGAAAGAGATTAATAAGGCAACGGATTCTGTTGATTGACCTACAAAAATCTGGGTTTTTATAGTTTTAAAATCACAGCTAAACATACTACTAAGTGTTAAATTCAACATAAAAATTAATCAGTTTTTGGGGGAGTTATTTGATTAAGCTTTCAAATACAATATGTAGTAGCCACTTCTTTTTTTATTACAACTTATGTATATTTATGGAAAACGAGTATGCGCACTGCTATTTGCACGGGCACAGCTGTAAATACCTCACATACGATGTATACCCTGCGTATGTGCTATTTTATGTGTGTACTTTTTTTGCTGCCTTGTTGGAAGGAAGTTGGAGGCATTGCCAGGAGCAGAGTTTGTGTTGTTCGAGGGGCTAAGTCTGGCTAAGCTCCTGGTAAGGATACGCTTGAACTCTTTTCGGTTTTAGTCGATTTGCAGGGATTTCTATGCCGATTAAATGCCCCGGGTGAGGTTGTGTGTTGCTTCAGTTGTGGCCAAAGCGAAGCCCAATAGTTTAAAACTACGAAATCGCAGCACCAAAGCTAAAGGCAATTATTTGCCCGCATTATTTGAATACCTGCAATTATTGCTGCGGCAAATCAAAGAGATGAATTTTAAAAATATACCATTTTTATCCAAATTAAAAGCACTCAACATCAGCACCAGATACCGCACAAGATCCCGCAGCCCCCCCTGAATATTTTATATTGCTCAAACATTTGCATGCAGGTCGGCGGCGGCGGCGCGGCGGTGGTGGCATTTATTACTCTCAACTCGTACAGTAAACTCATGCGAGCACAAAAGGGCAATTCATTACGCAATGATAATTAACATGTAATCAGAGTCGGTAACGACTTGGTCAGAGTTCGCAGCGGCTCGTAAATATGGCCCGAAAAGGTTGCGGGGCATAAATTTAATTTGCACTCACGACCCCGAAGAGGTGCACTTCCGGTTGGCATTTAAAGTATCGACAGTAAAAAAAAATGAAGCTGTAAAATTGAAACGGCCAAATCGACTCTATAAATCAGTCAGAGGAGAGTTGATGCTGGCCCATGCCATTGTTTCTGCTGCTACAGGCGGCGAGTGAGTAAATGGCATATCAATGCGTGATTACGTATACGCCGCATGGGCCAAACAAATTGCCAAGCCCCTACCGAGGGCCAGGGCGGTTCTCTTCATTATGCCGAATGCCTACGTGCACTACTTATTTATCAAGTGATGGGGCTACTATGAAGCCACCTCCTCCCAACAGCCTCCTCCCAACCGCCTTCTTTATTTATGGAAGTGACTCGTCGAGTGCGAACTCCTCGCGCATCATCCATCCCAGCACCCACGCAGCCACGCATCCACCCACCACATCCAACTGCCCGCAATCCAGTAGGTCATGCCAGGGCCTGCTTCCGCACCATTGCACACTGGTTCAAACAATTTGTTCGTCGCACGAAAACAATAAATAACTTAAATCAAACATCAGTTCCGCAGGAGCTGTGTAATTGCAGGCCATATTTAAAATCAGAATACAAAATGCCAGGCTGAAAATTATGTTTGCGTTTGACAAGCAGAGTGGCCAAAAGAAGCCGCAATTGGTTCTGCCATTTTCACAATTATCAAGTTTGTTCATGCATATCATTGAAAAATACGTGGAATAATGAAAATGTCGCTTTGCGAAGGTTATGTGGTTTCTTTTTTCAATCAAAGGATGGCAAAAAGTAACCCAATCAAGCATTGATTTCATTGTAATTACAATGTCTTGCCAATTGACTCTTTGGGCTGCCAAAAGCGAGCCGCTGTTTGCTTTTATCCCCCGAATCCTGACCAGTGTGTTTGGTCTGCGGGGGATACACAAATAAGCACACGCGGAGCGTCAAGATATACGACTGTATGATTATGGGGACGAGGGTGTGGGCGTAGCAGAATTGTGCGTTAAACGTCTGACGCTGATAATGAGAAAAGCATTGGGGGCTTCTGTGCAGAGTGCCCGGGGAGCGATAGGCTGAGCCGCATCTTTATCCTGATCCGTTGCCTGACGCCTGCTGATGATGTTTACGTTTGAATAATTTATGACACAATAAAAAAGCAGGAAAAGCAGGAAAAGCTACGAAAAGCCGAAAGCCGAAAGGCGGCAACGCCATTGGGATCAGGATTGCTAGCTGGGCGGGCGAACCCCGGACCACGAGCAGGACCACAGCGGCTGCAGTGTAGCCGCAAGGTGCAAAGAGGCGGTTTCAAAGACGGCCATAGCCGTGGCAACTGTGGCTATGGAAATGCCATTTAGATACACTCGCATCTACGAGGATGGGAATGCGGTTGCGGATGCTACGTGGCTCACGCACACCAGTCATGCGAACTGAAAGACCGTCGACAGAGAGCGTTTTTATTCATTTCAAAAAATGATAATTGGCTACTGACAGCCACAGCAGCCGCAGGGAGCTCAGCAGGACGGGAGTGATTCGACCAGGAAAATGGAAAAACCGGTAGGTCGAGGCTTTCAGCATTGCTAAGCTGGCATCTGTCTGCTTTAGGGGTGGTAGGTGTGGCACTCATTTTTCTCAATAGGCGTGATTATACAAAATAGAGCAAACCAATTGCATAGTCAGGCCAGCGTTAAATCTAAACGTTTAGAGAAGCTAACTAAGAGCTTTTTGAATGCGTATGCTTAATATTCAGCTTGGTGCTAACTGAGTACCGGGTATGCAGAGTCGGGAGCAGAAGAAACCCGTTTCTCCGTGTGCTTTGTGTCCTGTTCGGCGGGTAAATCAGAAACAGTCGAGTCGAGTCAAGCGGCGGAAACTGTAGCTGAAGTTGAATGGCAGACTGAATAGACCGCCGGTCCGAGATGGAGATACAGATACTATGGAACGCGGGCGGAATGGGGGCTGGACCGCCAACGAGCCTGCTAGCAGATAGAGAGTGCAAAAAAAGGGAATATAAATTGCCTCTTAAATATGGAATAAGTGCGGAAAGTGTACACCAGTCGACGACCACCAGCGAACGCAAACGCAAACGCAAACAACAAACATGCACATAGATAAACTATATAGCTTCTGGCCAAGATAAACACGCACACACGTTCAGATGGAAGACGGGCCAAATAGATGTAAGCCGTAAAAAAAAAACAAAAAAAAAGAAAGAAAAACTGACAAACACAAATGACTGAAAAAGTAGAAATGGTGGTTTTCGGGTGTCACGACTATGAATACCCGGTACTCAGTGGCAGATTGATTTTGGGAGTTAAAACTCTGTTAGTAATATAAATTTGCAATTTTTGGGCCGGAGGTGAGCGTGTTTGGTAACTTTTCAGGACAGGATAGGGAGTTACAGGCACACGAGTACAATATACAAGTCTAATGATTCTAACCTTAAAATTTTGGCACCAGAAACTTGTTCTAAATTGGTATCACTCCAATCTGAATATGCAATTAGTGTTTCTACGTACGGGTGAAAGGACAATTCTAGTATAAATTGGGGCTTCCTTTACATTGTTTCATAAATTATCGGGATTCTTAATATACCCTTGTTCTCTAAAAAAAAAGTAAGAATATGAAGAAGAGGAAGATGAAGCCAAGTTTTGTAACAGTTACAAAGATAAAGCAAAGTGGGCGTGTAATTGCGTGTGTGTACGTGTATGTCTGTATTTGTCAGCCTTTGTGGGCGGTGGGCAAAGTGGGCGGGGCGTGGAAGTGGCACGCGCTCCACCTCCACCCCTTTGAACCCCGCTCCTCTGATGTCCTGTCTTGTGTCTTCTCTGTGGGCCCGTGTCTCCTTTGTGTCCTTTTGCAAAGCGAATCCTTTGGCAATAGACACATAAATTCTAGCCAACACAACATTTCGATTCAGATTCATTCCCCATTCAAAGCAAATGACTTTGGGGCGGGTTTTGTCTTGGGGGTGTGGCCCGCTCAAAGTGTGGCATCTTGTGTTATAGCCATGTTAGATGCCTTGCCTCTGCAACCCATGTCCCTTAATCTCTTAGCCATTTGTTAATTTTCCACTTTCGATAAAATGTATTTTGAATTAAGCCAAAACATAGTGTGTTCGTGTATCCCCGTAACATATCTGTTGCGTTTCAGCTCCCTTTACAAAGCTCCCAAACAAAATTCAGTTTTTGCCATAACTTTTTTACAAGTGGTTTGATCTGAACAAGTCAATGCAATTTGCTCGCCTGCTATCGTATAGTAGTTTTCCTTTTTTGCCACATCAAAAGAGTGTCAGCTACAATTGCGTTGGGGTTGTGGCAAGTGCAATTCTTGAAAAGAAATTCTATTATTTCGTTTTATTTTCGACACACAGAACATATGAAAGCTTTGTGTTTCCATGTAAATGAAAGGTACCGAATCTTTTCAACCGTACTTTACATTTTGAATAGACTTTAAACGGCACATGATGAAAAAATGTTGGGATTTCATTAATTTTCTTTTCAAACGTTTGCAAAAACACTAGAAAAAACGCTGTAGTCGGGATTTCTCGATGACGAGGTATCATTTTTCCAAATTACATACATATTCAGCCATAAAAACAGTACGGAAAAGACCGTATTTTCATTATTTATTTCCCGATCGTTATAAAACTTGCTAAATGGCTAGATATTACAATTCTTTAGAATTGTTAGATTGCCTTCATTGGGTCGGAAACGTATACTTTTCCCTGTTACATACAATTGCACAAAATTAATATACCATTTTTAGGTATATTAAATTATATCTACAATACATTCATCTACAATACATTCATTCATACAATACATTCATCTAAAAAATGTGAACAACATGTGCAAAACACGTATTTACAAAAGCATAAAAATATTTTATGAAATCGGTTACAGTTACAAAGACAACATTTGATTGGACTCCAAATTCCAATGATTTTCTGCATTTATTTTAAATGCCTTGCATCGGTTTGTAGTTAAATTTAAACGTGTAATGTTATTACAAATTCGCAACAATATATTTTTGATTGGCTTCGCAATTTCCATTTGTAAATGAATTTGTTAACAGGTAAAAAGGGGCGGATTAACAGTTATCTCTGTGTTTCATTATTTAAATTTTTAATTGTAAAGTGCAAAGCTTCTTGTATAAATAAGTAAGCTGCGTGCAATTGCATGACAAATGATTTTTATTTAATTCATCCAATTCAATGTATTTGGTATTTATGACTCTGTGACTTATTTTGTGTAATTTTTTGGTGCTCAGCAGTATTTTTTAAATTAAATCATCTTATTTGCGTTGCCAATATTTACGCAATGTATCATATACAAATTCGGCTTTCGCTTGAAACATTTTTTGCTTATTATGCGGGTTTTTGGTATTTGTTTGTGGACCACATCACGTATGAGCAATTACGCCAATCAGCCTCGATAAGAAACCAATTAAATTAATTGATTATTTTCCATCGGAGCTCGGCGCACTATTGAAAATAAAATTTGCAAGCTGATTTTAAAATGTAAACATAAATTTGCAGGAAAACACTCTGTGGAAAATTATTAATAAATAATTCGCAATTACCGGTTTAGGGTAAGTATGTGCGCTGGCCATGGTCGAGTTTAATCTATGTGTGGAGCACTGTTTTTAATTAAAATTGCACTCAATTACATTTCCCTAATGTGATTTCACTCTGCCAACCGATGGAGGAATCCTCGCTGCTGTAATTGAGAATTTCGAATCGACGTGGCATTATCCAAGGCGTTGAATGCAATTTTGTAATCAAACATTTAACTCAGTTCTTTTGCCACGTTGATTGCCTCTCGCAATGCGCGGGGGCAGACAGGCAGGCAGGAGGCAGGCAGTCGAATAGAAATACAAAACACATACAAAAAGTTAAATAAAAGCATATGATACAAAGGCAAAGCCAAGAGCCAAACAAAGCTCGCCGCCACCTTCGTCGTCCTGCCACCTGCAGCTCCCGGTAACCTCTTTCACTCCGTTTCCACTGCTCTGCACAACAGATCCCCGTGTTCACACCGCCGGGCCACCAGGACTCTTGCCTTCCTTCCTTCCGTCCCACCGTCGCACCGTCCCACCGTCCCACCTTCCTAGCTTCCATCCATCCGCTCCTGGCCTGTCCCAGGACTGGATGGCACACAAAGTTGCCGCCAGCAAACGCCAAAATAAGTATATATATTTGTACCGAATGTGTAGTCGGTATGCCTGTGATATATGCACCATGGACACATCGCTTTCATTTTAGGTGGCGCAGAACAGTAAAAAATCCCCTCTGCACACATTTCAAGCAAAAATTTCAATTAAGACTTTTACTATGAATTCATTTCTGTTTGCCTTCGTGTGCGAAAGTGTGCGAGAGTGTCCTTGTTGCCTTAATTGTTGCTGTTGTTGGATGGCAAAAGGTTTGAACCTCTGCCAGGATCGTTGGTAATTTTTCCTTGTTTTATGTTTAAGCGAAATTGGTCAACAGTCTTTTGTTTGGCGCGCGCCGGATGCAATTTTAATCTGTCGGAATGCCAGGCACGCTCACGCACCCAACCGTCCGCCATCCGCCATCCGCCATCCGACATTCGCCATCCGTCCGGCCTTCCGAGGGATATGATGGATAGCAAGGGGTGGTGTCCGCAAGGTTGAAATAATGACTACAAGCCGCAAATACAACAAACATAGAGACGACAACGGAGCCCAACGGAGCACCGAAACCCAGACAAAACTCACGCACACACTTCAACGAAATGGCAAGAGCAACCACATAATATTTTAGTTTTTTGACCCAAAAATGTCAGCGGGACATGAATTATCACTGCCGCCATCGCCAGCCGACGACCAAACGAGGGCAGATCGAATGGTAGCGTAGCGCCGCCGCCTGCCACAATATTTTCCACGTTAGCTTGGATTTTAATCTGCAAGCTTCGATGGGCGATTCTTTAGTTGAATGCTCTGGATAGCTGTTACTTGTAAAGTTTCAATGCAACGAGCTTTTCAAACAGATTGCTTAAAGTTGCCACAAGGACTTGCAGCAGCAAAGCAAAAGCATTGCGGTCTCAGTTGCTCAGTTTTAATTAAAACAGAAAACTAGCTCTTCACATATAGTAGGACTATGAACTCTTCATGCTAATACTGGTCCTTACTTCTGTAGAAGTTGTGACAGTTTTATTTCCTTAGTTAGGCCAACAACTTTTTTATGAAAATTTAAAATTGCATATTATAAAAGATGCTAATGGAGTAGGAGTTGTTTAACATTTAGAAAATAGTAAAATACCTTTTCTGTGCATAAATATGAAATTGGCTTTAACAATGATTGGTTTTTATTGATCAAAATACCATTTGCAATGATGGTATGCTAATTGGCAAACTTTTAAAAAATTTTATTTCATTTCCTAGCTTTTAAGCTGTTTCCGCAGAATTTTAGAACAGAGTTTGCCATCTTGTATGCTTATAGGTACGACTGTCAAGTAAAATGACAAAGACACTCTTGCAATGCCTCCAAGAAGCAAAGTTCAAGTGAAAGCGACAAGCAGAACTGACCTTTTTGAGGGTTTTCGGTTAGTCAGATAAGTCGGGATGGGTTTGACTTTTTGGTGGACAAAAACCTAAAGTGAAATCTTTGGCCATATTCTGTTTGATGGGATTAACAGCGGAGTGAACGCGCTCTGGGATGCCCGAAAAGCATACTTTTTGGGGCAGGCCCGAGCTGTTTGATGGAATTAACCGAAAAGGTGGCCAATAATGAACGCAGTGCGTCCGGGAACAATTCGAGCCGGGCTAATTTCATTTTGCGAACCGCCCTCGCTGCGGTCGTTGATGTTGTTCTTCATCCTGTCGCTGCCCCACCACGCAGGTTGCTCTTTGCTTTGCTTCTGCTTGTTTGCCTATGTTTGCCTATGAATAACAAGAAAACCCCAACAACAACAACAGCAATAACAGCAGCAACAACAGCGTGCCACTATGGCAGGAAACTGAGAAAGCAAACTAAGGAGTCCGCGACCAGGAGCAGGGGGCAGGACATCGCTCTGGCAATGGAAGCTCTCTCTCCCAAAACGCCCACCATTTCAGGGGCTCAGGGTGAATTGAAAAGCGTCAGCGGCGTCAGTCCAACAAGAAGAAGAAGAAGCTGAAGCTGCGACGCCAGCCGTGGCAGAAACAGAGGCGGTGGCAGAGGCAGAGGCAAGAGCAGAGGCGTTGCAAGGCGACGTCGACGACTGTCACTTTCCAAGAGGGAAAAAATCTGTTTGGGGCGTTTTTATTTTTTCTTCACTTTACTTTCTTGCCTTACTCTTGTCGCTAGGAGCAACTTGGCTGTACATTTGTTCCTTGCGTTCTTTTTTTTTGTCTTCTTTGCTTTTTTCTTTGCCTGCTTGGTTCGTGCTTTTGCATGACTTATTTGGACTCACCTTTCGGGGCGACTGCTGGTCCTCCTTCTGCTGCTTCTCGTCCTTGGCAGGATGCTTAATCGCCTTTGTGCCTGCTTTTAACTTTTGCGCCGCCAATTTTCCCTCGCTCGGGCTGGCTAGTTTTGTTCGAACGAAAGTTTGCGGGGGTCTTTTTTTTTGCTTGCTTGTATTTAAAGGATAATTTGGCATACACAGTTCTTCGGTTCGAAGTTCACTTTCGCTTTTTGCTTTTGTGTGTGCGAGGACAACGTATTCAACAAATTGTTCGCGCTTCTCCTTCAGCTTCACCTTCACCTCGCCGTCTCGCTTCCGCACTCACTTTCTCTCTCGCTCTGCGTGCGTGTTTGTGCTTTTCAAAGCAAGCAAGCAGCAGGTTTTCACAGTTAATTGAGTCTGTTCAAGTCGCTTTTTTGCGTATCCGGTCACTTTTTCACACTTTTCACGCTGACAAGCTGCTGCGAACTAGAATCATTTTTTGTTTTTTTTTTTTGTTGGTCACACACAAAACGTTTTTGCCATTCCTACCGCCTGGTTTCTGGTAACTGGTAACTGGCTACTGGCCTGGCTCTTAACTGGTTTCTTGTTTCTGGCGTTTTTATCCGAGCACCGTGCTCCGTGCTCCGTGTCCGTCTGCGTGCGCGTTCGCTCTGGCTCTGCGGCTCTTTGGCCGTAACGCCGCCGATGCTCCCGACTCTAATTGCGTTAAAATATTTTGCTCCCACAGCAACAACAAACCAGCAGCATCAGCATCAGCATCAGCATTGCTCGGGATAAGGGGGAGAGTGTGTGTGTGTGTGGCAAGAGAGGCGGCTGTAGGTGCCACAACAACACGAGCCTGGCACTCTCCAATTTGTCAGATGATGATGCTGCTGCTGCTAGTGCTTCTTCTTCGTTCAACTATGGCAAGCAGTTCAATTTCAAGTTGAAAACTTTTTCGCCCGAATCTCTCACGCACCCGAAACTTTGGCATCAGCTTTCGGCGAGAGCGGCAGGCAGTCGCATGTGATTTTGTTTTCGGCATTGTTGTTCTTGTTCTTGTTGTTGTTGCGAGAGGCCCCTCCGTCCGACACACACAAACTTTCGCATCTCGTATTTGGCGCAAGCTCAGTTTATTGTTGCCATTCGTTATTATTATTGTTGTAGTCGTCCCTGAGCCCATTGTTGTTGTTGCTTTTGCTGTGCTGGCATTTTTTGGTCCTTGTTGCGCGCTCAGCAAAGTGAGAAAAGCCACAGGAAAATCCTCGGCATCGGCATCGACATCGGCATCGGCAGCATCCTCACGAGTCCTTCATCGCGAACTTGTTCGGTGTCCTTTTTCCCGCACTCGCTCTCTCGCTCTCCCTCGCTGGTCCGAATGGGCAGCGGAGCGGAGCGGAGCGGAGTGGGGCTTTAAGCAAAGGATTTTAAGCCGCTTTCGGGGCGCTCTAAATTAGCCAATTCAAATAGGAGCAGAAATAAATTAATGCGATACTTGACTTTGCCACGAAATCGGGGCAACTTTCAGGGGTTCCCAAATAAAGTACCATTAAAAAGTTCTAGGAAACCACTGACGTAGTATAATTCAATAATCGGAACCTACTAAAATACAAAGAATTTTTGAATTTTATTCCCTTTGCACAACTTATTTTCTGTAATATGAAATCGGTGGAACTTTTTGGGGAATCCATGACATAAAGACTTATTATAAGGTCTTCGGAAACCACTTGCATAGTATAATTATATTCTTCATTAATATTTTTATTCATTTTTAATTTATTTATATTTGATATTCTTTTTTATCTTTTTTTAAACTCTTTATTCTCTAATAAACATGATTTATGTGAATTTCTCAATAAATCGAACAGTAAGCTTGTGACTATGGGCTTAAGTCTACAAATTATATTGCTAAGTAGCATTAATAAGATTATAAATAACATTCTATAAATTACAAACATTATTATTGCCATTAAAACCTATATTATTAAATTTTAAGTTCGGAAAGGAAGCTTAAATGTTGAAAATTGCAATGTAACACCATGAAGCACACATTGCGTATACGCAACGTGTACAACTAACGTTGGATTGGTTATAACATCCAATTCACGCAAACTATCAGTATTTTACAAGTGTTTTAGCTTGTTAGAGTTCTAAAACCTTGCAACTGGATTGTGCTTGAACTTTGAACAACCCTGCGTATGTGTAACAAGTTACATTACGTATACGCCGGGTGGTGCAAAAAACCTCGATTAAGTGCGAAAATTAAGCCGTAAAACCCTTTGCAAATATCACAATGCGAGTATTGTCAATATCCTTTATTCAATCTTGAAAGTTCCTGCCCTTCAACCTGAGATACGCTCCTGTTGCCGACTCTCTGTGCCACTCACTGGCATTGTTTTTGTGTGTTGCTGGCGCTGTTCCACATTATACCATCATAAACATATATACTCGTACCTAAGGACAAACGTACGTATAGAAATTTTTTCGCATACTTTCCCGGCTGACTGGCGTTTTGTTGTGTGCATTGTTGTTGGCATTGTCGTCGTAGTTCCACCTCCAAGCACTTGGGGTGCACCCTTTTCTACGTTTTTTTTTTCTTCTTTTTTCGGTGTGTGTGTGTGCTGTGTGTTGATGTTGGCAGTGGCAGCTGCCGGCATTGTTGTTGTTGCTATTGCCACTGACGCCGCTGAAGGAGGAGTCCTCGATTGTACCTGGGTCGTTGGGGTGTTTGGCTCCGCTCGGCTCTTCTCGTTCTTGTTGTGGGTCGCCAGCGTTGCGGACTGAGCTGTTTGCGTTGTTTTTCCACGGGCGACTGTCTGAAGTGCAAATTTGCTTTAATTATTCCACAGCAACGATGGGGGAATTTGCAGCGGGCGCTGTGACTCAAATTCAGACTTTGGGTGTGTAGACCCTCAAGCAGCAGTCGCCCCCTCACACGCCCATTCCCATATATGTGTAGTATACCCATTCCTCTCCACAGATAGGGTGCTCCCGACATGGCTAAAATTAGAATAAACCTTTGTTTAACTTGAAAGAAACTTGGCTATTGAAGGCTTATCCTGAAATTAAGAAAATCTTAATTTTCGCATGCAAATGAGCCACAATACGTGGCTGCCGGGCTTCTTCAATATCTTAATTTAATAAGGTGAAACTGACAATGACTGTGTATAACATTTCACAACATTATTTACCCGAAAACCTAAATAGAGGCCCTTCAATTAAATGGAATATTTACGCTTTTTCAATATGCATGGACCAGCTGGGCAGTGGTAAAGGATTCACCCTGAAATTGCGACCCCAAAGGGGTGACAGCTGCAACGACAAAAACATTTACTTATGCTACCCCCATTTGGAGGACTTAACGCCCCGCAGGCAGCTCTCGTCGGGACATTGAGTGACACCTTGAGAGTGGATGCCAGCAGTTTCTCCCAGTGCATGACCCAGACACTACACTAGCCGGGCTTCAGACCAACCGACCAACCAACCATCCAACCAACCATCCATCCAACCATCCATCCATTGAGGCAGCAAGCAAACCTCCTTTTGGGTGGCTTCGTCGCATTTGATGCTTGACATTGTTGGCAGTCGATATTGGTTGTAATTAGCTTTAATTGAAATTGCTCCATTCCCGGCCAGCCATCCCTGGGATGTGTGTGTCCCAGTGTTTGTGCGGGGGTCCGTGATTTGGGTTTTAATGGGGAAAATGTTTGTAATTTTGGCAAAGTTAATTTATGGTGACCCCGGCCAAATCCCTGACGCCACCGAGCTCAGGCTCTGACACATTTTATGGCTGCCGTTTGGCGCGCAAATAATTAGAGAACTTCCATGGCGAAAAGTTTATACATTTCTACCAATTTTGCGGATTGTTTCAATTCAATTCGAACAGTCGCTCATTTTGGGTGTGAGGTGAAAATGTTTGTTTGTGTGCCTGGGAAAAAACAAATTGCAATATGCATACTATAGATGGGAAAAAAGGTAAACGTATTGGCGGAAATTAGATAAACAAATTTACAATAAATATTATATGGCATGCACGAAAACACTTATAATGGTATTCAGGTACCTGATTGCTAGATGCGGGCAAACTTTGATTTATTCAAATCCCCAAACAATAGGGGGGAAAAAACAAAAACCAGCGTCAATTTCTATTTTATTTCACGTTAAATAAAATGTTGACCTTCTTTTAATAAACAATTTTAAAGCCAGATACATGATTTTATGAGATGCGAAAAGATAAACCAATAAAAAACACAGCAATCAAAATTTAAGCCTTCGGTTCCTGTGCAATTCTTCAAGGAACTTTAGATTCAACATATTTAAGAACTTAGGCCACAAAATTTCTCTTTTAAACCCCACTCTTAGGCATTGAAAACATTCTCTAATACCTAATAAGTAGAAACGCTGTGGTCATTATCAATTTTAACGCTAAATGTTATATGAAGTCATAAGGCATTGACACTGAACAGGGACGGTGAACATTTTTTTTGGCCGTATCTTCATTGTTTATTGTCCAATCATTGTAAAACTTGCCACATTGATAGATATTGCAATTTTTAAACTCTATCCCTGTTATATTCATTTGTACCTTAAGGTACATGGTCTCCAAAAACCTATATTGTATACATGGTATACATATCTGAAAAGTCACTATTATAAAATAATTAGACAAAACTTTAATTATTTGTTAGCCCTCTATAAATTAATTAATATCAAAAATAAACTGTAAAACCAGATACAAGCTTTTATGCGCTGCAAAGAGATAAACAAATAAAAACCAACAGTTAGACTTTGTCCAAAAATAAACAGACAACTTTGAGCCCAATTAGTGTACCTAATTGGTGACATGTATACGGAAAACTATTTGGATAGTATTTGGATAGTTTGACGGTATTTAAAACTCTAAAGTTTAGAGTCTAAACCAACAACAGTTGGACTGGCAATTAACAAATTAGCTCGCTTCCTAATCCCCTCCAAAAAGTTGATCAATGATACGGCAGCGTGAATGTGCGATGGAATTGATTAGCTCGGCCATAAAGCCATCAAAATGCTTTCGTTTTTCGATTGATTGAACGGCTTCACAACTGACTAATTGAAGGAAAACCAATTGTAATCTCAAAGCCATCAATCATTTTTATTGCATACTTTTTCTTGCCATATATTCATCCAAATATACATAAATAATGTGTTTTCACACCGCATGACATTGGGATCGCCGTAGTAAATTCTGTGATAGACCGAATTTATGGCCCGCGACCGATGGCCGTCGAGTGGCTTGGGAAGCGGTCAAGAAATTACGATTGCAGTGGCAGAGTATATAGTAATGCAGTTGGCTTACAGACTAGTGGTTTGATTTACGTCCGATTTGCGAAGAGTGCGCAGTGATCGTGCCCGGCTTTCTGTTCGGGTGGGTGGATCGCACCTGAAAGATAATACTCGTAAGTTGGGGTCTTGTAGGCGACACAACCACTCAACCCACCTCGGGGACCTGCACAGAGAGCGACAGAGAGCGAGGGAATTCTTCAATTGAATTCTTCAGTCTTCGCTGGTCTGTGTGTGAGTGCCTATAAAACGCTTGCAAGAATTTGCAGCGATTTAGTCGCGTTTTTAAGCAGGTTGCGGATCGTCATTGCTCTGGAGATCGCAAACACGTCGCGGAATATGAGAGCAACCGTCCCCGCCGACGCAACGAATTAATTAATTGACAAAAAACACTCTTTCGACAACGCGAAAAACGGAAGGGGCCCGGGAAAAAACAATACCCAAAGTGACAAAGTGCCTGCCTGCAGATTTGAGAGACATCATCGAAAAGTTCTCCTAATTTCCGGCCCGTCGCGTGAATACAAAGTAGGTTTGCCTTTTGGCTTCTTGGAACCCATTTTCACACCCCCTGTCCAGCACCTCGAAACTCATTTGATATTCCGAGTTCAGCCCTAAGTTCAATGGATATAATAAAGTAAATACTTTAGATACTTCGCATATCTGGACGTACGTGTTTTTTCGGCTGCCGCGAGAGTTGACCAATTAAATGAAAATGCAAATTGCACTCGCTTATGATTAAAACGCTTGCTTTCGACCCCAACTTTGAGCTGTTATTAATTTGGTTCATACGGAGCATTTCATTTGCGTTTCGGCATCTCATTTGCATAGCCACCGAAAATAATGAATGCCAAGTGAATGATTTCTTAATGAACTCTAAATGAATGCGTACAAATATTTTATTGCACGAGGAAAACAATTTGCAGTGCTCCCAAACGAACCATAATTCGTTTTTAATAATGTTTAATTGGGTTTATACGATAATGGCAATGCATATCAATATAAACAATAAATGAATTTCATTTAGCGGGCGCGAAAACGAAAAGGTTATTGAGGTTTTTTATCAGGATTGCTTGAAAACTTTATAAAAACTTTTTAACATGGATAATTACTCGTGATTTCCCTTGAAAAAGAGCGTATTGCCAGGATTCAATGTAAATTTGTTAAAACAAAACTTCACCCAAGAATTTGTTACGGAGATATTTGTAAAAAACTTTCAATATTTTAAATGTTTTATGCCTTTTGGTTGCCTTATTCGTTTCCAATTCCACATTTATTATGATGCTTGTAGATTGCCAAATGAAGTGTCTTTCTTTAAATCCTATAACAAGAATTTAATCTAAATGTTTTTAAGGAAATCCAATCAAGAAATTGTATGGTGATATTTGAAAACAAAATAAATGTTTTTTGGCTTTTGATTGCCCAAGTGGTTTACAATTCCACATTTTTTATAATGTCTGTAGATTGCCAAATAGTGTCTTTCATGTTCAGACATCAAATACATAGATATTTGTACAATAATTCATAAAATCTGATACCAATTGACATGCCATATAAAGGCGATATGAAGATAACCCATTGCCTTGATGATTGTTTGCCTCAAAACAAAGTTCCATCCGAAATATCTTCAAAATTTGAAGGAAATAAAATTTGAAAAATAAAAGCGTTTGAAGATAAACCTTCGCCTTAATGATTATTTGCCTCTATCTGGGGAAGTTCCATCCGAAATATCTTCAAAACTTGAAGTCATCCAACTCCAATAATAAGTGGGCGGTTGAGATAACCAGCGGAAGTTTTGTGCTCAGGCCTTGATAGTACTAAATGTAAGGGAAATACATGCATAATTAAAAACCAAAACCCAGAGCCAATCTTATCTTGTTCGACGAAAATTGGGCCAATAAACACTTACCACAATTAGCAGTTGTCAACGCGACTAATGACTGATGACAGAGGGCCAGACAAAGCGGGCAGAGAACGACTTGAAGTATAGCCGCCAACGGATTACGACCGCTGATAATTGATAATATTTTAATAAACAATTCGAGCAACTGTGGGAGATAATCAAGCGCTCCCGAGAAACAGGTGAAAATCGATGCCGATCGCAGTGGGGCAGGCAGGCAGCATTCATGGCTGATTGATATTCGTCGAGTGGAGTGGCTGTGTTAATGAAACACTCGTAAGTGGAGTAATCGCACATATTTTGCGATCGGGACAGTGCAGTGCGCATTTAGCATTTGGAATCAATCACCACCGTCCACACTCTTCCTCCGGGCAAACAGTGGCAAGGTGGTAGTGGGGCAATACAAGTCAATTAACTCATCCGGCAAAACGATAAGGCCCCTGCCCAATCCCCCTTCCATCCAACAGCCAATCCGGCTATCCGGCAATCGATAGCCATTCGGCACCACTCGCTTTTTATGGTCAACTCTGTCAAGTGGCAGTGGATTTTTATTTTCTTTTCGTTTTCTTGGTTTTTCGATTTCAGCCTTTTTTATGGCTAAATCTTTTTCGGTAGGCGCCCTTTCTTATCGAGCGCTCTGCGTCAGATAAGCCGCGAGAACAAATAATATACAAGTATATTTTGTGGATCAGTCATTGAAGAGTCTTTTATATTTGTTATAAATTAATGCAAATATACGACTCGAGATTGCTGCGCCCGTTTCCCCGATTGGCCCCTAAATATATCCGCCTGCAATAAAAGATGCCAATTGGCCAACTTCAATTGCACTCTATCTGAGGAATTCTTGTGAATTACGCGAGCATTTCTTTATTCTATATTCCTTAATTGATCGATCAATTGAAGCGCAAAACTGGAGCTGTAAGTTAAACGTCTTTGTTGACGTCAAACTGAAGTTGTAAAATTTTATTGACTACCAATTGGGGAGAGATATGAATTGAATTAGGGTCGTCGCGAATCGTTATTAAAATTTAATGACAGTCAATCAATTGGAAATGCTGGGAGTGCATAAATTTAAGAAGGTATTCCATAGAGTTTACTTCGTAAATTTTGTTGATATTGTAACCAAGGACTTGACAGGCACTTGCAACCCCCAGCGATGATAAGAATCCCATCAAATCGTCAACTAACTTTCCCCCCATTTGAATTTGTTGCAATTCAAGTGAACAGTTCTCAGCCATTCGCACGCTTCGTGCATTCAAGTGATTCGGGGATTAATTGTGTAAGAATGCGAGACTTATTTATTATCTACCATGATTATCTATCGCTCAGCAGTATTCCAGAGAACGCTCACTCAGAGCCGTCGATTAGATTATATTCAGTGTTAAGACAACAGCAAAGACCTAATTACACAAAAGTCAAATCGAGGAAAAGAAATGCGTTTGCCTTCTGACCAGACGACGGGTGTAAAATGAATCACGTCTCCGGGTGGTACCGGTGTACCCACCCAAGACATTGAAACACCTAGGTGATTCGAAAATCCGTGTAAAATGTAAATGCCTGGGCCCCCATTTGATACTGGGCATTGTGCAATGGGGCTTGAAGCGTGCAAAGAAAACCTTTTGGCCGAATGGGCCCAAAAATGGCATGGCCAGCAACGCATTGCCCGTGATAAGTAATCCGGGGGCCCATGACCAGCTTTCCAGCGCAACCGTCCCGTCCAACTGGCCCCAGCTAACTAACATCAACGAATTTGCTTATGGCCCGGCCAATTCGATCTGGCAAACATGTCACGTAGCCCCAATCCTTGTTGTTGTGTCGTCGATTCGATGGCAATGCAAAATGCTTTTTGGTGAGGAGGTTTTAGGGCGGAGGGGGATGGCACAACCTCCGGCAAGGTCAAAGAGCGTAAAAACTGGATAAAAACAAAAAACAAGTCGAAATTTCTCGACAACGAGATACCATGTACCTATTTTCTCCAGGCATTGACACTGGCAAAGACCACATCATAGTTGTTTACTGTCCGATCTTTATAAAACTTGCAACATGGCTAGATATTTAAATTTTGAACTGTAAGCAGAGGGATTTATATATCTTGCTCAAACCATTTCGGAGACATAGATAAATATGCCGGAGAAAATATAGTTCCTTGAAAATTTCAGAGGCGGAAGGGGGCGTAACTGAAATTCAATATCAAAATATTCTGCATATAGACTAAATGCACCTAAAACAAAAAGAATTATGTCTCTAGCTCTTACCATCTCGGAGAACGACGTGTTTATACTCGTACGTACAGACGGACAGACAGACATGGGTGGATTGACAAACCCATCGGGAATATACATACTTTGTAGGGTCGGACAATCTCTCCTGTTACATACGTTTTTGCAAACTGAATATACCATTTGTACCATAAGGTACATGGTATAACAAATATACAGCAATCGAAAGTTATACAAACTAAGAGGGAAGATATTCGCCAGATACTTTTCAGTGACTTCATTTCGCTGTGAAAATAGTTCTAAGCAATATTTTGGAGAGTTCTATTACTATAACAAGAAGTTAGTTAGACTCTATAACTTCTTCATTATTTATAAATAAGTAGTATTCATTATTCTTTGGTATCTCAGCAATCTGACACCCTTTGGCCTGCCTTATAAACACCTATAAGTAAATTGTATTGTTATACATTTTACAAGGAAAGTGTTAATTTCTTATATGATTTTCTATTTGAATTTGTACACCCTAGCACAAAACAATTGCGAATTTGCCGAATTACTTAAATCTTGTATACAAATCTGAATTCCGACACCGATTTATTGTTTTGATTTAGCCTGAAAGCCAGGTGATCTAAACAATTATTTTCCAGGTGAGGATTCCCCTCCCCAAATGTTGTTCAACCTCTATAGATGACCTGTATATGGGATTACACTTCACGTTGCACACACTTCACTTATTGCGGCAGAATTATTTGCTTGTGTGGCTTAAAACATTAACAGATGACACACGAATGCTAATTAAGCCGCTTTGTTCGCCATTTGTTCGCATGATAGCACGTGACGACGTCGATGTGATGATGGTGATGACGATGATGACGATTTGGTTGTGGTGGCGATAAGGTGATGATGATGTNACGAATTTGCTTATGGCCCGGCCAATTCGATCTGGCAAACATGTCACGTAGCCCCAATCCTTGTTGTTGTGTCGTCGATTCGATGGCAATGCAAAATGCTTTTTGGTGAGGAGCTTTTAGGGCGGAGGGGGATGGCACAACCTCCGGCAAGGTCAAAGAGCGTAAAAACTGGATAAAAACAAAAAACAAGTTGAAATTTCTCGACAACGAGATACCATGTACCTATTTTCTCCAGGCATTGACACTGGCAAAGACCACATCATAGTTGTTTACTGTCTGATATTTATAAAACTGGCAACATGGCTAGATATTTAAATTTTTAACTGTTACCAGAAAGATTTATATCTCTTTCTGAACCCATTTCGGAGATACAGATAAACATGCAATTTTAGAGGCGGAAGGGGGCGTGGCTAAAATTCACTATCAACATATTCTGCATATATACTAAATGCACCTAAAACAAAAAGAATTATATCTCTAGCTCTTACCATCTCAGAGAACGGCGTGTTAGACGGACAGACAGACATGGCTAGAATGACAAGCCCATCAAGACTATACATACATTGTAGTGTCAGACATATCTCCACCCTGTTACATACATTTTTTCAAACTGAATATACCATTTGTACCTTAAGATACATGGTATAACAAATATACAGCAATCGAAAGTTATACAAACTAAGAGGGAAGATATTTGCCAGATACTTTTCGGTGACTTCATTTCGCTGTGAAGATAGTTCTAAGCAATATTTTAGAGGGTTCTATAACTATAACAAGAAGTTAGTTAGACTCTATAACTTCTTCATTATTTATAAATAAGTAGTATTCATTATTCTTTGGTATCTCAGCAATCTGACACCCTTTGTCCTCTCTTATAAACACCTATAAGTAAATTGTGTTGTTATACATTTTACAAGAAAAGTGTTAATTTCTTATATGATTTTCTATTTGAAATTGTACACCCTAGCACAAAACACTTGCAAATTTGCCGAATTACCTAAATCTTGTATACAAATCTGAATTCCGACACCGATTTATTGTTTTGATTTAGCCTGAAAGCCAGGTGATCTAAACAATTATTTTCCAGGTGAGGATTCCCCTCCCCAAATGTTGTTCAACCTCTATAGATGACCTGTATATGGGATTACACTTCACGTTGCACACACTTCACTTATTGCGGCAGAATTATTTGCTTGTGTGGCTTAAAACATTAACAGATGACACACGAATGCTAATTAAGCCGCTTTGTTCGCCATTTGTTCGCATGATAGCACGTGACGACGTCGATGTGATGATGGTGATGACGATGATGACGATTTGGTTGTGGTGGCGATAAGGTGATGATGATGTTAATGGGCCGAAAAGTTTGTCAACTCTCCGGTGTCTGAGGCTCAGACACGCGTCAATTAGAGCCCCGAGCCCCCAAAATCAACAAAAAGCCCAAGCACCCAAATTTCAGGCATCACCTCCGATTAAAGTCAAGATGGGGGCCATGTTTATGGGTTTCGGAGGCAGGAAACCCTGCGGTTGGGGCCTGCGGCTCCTGGGGTGACTGTCCAAGCATAAATATTGTCTAAAACAATTTTTATCGCGACAAATTACTCATATCAACAGCAGACAGACACATTCGCTGTTTGGTCGGCGCTAATTAGAGGTGAAAATTAAAAACATCGAGCGTGGCTGGCCAATTATGCAGTTGTCTGATTGCAAATACACTCTTTGCACTCCTTCAGATATCGACATGTGTTTAAGTCTATATTTAGGGCCCCTAATCAGAGCGTGAATAAAGTCAACATGTTGCACACACTTTAATGACAAAGAACGATTGAAATTAATGAGATCAGTGCACTTGAAGTGCACTTGATTTGCATTCGGGGCTGATGCTGCATGCCCATCTCCTTCTCTTGGGCCCATCAAACTAAAATCGTTTTAAGTGAACATTTATTCACATCTGAGAGACAGACTTGTCACCTGCCATTTGCTGCAAGCTTTTGTGTGAACCATAAATTAGCAAATTGAATAACACAACTTATAAATATCACCACCACCAACACCACCAGCAGCACTGCCACTGAGAGGGGGACAAAATTTAAATCAACATTTTGCCAGGCAACCGGCAGGCCTGTGGTTTTGTTTGATTTTAGCTAACGAACCGCATGACTTGATGTCACATTTTGTTCTCCTCACCGCAGAGCAACAAAAACAATCAAATACAAAAAACAATAACTGCGGAAAGACCCAAAAGACAAAAAAAAAAAACAGATAAAAACAAATAATATCAAATTTTGTGGAACAATCAATTCAGCCTCATTATTTCGAGACGTCGACAGGCTCACGTGAATTTGTTTAGACAAACCGCGTCATAATTGAACGCCAAATAAATGGCCAAAAACACTTCTTGGTCATCAAAGCGATAACCGACCGGGTTTTTGCATATTCATCGGCGGAGTGTATCCGTAACACACACCACATCATGTTTCGTTGTGGCGGGCATTTTTATACTGTGCGGGCCCAGTGATATAATTAAAGCTAATTGCTGTTAATTTTTATTGAGGTTTCCAGTATGTTTTTACAATATTTATTTAATATTTACGTTACTCTTTAACGTGTTCGCGAGTTCACAGATTTTTCACAAAGTACAC
The DNA here is from genome assembly GCA_021223825.1 of Drosophila ironensis. Classification (NCBI taxonomy): domain Eukaryota; kingdom Metazoa; phylum Arthropoda; class Insecta; order Diptera; family Drosophilidae; genus Drosophila; species Drosophila ironensis. The sequence continues at coordinate 290,356 of JAJJHQ010001334.1, forward strand.
GGCGCGAAATGAGGGCGATTACAATGCTATGGAAATTATTGTGGCCAAACAATGATATTTACCTAAATAAATGGTGCAGAAAAGTGTTGAGAAAAGCAAATAGATTTATTTTTTATTGAATTGCCCACCTGTAACTCCACCACAGGGGACTAAATATATTATATTTATCATTAGGTATCATACCTTTGAACTCCCAATAAATCGAATCATATTTTTTTTTATATGTGCTTAAATAAATCGTGCAAAAAGCAAATACAGAAAATAAAACTTTGCCATTAAATAGTTATGGCTTTAATCTAAATTTCTGAGTTTTAAATTTAGTTCAGCAATATAATGGCGACTTATTGAAAAATGTAAACAAAACCTTAATATTAAGATGCAAATTACTTGCCATATACTCCCATTTGCTTATTATTCCCTGTTTGACCAGGGAATACAACCTCTCCGATTTCTTTTTCATGGGACCGCCAATACAAATTTCTAACATCAGTTTTGCTCATTAACACATGCCCATTTTGCTCAGTGCACCCATAACACCAGGTGGTGTGAGTGAGCACCTGCAGGCGGCCGAGTCCCCGAGCTTGGTAATGAATTTATTTCATTGCTAAACGCCGAACGAGATAGTTGTAAAAGTCGCGTATCGCTAGCTAACATTTTTATTCCTTCGATTTGCAACGGAGGCGCAGATGTTCAGTGTAAGCCTGGCGACCCTTTAGACCTTCAACCATTAATCACAAGCAATTAGTTCGGTCGCCGAGATGTTCTAACCTAGTGAAAATACCTCCTCTTTCGCAGAGCCACAAAATGACGGCAACGGGCGAGCCCGACTCCTCCGCCCCCAATACCGGAGGTCCTCCGGCGACCATCACCACACCAACGACCATTTTGGCACCCTCCCCGGTGCCCGTTCACAGTGATGTACCCATGCCGGGGGCGAATGGATCCGGTAACCACAAGAGCACCATCGTCATCGAGAACCAACCCAAGCGGAGGGTCAGCATTATATCGGATCCCCCGATGATCGGGGGCGGAGGTGTTGGATACGATAATCCCGCCTACGAGCAAAATCCCAGGCGGAAAATTTCCCAGGTGAGCAATCGAGTGCAGTGTGTGCAACCGTGATGATCACTGCGGTTGATTGTTGGCACCGTAAATTCGGATTTTGCGGCCGCCAGCCATATAATCTCCTAATGAAAATATTTATGGGCGCACAATTACCGTGGTTATCAGATGGATTTCACCGATAACAAAACAACTGCCAAGCAGTCTTAAATGTGTGAATTTTGTTTTTCGTTCGGGACAGACCTCCACACATTCCCACACGGATATTGGTCCTGCCCGAAGGAAGAGCATATTAAAGGACACCGTGCCACATGACAACGATAGCGATCGGGTCTCGACGCACAGCTACGGTGAGTTAACTCTTAAACAAAATTCTAAATTTGACAAAGAATTTAGCAGTCAATTTGCTTTCAAAATATGCAATTGACAAAAGAGACTTGCCGCGCAAATTGATTGCAAATTTAAAGCATATTAAGATTTGAAACGCGGTATGTGAAAAAAGGGCTTGCCGTTAAGATTGATTTAACGGCAAGCAAAATATAGCATTTCAAAAATGAGACGGGATTATGTTAAAGTGTAAATTTTGAGTTTACATTAACCAGCTTCAGGTTGGTAGTGAAATAACGATAAAATTCCTAAAGAACATTCGGGCAGTCCTAAAATTCAATAAACTGTCACGTTTATAAATTAATTCGAAGCGCCGGGGATTAAAAGTTGTGAATATCCTACATACAGACACGTGTGAAAATGCTTAAACGTAAATATAATTTTATAGAGACCTTTAAGTAGCAGTTAACTTTTGTAATCCCTTGGAAATGCTAATCTTATCACTGGGCCAGCTGAAATCTTTGAAAAATACCCAAATATGATTCATTCACGTTCATCAATCAATGGGTCTCTCTAGCTGAGCTACTATAAATGTTTGAAAAACTAGTATGGCCTAAAATCTTTAATTTATGGCCCGGCAATATATTATTAAAGCGAGTAGTTCGCTTAAAAATCAATTGAGGGCAGCCCTATAATTTTCAGTGCTTTATTTGTGGTTTCACTGTGTTAACTATCATTTTTTTGTCAAAGTTATGAAGAGTAGTATATATGTTAATATGGGTTACTTGTCTGGACATATGACGTACTTTATTGTTAGCCCATTTTTGTTACGGAAATGGAATATTCCGAAAACCTAACGAAAGGGGAAGGGTAGTGTGCGAGGTTTTGAGATGTTGCTATGAATCAAGCAGCTAAAAACATGCAAATATCTCAAGTTCAACTGACTGATTGTTTGTTTGATCGGAGGCAGTGGTTTTGCGTCTATTTCATACTGAAGTTGACATTATCAATTAGCTTTCCGGGAGGGGAGTGCGTGGCCACTGACTTTGACGTATGTAGCAGGTATTCCTACAGCAATTTGGTGGCCATAGTTATCACCCAATTAGAGGCTGACGAGATAATTTTCTTGCCTTGATTTTGAATTTGCAGAGAACTATCGCCAAAATGCCCTGGACGTGCTCAATGCCAAGTACAATGGCCATCAGATGGGACACAATTCGGTGGGCGATAGCAATGGTGGCGCCAACTATGTGGAGGAGTCCTGGATGTACACATTCTGCTTAAAGTGCCGCGGCGATGAGCCAACCGCATCCTGGGAGCCGCCATTCTGGCAGAAGATCTTCCCCTACCCGCTGTGTCCCACCTTCAGGACGGTTTCTCGTCTCATTTCCCTTATTTTGATCGGTAAGTTAGCATATTCTATAGAAGGAAAGCTAGTATTTTAATAATTTTGTGACCTTTAGGCTTACTTATTTGGATCACGGCCTTTGTGATCATTGGCGATTCAGCAGCCCCTGGCGGGCAGCTCTTCGGCCTTGTTGTCCTTACGGTGGCCGCTAACTTTGGTGGTTACCTGATATCCCTGACGACCCTGCCTCGACTGATTGGCATGCTCATGGTGGGCATTCTATTCCAGGTGAGTTCTAGCCACAAATAAGTTATACATTTGATTACCTCAAGGTTTAAATAAATGCATTTAAAACCTTATTTCTTGACACAGCTTTGGCTAAACTATCCCTCTAAATATTTTAGAACGTCGGCTGGGTTGACCTCGATGGCGACTTCTCCAAGGTGACGGCCCACCTGCGCAAGTTCGCGCTGACCATTATCCTGACTCGAGCTGGCCTCGAGATGGAGCCGGAGGCCTTCAAGAAGGTGTACAAGACGATCCTGAAGCTGGGCATCATCCCGTGGTGCGTGGAGGCAGTAGTCATGGCCGTGATGTCGCACTTCCTGCTGGATCTGCCCTGGATCTGGGCCTTCCTGCTCGGATCCATTATTGCCGCCGTATCGCCGGCCGTGGTGGTGCCCTGCCTGTTTCGATTGCGCACGAAGGGCTACGGCGTGGCCAAGGGAATTCCCACCCTGGTAGTGGCCGTGGCTGGTGTGGATGATGCTCTCTCGGTGGCCATTTTCGGCATCATCAGCACTGTGATGTTCTCGGACAAGGGACTGGGATACCAGATTGCCCAGGCTCCCGTTTGCATCCTTGGCGGTCTGGCCTTTGGCGTCATCTGGGGATCCTTGGCTCGTATCTTCCCCGAGAAGGGCGACGCCTATGTAGTGCCTTTGAGGACCCTGCTCCTCTTCACCGGCGGCCTGATGGCCATCTATGGCAGCGAGGATCTGGGCTTTGAGGGAGCCGGCCCTCTAGCCGTGGTCTTCTCCGCATTCGTCTCGAACCTCTTTTGGTGCAAGGACGGCTGGGATGTGGAGGACAATCCGGTGTCGACCGCCTTTGAGATCTTCTGGATGATCTTTGAGCCGATACTGTTCGGCATCACGGGCGCCACCATCAAGATACGCGAGCTGGACTCACACACGGTATCTATTGGAGCTGCCTGCATCTTCACCGGCGCCATTATCCGCATTCTGACCACGGCAGGCATCGCCATTGGCGACCGCCTTAATACCAAGGAGAAGTTCTTCGTGGCCCTGTCATGGATGGCGAAGGCCACCGTGCAGGCGGCCCTGGGACCAGTGGCCCTCAAACATTTGGACGAGAACGCCACAGACGAGGAGCGAAACTATGCGAACATTGTGCAGACCATTTGCGTGTTCAGCATAGTCCTGACTGCTCCCCTCGGTGCCATTCTGATCTCCGTCTCGGGCACGAAACTGCTGACCAAGACGAAGCAGCCGCAGGATCTCAGCGGCTGGCGACGCAGCCACCGGCCGTCCATCCGCGACATCAGCATCATCGACGAGGAGGAGGAGCGCGAGGATCCCGAGATCCCCGAGGACAAGGAGACGCACGACAACACGCTCAACAACGCCCACATTCCCACCATCTCCTACACCTACAACACATAACAAATGCATGCTATTTGTATGTGCTGCTCGACTCCAATGTTGATTGTTTTCTTATTGTACATTAGCCTAAGCGGAGCACGCATTCCGAGTGAACTAAATAAAATAGATTTAACAAGTAAGAACGATTATAGTCGAACGATTATGTCTCGACGGTTCTTGGTTTCCGCCTGTTTGCGGGGGTGCTATCCTCAAAGTATATATATATTCTTGATCCGCATTAACAGCCGAGTCGATATAGCCACTTCCGTCTGTCCGTTTGAACGGTTAGATCTTAGAGATTACAATATATAGACAAATGATAGTTGCATTTTCCGATTCTGGGGATACCAGTTCAGCAGAAGTATGTTTGGAACATCGGCTACCTCATCCTCCAGTTGTGAGAAAATTTAAAATGAGCAAAACTGGGTGAAGGGTCTAAGAAGTACTCCGGACTTACCTGGTCATAGTCTGGGCCTTTTCTCCTTATTCCTGAAAGCTGGTCTTGACGAATGGCAATCTCTTTTTCCTCGGTCTTTTTTAAGCAGTAGATCGCCTTGACGCACTGTCTCAGTTCCGATGGTGCAGCTGGTTCTTGGAGGTGACAGTTGAATGGGAGCTGAAGAAATGTTCGAGATCACCTTGAAATATAAAGGGGGAAGACGGAGAAAACTAGGCAAAGCATTAGGACTCTGAACGTACCTGTTAGTAGCCTGGCCCTATTAGTAGCTCCATTGTCCAGTAGATCGTTGGTGGGGAGATAGGGTGGATCCGATGCTGGAGATGCGCTTCCGTCGAGGAAATAGGCGGTCTGGTCGACGTCTGGTGAACTGGTGGGGAATTGGAGGGAGGGCAACTAGAGGTAGGGAAACTACAGGGAAGGGAACTACAGGCAATGGAATCTTGAGGGAGGGGAACTACAGGGAGGGGAATTAGAGAGAGGCGAACTACAGGGAGGGGAAATAGAGGGAGGCGAACTACATGGAGGGAACTTTAGGGTGGGAACTAGAGGGAGGGGGGAGGGGAAAAAAAAGTTAACTTACCCAAAAAATCGGGCTCGAATCGCCCGACGTACTGCATCAGGTGTGGCGATGGTATACGAGATCCTTACATACCTTACAACGGTGGCGACGGTGATGAGAACGCGTCCATCACAGTGATGATCCTCGCAGTTCTCGACGTTTCTTGGCGATCGTCGGCATCGGGAGTTGGCAGATGCGATTCTTCGAAGTTAGGGAATCGGTTACATGGACAACCGCCGAACAGCTGGCTATTGGTAGCAGGCTTGCACATTCGGTCGCCGATCAGAGCAGTCGCGGGGAACATGTGCTAGGTCCCCATAGCGCCGTGGATAGTCTCGATGCAGTGCATCACAGTTGGTGCAGCAGATCCATGGACACCTATCAGCGGTGATGAGCAGCTGGCTACTGATGGTGGGCTTGGACATCCGGTAGCCGCTCGGAGCAGACGCCGGAATCGTACCTCCCTTTGGCGCCGCGGATAGCTTGGATAGCTTCGATGCACTGCATCACAGTTGGAGCAGCAAATCCCTGGACACCTGCCAACGGCGCCACTGCTGCCAACACGACGATATCGGAACGTTGAGAGCCAGGGACAGATGAGGATTATGATCCTCGGCATCCACTTCCTTGACTAGGCGGTCGCTGCGATCTGGAACTGGTGGACCCAAAGCTGGAGCTGCGCATCCCTCCTTGGCTAATCCAGAACCTAGAACGAAAAAAAAAATATTAAATTACTTACCCAAAAAATTGGGTTTCTCGAGCTTAAGTAATGAATTTGTTGACAGAACTAGTTGGGAATTATTAACACGGCGGGTGGAAAAATTGGTTTGGCGGTTTGGAATTTGAATTTAAATTTGAATTTAATTTTTAAAATTTTAACTGATATTAACTGATCGTTGGAAAGGCGGTTATTCAGTAAAGAGCAGTTAATATTTGAAAAATAAATTTAAAAAATAAATCAGACGTCCAAGCCCGCCATCAGTAGCCAGCTGCTCATCACCGCTGATAGGTGTCTAAGGATCTGCTGCACCAACTGTGGTGCACTGCATCGAGGCTATCCGCGGCGCCAAGAGGAACTACGACTTGATTCCGGCGATTAGATGTCCAAGCCCGCCATCAGTAGCCAGCTGGTCGTCGCCGCTGATAGGTGTCCAAGGATCTGCTGCACCAACTGTGATGCACTGCATCGAGACTATTCACGGCGCTATGGGGACCTAGCATATGTTCCCCGCGACTGCTCTGATCGGCGACCGAATGTGCAAGCCTGCTACCAATAGTTGTCCATGTAACCGATTCCCTGACTTCGAAGAATCGCATCTGCCAACTCCCGATGCCGACGATCGCCAAGAAACGTCGAGAACTGCGAGGATCATCACTGTGATGGACGCGTTCTCATCACCGTCGCCACCGTTGTAAGGTATGTAAGGATCTCGTATACCATCGCCACACCTGATGCAGTACGTCGGGCGATTCGCTGCGCCAAATAAAAAACCACCAGAGCTTCATCGAGCCCGATTTTTTGGGTAAGTTAACTTCTTTTTTCCCCTCCCCCCTCCCTCTAGTTCCCACCCTAAAGTTCCCTCCATGTAGTTCGCCTCCCTCTATTTCCCCTCCCTGTAGTTCGCCTCTCTCTAATTCCCCTCCCTGTAGTTCCCCTCCCTCAAGATTCCATTGCCTGTAGTTCCCTTCCCTGTAGTTTCCCTACCTCTAGTTGCGCTCCCTCCAATTCCCCACCAGTTCACCAGACGTCGACCAGACCGCCTATTTCCTCGACGGAAGCGCATCTCCAGCATCGGATCCGCCCTATCTCCCCGCCAACGATCTACTGGACAGTGCGTCAAGGCTTCAGCAATAAGGAGAAAAGGCCAAGACTATGACCAGGTAAGTCCGGGTACTTCTTAGACCCTTCACCCAGTTTTTCTCGTTTTAAATTGTCTCACAACTGATGTACCCGATTTTCCAAACAAACTTCTGCTGAACTGGTATCCCCAGAATCGGAAAATGCAATTATCATTTGTCTATGTATTGTAATCTCCCCCTTTACTTGCTCACTTGATGATCTTTAAGAACCTATAAATCGAACAGATTCTTAAACGTTAGAGTTACAAAACGCCTGCATACGATTGCATAAGGCCATTTATTACACCTTTAACTTTGATAACTTAACAATAGAAGTAAACAATTAAAGATACTTCTGCACCGGTTCGCCCAGAATGGCTTCCAGTTCCTGCACCGCCGAACGCGTGTTCTTCTCTACTTTGTGGTGCTCATCCTCTAGGAGTTCGGCGATGAACGGCACAGTTTCCGGCAGGAGCGGTGCAAAGCTTTCACCCAACTTGCGGGCAATGGCCACGCAGTTGTTGAAGGCCAGGATGCGCACCTCCGGCGTCTGGGTGCGCGTCTTGAGCAGCACCTGGCTGTTCAGCTGCTTCCACATTACGTCGTTGGTGGCCACCGCCAGCTGGGCAGTGCAGTTGGTCAGGGCCTGCTGCAGTTGTTCGCTGCCCAACACCAGTTCGTTCTCCAGTTGATTCACCAAAGGCGCCATCAGTGCATCAAAACGATGCTCGTTGATGAAGTCTTCACTGCAGTGCAGGAACACGTTGTGCAGGGTGCCCAGAATGGCTGACAGCAGCTCCACATCGTCGTCCTGATCGCCGGGGGTGAAATCCGGACGCACTGTGTTGTGTTCGTGCAGCAGGCGAGAAGCGTCTTCCACGAAATCGCTGGCAAAGAGCACGAAAAGTGACTTCAGGGCCTCAGCTATCCGGTTGGTGAGCAGGAAATACGTGAGCTGGGTCTCCTTTTCGTTGCTCTCCAGCGCCCACTTGTGTACCCGGCTGTACATCGGCCGGAAACTGGCCTCCGACAGCTTCAGGATCCACGTGACAAAGGTCTCGGCAATGGCCGCCTCCACCGCCGTAACCTGCTGCCGCTCAAGCCCGCGTTCGCGGACGTACAGTCGGAATTCGAGGGCCTGCAGGAAGAGCTCGCTGAGGGATTCCTGCACCGGCTGCAGTTGCGCGGCCGCATTGTGACGGATGCCCTTCAGCAGCAGCTGCTGCATCAACTGACCCAGCTCGTCGTAGGCCTGCTGCTCGAGCAGGCAGGAGTAGACCTTGGCACAGCTGGGCACCAGGATGCGCACCTCCACGTCCTGAGCCACGGCGCTCCAAACATCCAACAGACGCGTCTTGAGCAACTGCGTGCGCTTGTCCTGCAGCAGCCGCGGGCTGTCCAATTGCACGGAGAGGCGCACCAGCGCCCCAATGATGTCCACCAGATAGGGACCCAAGAACAGAGGCAGCGCCTTGAAGAGCTTGTGCAGAGCTGAAAGTCGAAATGGAAAGCAAATAAAACATGCCAATCAGCGCATTGTGTGGCTAACTCACCGGCGACCAAGGTGGAGCATAGATAGTCCGGTCCATTCTTCGAGGTGACCATCTGGTGCACCTGCTCCTTGAGCATCTCCGTCAGCTGGGGTGCAAACTTGGGTAGCTGGGCGAGGGCATGGGCCTTGATGCTGGCACAAATCTCGACGAGAGTGAGCACTACATTGCCCACCACCGCTTTGGGTACATTTGCCCGCCGCTTGGTGATCTTCGTGAGGGTGGCCAGCATGGAACGGCACTCCTCAATGAACTCGCGACCGTGGCGCTGCACAAGAAGCTGCAGGGCATGCAGAGCAGTCTGCTGCAGCTGCGCCTGCTGGGCACTGTTGGCGGCACAGTCCAGGATTCCATTGATAATCGCCTCCAGCGGGGCGAAGAGCACTCCGAAATCCTTGGCGGGCGACGTCTTGAAGTACTCGTTGGTGGGACCAAGTTTGGTCGCCAGCAACTCGAGAACCTTGATGCGCACATGGACCAGGTCGTGCTGCATCAGGTCGGTGATAACGCTGAGGAAGTACTCCGGTGCCAGCAGCCCGATAGCATTGTCCAGCACATCGTGCGCGTGGTTGGCCAGCACTCGCCAGAACTTCTCTAGTATTGGCGTGCCGGCAGAGGCCTCTACTTCGCCATTCAGCAAACCCACATACGAAAGTGTGCTGAGAATGAAGCCCTGGTAGTAGGCCATCAGCTCGGTGGGATCGGGTCGGACCATCTTGGTCCGCCATTCGCTGGAGCTGGTGATATCGGACAGGAAGTCAATGATGAGATACTTGTAGTGACGCAGCTCCTTGAACGATCGGGAGTGCACGTCGAACAACTGCTGCTCGCATATCAGATCTGAGGAGGATTTCTTGCTCTTTGCGGCCTCCTTGTTTGCCGGCAAATGGGCCAGGTAATCCAGCAGGTGGATGCCCGTCTGCAGGCCAACCGATGGATCTTCGAACATCAAAATCAGCTCGCGGGCGAAATCCAATCGGGACTTGTCCGCGGACACCTTCTGGGCGCTTTGCTGCAGCAAAACCTGTGACTCGAACACGATGCACAGGAACTTCCAGAGATGTTCCTTGGGATCCAGCACGCGGAACAGGGTGGCATACAGCGGCAGTCTCCTGTGCATCGGCACATCGGAGCATATGTCGGCAAACACCTTCAACACCGGTATGACCAGATTTTCCTTTTGTCCGGCCTTGGAGAGCAAAATGGGTATGACCGACTCCACGACGTTGTGAATGATTTGCAGGCTGAAGGCGTCATCGTGTCGCGCCACCGTAGACCCCACAAACGTGAAGATCTCGACGATCTTGTGCAGCACCTGCTCCGGATACAAGGAGGCGCAGTGGGTGAGGAAGAGTAGGGCGTGCTGCTGGGTTTGTGGATTGCGCGTGTTCCGCAGGCCCAGTACCACCAAGTCGATGCGGAAAGAGGACTCTGGCAGAGCCCTCGTCAGCTGCACGCCGGATGCCTGAGCCGTCTGGCAGGCGTGCAGCAGGTTGGAAAGGATCAACTGCTTGGGATACTCGGCGGCACTGTGCTCTTCCAGCTCCAGGCAGGCCTCCAGCAACTCAAAGAGCGGGGAAATCAGCAGCTCCGCTCCCACAAGTAGCTTCTTGTTCTCCAACAACTCCAGCAGGGTCATGCCGTATTTCCACGTCGAGCTGGTCAGGTCCAATTGTTGCTTAACGACCGTCAAACTGCGTCGCTTGGCCAGCGTTGGTGAAGGTGGATCCCGTTTACTGGCGGCCATCTCCCCCAGGATCGGCAGCAGCGGCTGGCACTCCAGGCGACAGCGCTTCAGGAGACGATGGCTCGCCAGGAAGATGCTGTCGTTGTCCGAACGCGTGGCGGCTTCCACAATCAGCTTGATCAGGGTCACCTTATCCTTGGTCTGCAGTCTCTCGAATGTTTCGGGGGTAAGGCTGTTCAGCAGGACACAGGGCAGAGGCTGCAGCTTCTGTTCCAGTTGGATGTAGACATTGTAATGCTTAAAACTGGCTGTCAAGAGCTCCCAGGCCTTGGGGTTTTTCAGCAGAACATTGAAGGCTACCTCTCCCTCGAAGCGCTCGATCACCGACTTAAAGATGTCACTGTGCGGCCACGGCAGCTGCAACAGTTGCTGTTCCTTCCCACTGGCCGCGATCTTCTGCAGCGCCTCCAGGCCCAGAGGCAGCAGATCGCCGAGGAACTCCTCGTTGTTCACATGCTTCAGGGAAGCCAGCAGAGCGGCCGTAAAGATGGGTGGCTGCGCGGAATCGGAGGCCAGAGCGAGCACGGCTTTCTTCAGCTTCGACAGCACCATCTTCTCCTTGGCGGTGAGATTCTCCGGTTCGAGGATCGTGTAGAGGATAAGGGCATATTGCTCGTGATCCATGCCCAGTTCACTGCGACGTTGCAGCAGCGAACGCACCAGCTGCTCCACGTGCGACACCAACTTGCGAGTGCTGAGCAACTGAAGAGTATTGATGGCCTGCACCCGCAGAGCCTGCAGAGGCGATCCACACGCGTTGGCCACGCGCAGAACATGCTCCAAACTGCACTCGACTTTGGACTTTTGGTTGGCCAGCACGGCTTCCAAGACCAGGAAGCCCTGGAGACGGAAGATAGTGTAATCCGAATTGCGAGACCACAGCTCCGGCAATCGCTCAAAAACGTAGAAGTTTGACAGCAGTTCCAGTCGATCCTGGGCCTCGGGCAGCATGGTACTCAGGCACTGTTGCAGAGAGCGGCTCCATTCCGCGCGCTCGGCGCCCAGGTCCAAGCGTTCGGAGAAGACCTGCGTGCAGTGCAGCTCCAGCAGCCGCAGTCCCAGGCGCAGTTCGTCGGTTACCTGATCCCAGGGCGTCGTAGAGAGGGATGTCCATTTGGTGTTCTTGACGAGGGTGAGCAGGAAGTCCAGATACAACTGCAGGGGTATAAAGTCCTGCACATTCCGATGGCTCTTCAAATTGCGGAACTCGAAGCGCCGGCTCAGCGCGGCAGTCCTCTCCAGCATATGCAAGCTGTCCGACGGCTGCAGTTCCCTTTTCGCGTAGGCGGTGAGGAGCAGCAGCAAATGGGTCACCTGGGAGGCCTCCTGCAGGTAGGCTTCTCCGCCGTGATCATCGATGCTCTGCAGCAGGGCCCGTTCCTGGCTGAACAGCTCCTGCTTGTTGCCCGCAATCACGTCCAAGAAGCTCTGGCGCTGCTCGTTGGCCTTGAACTCGTTAAATTCGCTTTGCACTTTCAGTTCCCGCAAGAAGGGAACCTTGCCGGAAAACTCGCTCTCCAGCAGCACCACCAAAGCCCGATGCTCCTGCTCTGTGAACGCTTCGCCCGGGAAGAGCAGCGGCATCAGTGCTAGGAGAATCAGATTCGGGTCGTACTCCCCGCTCACAATGTCGGTGGTGAGGTGACGCACGGCCAGGGGGGCCACCGGATGCCACTGCGAATCCTTCTCCGATTGGGCGCGTTGCAGCAAGCGGCACAGGGTGGGTGCCAACTGTTTTGGCTCCACAAACTCGAGTATCTGTTCGGTGGACAGGCCGAGCAGGGCGGCCACAATGGCACCGCTGTCATCGTTGATCCTGTCCAGCAGACACTCCTGCAGCAGCTTCACACTGCGCTCTCGCTTCTTGGAAACCTTTAGGTTCTCCAACAGCTTCAGCACCGCATTGAGGCGCCAATCCGGGCTGTAGTGATACAGCTTCTCATACGCTCGCTTGGCCTTGTCGTCCGTGGTGTTGAGGCGGAAGCCTAAGAAATACAAGCATAACTGTAGGATACTTTCTGGGATTACAACTGTTTAACTTACCAAGGGCCATCTTTAGGGCCTTTTGGCGATTGCTTGACGTGGCCTTGGTCCTCAGGGCCTCTTTGACGCTCAAGTCAAAGGCCTCCGGGTAGCGTCGCTCCAGCTTCTCCAAGTACGAGGAGTACCAGGTTTGGAAGCTTGTTTTTTCCGTCTCGAGCTCATCGTCAGAGTCGATAACGATGGTGTCTTCGTTGCTATCGGAGTATGTGTCCATGGGCTCGGGGGCGTCGGCTTTCTCGGGCACAAAAGTGTCCAAAAAGCAACTGGGGAAGGTAAGATTAGAAACGTGAGATTCTAGGCATCGTTCACTTTAAAAAGTATAAAGGGAACACAAAATAATCCTTGGGTAAATGAATTAATACAATAAACTGCCTGATTAATAGGTAAAACATTGAAATTTTTAAAGTTTATAGAGGAAGCTTCTAAAAAATACGATTTTATGCCACAAATTCATAACTAAAAAGGTAAAATACACAAGGATTAAACTTGTGCTGAACTGGTATTACTGGTATTACAAAATTGTGAATAAGCAATTCATTTTTTTTCCCATCTATTATAGTCTCCAAAATCTAGGCAATTATACGGACAGACGGACGGACGGACAAACGGACATGGCTAGATCGATTCAGCTGTTGATACTGATCAATATAAAAACATATTTTCGTTAGATATCTATTCTGGGGTTTGTTACGGGAATATTTAATTGATTGAAGTTGTAGAGTACAAGAAATCGATGTGACCCACAAGCAATTTCTTAAATACAAACTTTTCCCAAAACAAATGATTTAAGTTCCTTTAGAATGGCAATAATAAGCTCCATAGATTAAAAGAATAAGCCTGACACATGGGAAAGCCTCGCAAGATACCACAAAATGTAGCTGAATTGATAATACAATTAAAATTTCTTTACAATCCCAGACACATTCTTTACCCAGCATTCCCCCCGAGTAAAGGGAAACCAAGGGTTTAGTGAGTTGTATGGAATATCCCCCACATCTTGGCATACTCACTTGATGAGCTGCTGGGCCGAGGGCGTGGCCAGGGGCACCTCGGAGAGGAGGCTGTCGAGGAACTGTTTGTAGGTCTTCGAGGTGGAATCGTCCTCGCGAATCCCTGTCACGGCGCCCGTCAGCAGGGGCATGCAGATCGACTGGATGGCGATGTTGCCGTTGGCCAGCCCCGCCAGCGCGGGTATCAGCCACTTTTGGCCCACCAGGTTGAGCACTGTTTGCGGCTTAAAGAGCGGCACGGCGGCTTGTTGCTTGCTGTAAATGCATACGAGCAGCAGCAGCGACTCATTGTGCAGCCGCTCAAAGGGGCAGCTGGCCACGCGCTCCAGCAGGGCATTGCACACCTTGCCCTGCAGCTTGGTGCGGGAAACCAACTGGGCGACGATCACATAGGCGGCGGCCATAAAGTCCACCGTATCGGAGACCAGACCCTTCAGCAGCGACTCCAGAATGGTGGTGATGTGCCAGTCCTGAATGGGCCGGGCGCTCTGCAGGGCGCCCACCACCACGGTGGCGTAGAAGTTGATCTGCGCCTGCAATTGATGCGCCCGCGGTCCCAGCTCCTTCACAGCCTTCTGGGTGCTCTGGCAGACAAATTTGAGGAACGAGGGATTCGAGGCCGCCCTGTTGATGATGGCCGTCTTGGACAGCGGCACTCCCGGTCGCTGCAGGCTCTTCAGCCACGCCCAATCCGAGTCGGCGGCGCGCAGTCGCATGGTCTGCAGCACCTGAACAAAGATGATTGTCTCGTGGTAGGGCAGGATCAGGGCCATCACCGCCGAGCGGTTGTATTCGTGGACTTGAAAGCGACGCAGCAGCCACTCGAAGGCCATGTGGGCGGGGCGCAGGGAGAGGTAGGGCGACAGGAGGCGCAGGAACTTGGCTATGGCCGCGTCAAGCATCTTGTTCACCTCCGGCAGCTCCACGGAGCGTTCCAGAGTGAGGGTGGCCTCGTCGAACAGCGTCATCTCAAAGTCCTTGAAGGCGGGATTCAGCTCGGCGAGCTCTTGAAGCCCCACCCGGCCGATTTCGTAGATGGCACGCCGATCCTTGGTGGCCGCCTCCTTGCGATCGAACAGAATGGAGGCCCGACTGCGCGCGTCCGCCAATGGCAGGGACGTCTCCGGCGCCGCCAGTTTGCGCAACTGCTGCGCCAACGAGGTGCTCATCTTGCTGCTGTTTCCTTCTTCTTTTTAGTTAAAACAAATCGAATTTAAGCAGCGAGGAGGATAAACGTGCGCACTCCACACGTGTTGTGAGGCGTATTAGCGATGGCAGCCAGCTGGCCGGGAGCTATCGATGAGCCGCGAAGGTGTTCGATAAGCGAGCGGCAGCAGGTTGCCATAAACTTGCTATAAACTGCTTGGCATTGTAACAAATTGTGAGCAAATTAAATATATAAAATTATTGTTTATAAAAAGTTTTAATTTTTACTACAATTATACTTTGTTAAAGGTAAATTTTCTTTATTTTGTTGTTTATTATTTGTTGCTCAAATTAGTTTCCAAGCTACTTTTACCTCTTATTTATTCTTTGCTCAAAGGTTTTTAATCAACCCCTTTCAATTACTTATTTTAACATAAACAAAAAACATTTTTTGCTTTCTTTATTTTTAGTGGCCACAAGTCGAAAATATTGTTGTAAAATATACGTATATATAATTTTTCTTAGCAAAATTTGCTCAAATTTAGCATAGACGCTCTAATGTGTTTTCATCAGTACAAATAATACAAATTTAATTTATTTAGATTAAAAAATTTAAATAAACTGAAAATATTCGAATTTCAATAACGAAAAATATGTTTAAACTAATTTGATTTGTAAACTCTTGCCAAAATGCATTTACTACAATTTCATGTTTTGTGGTTTTCCATTAAACATTTAAAGATAATTGTTACAAAATGTACCTAATCGTTTTCATAGGTATTTAAAAATTAACAAGTAAGAAAGATTATAGTCTAGTGTCTCGACTATAAATTCCCGGTTCTCAGTTCACATCTTAGGAGCATACCAATAAATGGATCGATTCGTGGATCGCCTCAAGACGTGGATTTCCATCGACGGAATGCTTATGCTTACAGAAAGATGGGAAAATGTTGTGACTAATGATGGACTATATTTTAAATAATCCTCATTGTACCGGTTTTTCTTAAAAAATTATCAAAAACCGAAAAAAACCTTTAAAATTAATTCAAGCTCCCAATAAATTCTTTTTCCAAATTACAATATCTTGATTTATTATTTTTCAAAGTTTTTTATAAGAATTTTGTTGATACTTGCGTTGCCTTTAAATATAGGCAAACGCTGAGATATCCATCGAATTCCATTGTGATTATTGAAATAAAACAGAC
Organism: Drosophila ironensis; assembly: GCA_021223825.1. Classification (NCBI taxonomy): domain Eukaryota; kingdom Metazoa; phylum Arthropoda; class Insecta; order Diptera; family Drosophilidae; genus Drosophila; species Drosophila ironensis. The sequence continues at coordinate 306,316 of JAJJHQ010001334.1, forward strand.
TATTTTGCTTATGTTTTGTATATTTCGCATCAAAGTTTTTAGTTGTATAAAATACTACAGATATTTTACACTTAATCTCACAGAGGTATTGATTCTTGTTTGATAATTGTAAAAGTTTACACTTCCTTCGAATTCCTTTACTATCGGCACAATAAATCAAACTCTCTTGCTTATGTTTTGTATATTTCGCTTCAAAATTGTTAATCGTATAAAATACTTAAGACTTTGTATACTTAATCTCACAGATCTCACAATAGACAATAGACTGTGTGCTTAAACTTTTAAATGAGCCATGAGAATGCAGGCTGTATTTGATGATTTTCGTTACTTGTAATTCGTTGCATTATAAAAAGAGGTAGCAGCTTAGATTTCTATCAAAATGCCTAACTATCCTCGCAGAAAACTTTGTTTTGTTTACAATATTTCGCATCAAAATGGTCAATCGTATAAAATACCTAAGACAATGTTTGTATACTTAATCTCACAGAGGTACAGCAGACTGGCAAATCGCGAGTGCAGTGACGTTTCGTGTGTTTTAACTTAAAAATTAACCATGAGAATGCAGGCTGTGTTTGATGACTTTCGATACTTGTAATTCGTTGCATTTAAAACTGGCAAACAGCAAATGCAGTGACGTATTGTGTGTTGAATTATAAACTTTAAAACGTAAAATGAGAACGCCGAACGATGGGAATGAAGATGAACGCCACAAACGGGAACAGAATACTAGGCGAACGAATACTATGAGTCTTACAGGCTAAAATCCATTCGAGGGTCTCAGAAGCAGAGCCGTTTGAGTGAGTTTTTGCGACTGGTCTTCGGGTCGCGGTTGTGCGCTCGCTGCGGCGGCGTCAGTCGCTCCCGCGGCATCATCAACTTGGAGGGCGTGTCCAGCTCGGTGACCAGGCAGCGCTCCCCGGGATGCGACTTGCAGAAGCAGTTCACGCAGAACCTGAACTGGCACACCAGGCTCGTGCACTCGGCGAAGCTGTACGAGGGGCTGGGACTCTGCATCTCCCCCAAATCGAGGGAGAGGAAGCGCGTCAGGGGCGCACCGACCAGCGATGTATTCCTGAGGGGCAGCGTCTGCGATAGCGGCGTTTCCGGGGCCGCTTCCGAGGTGAAAACCCGGCTGGCGCGACCGCAGCGCGGGCACTTCACACGCTGCCGCTGCTCGCGCAACACACGTCCCGCATCCGCGTCCAGGAGATGGATGCTGGCATAGCCCGAGTCCAGCAGGGAGTTGCCGCCGTGGCCCAGACTGTGGCCGCTCCCGGCGCCCTGGTTCGAGCTCTGCAATGGCACTGTGGTGGTTGTGTTGGCCCGGGCCAGGTGACGCCGTCGCTTCGCCAGCGGCGGGTTCTCCTTCGACAGGCTGAGCTTCAGGCGATGATTCTGCAGCCGTTCCACGGCCCTCTGGCTGCGGAAAACGGCCTCCTTCCAGGCGGCCGACACCTGCGTCATCTGGTGGAGCGTCTGGGCGTTCACATGCTGCAGTATGCACTCCAGGGCCGGTTGCGTGTGCGCCAGCCTGGCAATGATATCCAGATGCAGCATTCCGCCATAGAAGCGATTCTTTGGCGGGCGCTGCTCCTGCGGGAAGAGCAGCTTCTTGGACTTCTTGGGGCTGCTGTGCGGGGGCTGGAAGTGCTGTTTGCGTCGCTTGGGCAGGTGCTGCAGCGCCTGCAGGTGGGGCGTCGCGGAGGAGTCGCTTTGCTTGGGAGGCGACTGCGAGCGCTGCTCCGCCCACAGGGGCTCCTTCTCGCCGAGCAACAGCTGTGCGCCGGACGTGGCCAGGACCCGCGGGGTGCGGAAGGCCGCCGCATTCGGGAGGTTGCAGCAGTTTTCGGCATCGTTTTCGGTTTCCGCGTCAAATTCGGCGTCCGCTTCGAGCAAAAATGGCGTCTCGGCGGTGGAATTCAACGGGGCACGGAAGGAGGTGTAGCTGGAGAGGTCCAGTTCGGCGTCGAAGCTGCGCTGCTTGTGCAGCGGGCCCCGCCGGTTGTAGGCACTCATTGGGTGCAATTATCCTGGCTTCTTTGGCGTTGCAAGCATTTGGGGCTTGTTATTTTTGTGCTGAATATGCTAACAGAAGCTGCTGGCGATGGGAGAACACACAAATACGCTATCGATATATCGGAGCGGCCTGCTATGATGCCACAATGCAAGGCCCTGCCAACCGGTGAAACAGGACACTAACAGAGCTGCCATTTGCTGAATCGGAATAACCGCGGAATTCAAATTGGATTTTGTTCATGCATATAAACAAACGAATTTAATTTTCACGAATAAATTTTAACTGAGAAAACTACCTCTAAATTTAAAGCTTACAAACATATTTGGAGCAATAGGTAGAAAAAATTTTAATTAAAAGATCACTGTGATCTGCTGGTTCAGAATAACCGCGAAATTCAAATTGGATTTGTTGCATGTCTAAAATTTGGGCCTTTACGGCATAAAAACACAAATTTCATTTTCAACGGAGAAATCTAGCTCTAAATTTATAGATTACAATCATATTTGGAGCAATAGATAGAGAAAACTTTAATTAAAATAGTGACTTTAAAAGCTAAAATACAAATAAATATTCTATTTCACATTTATATAGTTCTTAAAAGCTGGGTTGGTTGACAACATTTGACTTGCAAAAAGTAAACATGCTTAGAAATAAGATTATGATGAATGAGAAATTTGAAACTTACACAAACATTGCTGTATTATGTATATTATTGTTGTTGAATTCCATGGTAGTATTTATATCCTATTTCCAGACCACAATCGTGATGGTCTCCTGCTTGGGAGCCTCGCAAATGTATTTCTTCAGACACTCGCAGCGGGCATCGTGCATTAGATTTTGATCATCGTATCCTATCGCCACACAATGTTCCTTTCCCTGGTAATTGTCGGGTTGTCCTTTTGCCCATCTATTTGTTTTTATGGTCCCACCGTTCGAGAACCATTTGAATATCGCGTACAATCCCAAATCGGTGCCCGATGTCCAGTACGTGTGTATTCTATTTTCCGCCATCCGTTGGTTGAGCAAATACTTCAGGAGGGCATCGAATTCTTCGGGTGTCTCAAAGGTAACCAGCTCAGAGCCCATTTTACGGCAGTTTTCGAAGGCTGCGAACCAATTCACTGACTGGGTACTGAAGTAGTAGTAGCTTTTATCGACCTTAACAAAGGGACTTGAGTTGATGAGCACGTCGTATGGATTTCCTGCCAAAAAAAATTGTATACATTCACGTAATCCTTAAGAGCTGTTGGCACTTGCACTTACCAGGCTTATACTCGGTTGCAAAGTTGTCAAAGGTCCAACCAGAATACAACTGACTGGTCAGGATCAGAAGGACTTGAACTGTTTTCCTAAGCATTTCGATTTGTACTGACTTATTGGCACAATCTCAGTGGCTTTTATACTTGCCAGTGCAAATTGGCTTGGCCGATTTTTGCGTCGATTTATGTACAGGTTTATTAAGGAAATTAATTGTACTAACAGAAAACGCTTAAAAATTCGAGTTATGGGTTGTCCGATAACTTTAATCACAACTTGTGGCAGATGTCCCACCTGGCTAAGTGCATTTATAGAATTTTCATGTCTTTAAATGTGGCAGAACCATCGAAAATGCTATATGACACACGATTTGAAATTTAGCTTTAATTGTTATAGAAACTAAGGCAAACTTTTATGGGTAACCTCGGTAAAAACCAAGAGTCATAGTTGTCGAAGTAGCACACATTAGCGTGATGTGGACTAAAATATTGGAAGACTACTTCAAGTGGCTCAACTTAAAGGCCTGGCTTTCAGAGGGCCCTTGGCAGATAGGTGGCAGAAATCGTAGGATACTCGGGTCCTTAATGGAACAGGCTGTCGAGCTGATGGCCAAGGCGAATCATAAAATTCTCGAAAAAACAGGAGGACGTCGCATGGTGAACTTAAAGTTCCGAGTCGATTGTTGTTTTTAAATGTATTCGTTGAATCGGGTGTTAATTTTGTTGTACATTCTAATGAGATTATCAAAATCGAGAAACAAGGAGTTGGTAGTGTAAAATTAAAAACGAATGTACACCTAATACAACCATAGAAATTTATTTTTCGGCATCGATTTCTGGATGTTGTGTTCCAAATTTCCCAATTTTGATACCACAAAAACTTGTATGTATTTTGCCATTCATTACAAGCTATTAACGTTTATTTAAATCTTTTAAATAACATGGAACTGGTAGATGTTTGTCTAAGTATGGGGACTATTTTTATTCAATTTTAAATCTAAAAAAAAAATGCCTTAAAGTTTAATTAACCGATCTAGGTTTTTTCTTAACGTTATAACATTATATTAACGGGAACCTTAAATATTTAACATTAGCCAACACCATGAAACGAAGCTTATTTATAATATTTATCAAAAAATAGTTATTTCCGCTACAAATATTGAACATTAATTGAACCGGTTTCTCAAAGCTGATGCCAATGTTTTAGATGTGACAATATTTGCAAGCAATAAAATTATCAATGCTGTGTATTCTATTTCCCCAAGGGAATTTCTGCAGGATTTAACATTATACACGCACTATATATATATACATATGTACCTTGTTAACACATAAACCAAAACTGCTTATGTTAGAAATAATATAATAATGAAAAAGAACTCGATAACTTACAAAAAAAATTGCTGTGTTTTATTTTTTATATTATTGTTCTTATGCATTATATTTCTATGACTTATATTAATATTTTATTTCCAGATAACAATCGAAATCGTCTCTTGCTTGGGAGCCTCGCAAATATATTTCTTCAGGTACTCGCATCGGGAATCGTGCATTAGATTTTGATCATCGTATCCTATCGCCACACAATGTTCCTTTCCCTGGAAATTGTCTGGTTGTCCTTTTGCCCATCTATTTGTTTTTATGGTCCCACCGTTCGAGAACCATTTGAATATCGCGTACAATCCCAAATCGGTGCCCGATGTCCAGTACGTGTGTATTCTATTTTCCGCCATCCGTTGGTTGAGCAAATACTTCAGGAGGGCATCGAATTCTTCGGGTGTCTCAAAGGTAACCAACTCAGAGCCCATTTTACGGCAGTTTTCAAAGGCCGCGAACCAATTCACTGACTGGGTGCTGAAGTAGTAGTAGCTTTTATCGACCTTAACAAAGGGACTTGAGTTGATGAGAACGTCGTATGGATTTCCTGCCAAAACAAAATTGTATACATTCACATAATTCTTAAGAGCCGTGAGCACTTGCACTTACCAGGCTTATACTCGGTTGCAAAGTTGTCAAAGGTCCAACCAGAATACAACTGACTGGTCAGGATCAGAAGGACTTGAACTGTTTTCCTAAACATTTCGATTTGAACTGACTTATTGGGTGGCTTTTATACTTACCAAAGCAAATTTGCTTGGCCGATTTTTGTCTCTATTTATGTAGAGGTTGATAAATTTCTTTAATTGTACTTACTTTAATTGTACGCTTTAAAATTAGTAATTGGTGGTCCCAAAACTTTCATCACAGCTTGTGGCCCCACCTGGCTAAGTGCATTTATTGAACTTTCGTGTCTTTAAATGTGGCAGAACCATCGACAAATGCTATATGACACACTATTTAAAATTTTGCTTTAATTGTTATAGAATGTAAGGCAAACTTTTATAGGTAAGCTCGCTAAAAACCACGTGTCATAGTTGGTGAAGTAGCACACATTAGCGTGATTTGGACAAATAAGGGCAAATATATTGGAAGATCATTTCAAGTGGTTCAACTTGAAAGCCTGGATTTCAGAGGGCCCTTGGCAGATAGGTGGCAGAAATTGTAGGATACTCGGGTTCTTAAGGGAACAGGCTGTCGAGCTGATGGCCAAGGCGAATCATTAAATTCTGTAAAAAGCAGGAGGACGTCGCATGGTGAACTTAAAGTCCCGAAGTCGATTGTTGTCTTTCGATGTCTTCGTTGAATCGGGTGTTCATTTTGTTGTACATTCTAATGAGATTATCAAAATCGAGAAACAAGGAGTTTGTAGTGTAAAATTTAAAACGAATGTAAACGTAATATATCCATAGAAATTTATTTTCGGCATCGATTTCTGGTTGTTGTGTTCCAAATTCCCCACCACAAAAATTTGTATGTAATTTACCATTCTTTGCATGCAATAACGTTTATTTAAATATTTTCAATAACATGGAACTGGTAAATGTTTGTCTAAGTATGGGGAATAGTTGTATTCAATTTTAAATCTACAAAAAAAAAAAATGCCCTTACGTTGCCTAAGCCGCTCAACGTTTTTCCTTAACGTTAGAACATTATAATAACGAGAACCTTAAATATTTAACATTAGCCAACACCATCAAATGAAGCTAATATATAATAGTTATCAAAAAATAGTTATTTCCGCTATAAATATTGAAAATAAACTGAAAAATCAAGTTCAAATCTTCACAGGTTTCTCAAAGCTGATGCCAATATCTTAGATGTGACAATATTTGCAAGCAATAAAATTATCAATACTATATATTCTATTTCCCCAAGGGAATTTCTGCAGGATTTAACATTATACACGCACTATAAACATATATGTACCTTGTACCTTGTTAACACATAAACTAACACTGCTTATGTTAGAATTAATATAATAATGAAAAAGAACTCGATAACTTTCAAAAAAAAAATTGCTATTGTGTTTTACTTTTTATATTATTGTTCTTATGCATTATATTTCTATGACTTATATTTATATTTTATTTCCAGATAACAATCGAAATCGTTTCTTGCTTGGGAGCCTCGCAAATATATTTCTTCAGGTACTCGCATCGGGAATCGTGCAGTCGATTTGTATCGTCGTATCCCACCGCCACGCAATGTTCCTTTCCCTGGTAATTGTCGGGTTGTCCTGGGGCCCATCTCTTTATTTTGATGACCTCACCGCTCGAGAACCATTTGAACATCGTGTGCCATCCCAAATCGTTGCCCGACGTCCAGTACATGTGTATTTTATTTTCTTCTATCCGCAGGTTGAGCAAATACTTCATAACGGAATCGAATTCTTCGGGTGTCTCAAAGGTAACCAGATTAGACCCCATTTTTCTGCAGTTTTCGTGGGCTGCGAACCAATTTACTGATTGGGTACTGAAGTAGTAGTAGCTGTTATTAACCATAATGAAGGGACTTGAGTTAATGAGCACGTCGTTGGGATTTCCTGCAGAAAAAAGGGGAATATATTCGCAATACCCTTGAGAGCCGCAGGCACTAGAGCTTACCAGTCTTAAATTCGGTTGCAAAGTTGTCAAAAGTCCAACCAGATCCCAACTGACTCGTCAGGATCAGAAGGACTTGAACTGTCTTCTTAAACATTTCGATTTGTTCTGAATGATTAGAACAACGTCAGTCTCTTTTATACTCACCGTGAAAATTCGTTTGGAAGCGTTCGAATCGTGAAGTACTTATAGAAAATTCCTAAATCGTTTTGAAAATTACAGTTAGCTGGTTGTCCCAAAACTTCCGTCAGAGTTTAGGACAGCTGAAAATCTGGAATGAACCAATCCCACCCGACTAAGTGCATGCATTTAACTTTATTGTCTTCAAATGTAACAGCACCATCAACAAATTGATTCGGACAGCTCATGTTAGACGGACGGTAAAAACCACGAATCATAGCTGTTGAAGTAGTCCTCTAAATCCTCAGGCGTGCCAAAGTATTTTGATTCATTTGTGATCCGATCGAAGAAGAACAAACTCAGATGGGGACACGATTTGCTCACATCCTCCATTGGAAAGGGCAATGCACCCATCATTGTGATGTGAACAAATTTCAGGGACGGGGCCTTCCCCAAGATTTGGGGATGCAGGTAGAAGTCGCCCGTCATGTTGTTAATGTGCAACAGAGCGAGGATCTCCAGATTATCGGCGGTTTTCAAGAGCTGTGCTATCTGAAAGTCCTGCAAATCGGAGTTTCGTAGGTCCAAAAACCTCAGGAAAGGCAGCACCTGCTCCACTGCAGTCATTATAAGGGACGACCACTTGATGTGGCTCAACTTGAAGGCCTGCAGGCGACGACTTTCGGCGGCCCCTTGACAGAGGGGTTGCAGGTATCGTAGGATATCCGTGTCCTTGATGGAGTAGCCCACGTTGATGTGCAGGCTGCTGAGCTGACGACCCAGGCAAATAAAAAAATTTCCGCAATAAATCGGAGGACTTCGCATGGTGAACTCCAGATTCCGAAATCGAGGCAGTTGTCGCTCGATGGCCCCGTCAAATCGGGAGTTAATTTCATTGTACATTAAAATCAGTTTATTCAGCTTGAAATGATTGAAGATGATGTCAAGACAATCATCGTTCAGCTGCAGCAACTCCATCGTGTCAGCTAAAATCACAAGAAATGAGGAGTTTATAATAGAGTAAAGTTGACAGAATTTATACAAAATTTATCAAATTTTGTTCCATATCTTTAAATTTTAAGCAACTCTTTAGTATTCATTGTGTGGTATTAACGTTTATTTAAATTCTTTGAATAACTTGTAAAAATATAACACGGCACTGAGATATATTTGGCAAAATCTAGGGACTATTTCTATTAAGTTTTATATTCCAAACAAGCTTAAATAGTTTCAGCTTCATTAACTGATCTATCTTCTTTTAACTCTTATTATTACACTATATTAAAAGGAATCTTAAAAATGTAAAAATTGCCAACACCGTGAAACAAAGCTTACATATTATAGTTGTCAAAATACAGAAAACCTTAATCGCAAATAGTACCTTTTCTTTGCTTAACGTTAAACTTAGTTATAACCGATATACATCTTGGAAAAATGAACATCATATTTCATTATTTGCTTCACAGTGGTTCTTGGCTTTATTTATTATCTCGGTAAATATTTATTTCCCTGATTTCTATCTTAACAATATCTATAGGGCACTGTTAATTATTGATCTTATAAAGGCGTGAGGTCTGCCAAAGTTTCAGCTATGGAGCTGTCCCGGAATCGCCCGATCCTCAGGGCATAGGATATGGCATGGGCCACATAGCTCTGCTCGTGGACTCCGTGGAACAGGTAGGACATGGCTCCCTCGGCGTGAATGGTCACGTCGGAGCCGCCGTGCAGGTTCTCATCCGTATTGATGGCCGCCTGCTGGGTGTACTCCCAGTCCCCGATGTCCTCCTCCGCCGGATTCTTGCGCTTCAGGCTCTCCGGATCCACCTGGAAGCCCTGGTAGCTGGTTCCGTACGTCAGTGTCGTGTAGGGTGTTTCCTCTGTCTTCGACTTTCCCGCCAATCCAAGGATACTGGCCCCCCGCTCCGGATGCCCGTTGATGGTCAAACTGTGCGAATGATCAGCGGTCACAATCACCAGGCTCTCGTCCAGACGATCCGTGGACTTCAGATAGCCCAGGGTTGACTCCACGGCCGTGTTCAGCTCGAGGACTTCATGGAGCGCCTTGCGGGCCTTGCCGCGATGGTGGGCCTGGTCAATGAGGCCCGCCTCCACCACCAGCAGGAATCCCTTGTCGCTGTTCCCCAGCACTTCGAGGGCCTTGAGGGTCATGTTGGACAGCGAGGGCATTCCGGCCTCTCCGCGGTCACGCTCATGGTCGTACATCAGATGTCCGTTGGCAAAGATGCCCAGCAAGTAGTCGATCCCCCCGCCGTTGAGGCTCCACAGCTCTCGATTGTTCTGCACCACCGCATGGGCCACGCCCTCCTCCTGTTTGCGCACCCGCCAGTCTCGTATGAGATCCCTTCCATCGGCTGATTTGCTGGCCCAGGTATCCAACGGATCGGCAGGTGTGCCCGTCACATTGGACACCAGCATTTGCCGGCCCCCGCCCATGATTACATTAATCTTCTGTCCCGTCGGCAGCTCCATCAGCTGGCGGGCAATGTCCCGGCAGCCCTGCTCCCGATCCTCCGGCTTCATGCCCGCCTCGCACTCCCACCGCCGATCCGGTACGTGGGCGTACAGGGCAGCCGGAGTGGCGTGCGTCACGCGCGTGGTTGTGACAAAGCCCGTGCGCATCCCATCCAACTGCGCCCACCTAAGTATGGTCTGGACGTGATGATCCTCGTTCTGGGAGGCCGTACAATTGCCCAGCGGCACGTTGGCATCCACGCCCCCGGTCTCGTAGTTGACTTTGACACCACCGAAGAGGGCCGTGCCCGTAGAAAAGGAGTCCGGCACCTGCTTGTCCGCACAGTACGTCTTCAGCAGTCCCATGTGCGGGAAGTGCTCCCAGGCCAGCAATCCCTCCTCCTTGAAGCCGTAGATCCGGGCGGCGGTCACCGTGTTGGGTCCCATGCCATCGCCCACGAAAAGGATCACGTTCTTGGCCCGTCGGCGGTTAAACTCCCGCGATACCGCCTTCTTGAGCTCGTCGATTCCGCGATCGTACCACTCCTGCTGCTCCTGGGGCAGCGTGACGGGCCAATAGCTCACGGTGTCCATGTCCCCGACATCTCCACTCTTGGCATAGTGCACCACAAAGCCAATGCACATGGCGGTGATCAGCAGGCAGGAGAAAATGATCGAGAAGACAAAGAACTTGGAGCGGAACCATTTGCCTCCCGGAGGGCCTGCGTCTCCTTGGAGTTGAGTGTCCGTGCCGTCCGCACTTTCGATCTCGAGCTCGTCCTTGACTCGGGACTGGTCCAGGTGGTTCAGCTGCACCTCGGCCATGTCCCCGTCGCTCAGCTTTCGAAACTTTGAGGAGTTTGCGGGCAAATCACTTCGCATTTCCATCATTGGAACGTGCGGATCGCGTAGACTTTACACAGACTGACTGAAAATGCGAGATATACGGCAGATTGTTAACTAATCGTTGTTTACTGCAGATAAAAAGCAATTTATGGACAGATAACGTGACGCTGGCCAACAGCCGTCTTTTTCGGGTGGTTCGACAATTTGCAAATCTTTTGAATCGGCCGCACATCACTGATGGTAACTCATTTATGTAGGGTATATTTTAAAAAATGTCAAGAAATTGTAGTTAAAAAGGTAGACAAATAAATGCGTTGAATGGTAAACGTAACGCGTAAACTGAAACACATTTTTTCAGGTCGAATTGGGTTTCCTTGATTAGAGAATATTAAAAACTTGAAAATACATACATATTATGTGTTGAAGATTAATATTATTAAACGACAAAGGCAGGAGTTGAAAAGTTTAGAGCAAACTAAGGTACTTAAGAATGCCTAAAACTTCTATCGCTAGCGTCTCAATTATAAATTGTACAGAATTTGGATAAGATTAGATTTGATTAGTAGAAAACAATTTGAATACCACGTTTTGTAATGCAAAAACAAAAAAGTTTCATTGAATGTACGTGTATATACACATTTTTGCTAGCTTTTAATTAAGGTCTTATTTCAAACGTGTATATTTGTGCAAGCATATTTGTTTAAAACTCAATAAAATGTAAACCAATTTATAAGCATACATTTTTTGTTGAAAACATATGGAATATGCAAAAACCTACATTCTTAGAGTGTTTTCTAATATATCTTAATAATCACAGAGGAATGTTTAAATAGGGTACATATGTCCCTAAATTATCTATTTTTAGAACTTGGGGTGAGATTAGACTTAGATTTGCATTAGTTTAGATCACTTTTAAAACATACATATTTAGCAAAAAAACAGGAAAAACATTTAAGTAAAAATAAGAAATTGTACAGCGTTTTAATATTCATAACTCTTGGTTTTAGAGCATGTACTTATTTGCCTTCATGCTATTATAATATTAATTAAAATTAGAAAATCCCTATCTTAAACTGTGGACAAATAAAATAAATTTTGTAACGTACTTTTGTTTTGGAACCAGTTCACCGCAGTATAGCTTTCTGCCCCTAGATGGCGCTCCGCCAGTCAGCTGATGTCTGCGCTTCCGAGCGAATGGCTCTCCCAAAAAGCGCAAAGGAGAAAAAAAACAACACAAAAAACAGCTCCCCAATGCTCCAATGTTTGTGTATGGTTTATGGGGCCGCTCTCCTCCAGCAACAAAAGTGATTCATATAAAACCCGTCTCCGGTTTTGCTCCGCTCCGCTCGCGAGCCGCGACAGCGAAAATTAGTCTCGATCGAACTCCGCGAGTTTTTCAGTCTCGAAAAAGTGTTTGCGTGGACGATGTCTCTCGCTTTTCCTTCCCGTTTTCCGCACCGTTTTCAATTTCGATTTTAATCAATTTCGGAGGGTCCGCGTGTGCCGACGACATCGGCGCATATAGCGACAAAACTGAAAAGTGAGACCGAGCCAGCGGCGAGAAAACTGCAAATCGCTAGAAGAGCACACACACTCTCCAATCGAAGGAAAAAAAAACGCGAGCACCGCGGGCGACGGAAAAATGGACGACCTGGGTGAGTGAGCCGCTTTTCCGGAGCGGAAAAACAATCCGAAAAAACAAATTGCGTTGCTTGTTGAAGAGGTTCTGCTCGAGTTATGCTTCCGCTTCAAGGTCACTCTCTTAATTGGAGTTAATTAGCAGTCGCCATCAGCCGCCAGGTGGCGACACTTCAAACTACGAATGTATCTTCGGGTCTTTCGGGGCGAATCTTTGGGATTTTACGGCATTTCTTGTTTTGCAACTCTATGGTTATTCAAAATTGATGCTCTCACACAACCTGTGGGCCTTAATCAGGGTGAAAACGGTTTATTTTTAATGTTTTCAGATAACTTTTTTTGATTTTTCTCACACTTCCTGTGTAATTTCCAAATCGCACCGTAATCATGAGTAAAATAACTTAAATTGCTCCCGTTTCATTGTTAGGAATTAGTTTTTGTGGCAGCTTTCTGAAGCCAATTCGTATGATCCCCCTGAATACCAAGTGCATTTCATTCATTTACATTAGATGATTGCCCAAGCTTATTTGTCACACTTCCTGTTGCCTTCGGATTGGTGTGACCGTCTTAATCATGAGTCAAAATTGTGCCATTGGGTGTCCACCCTGTACAGCTAAGTAAATAACTTCCAATTGTAGGGCTCCACCTACGTTTTGTTTACGCTCTTGTTTTTGTTAAATTCAAAAATTTCAAACTGTATGACTCGCTGTCCCATTTGTATGACTCGCATTAATCACGAGAAAAAATTGAGCTACCAATTGCTCTGCTTATCGATCGTCACCTCCATTGGTATAGTAGTATAATTTATTAATTTTTTGACGTGTTTTGCCAACCTCGCTGCCGCTCTTTTGCACACTCCATTTAGCCCCGATTCGCATTCCCTGCGCTTTTATGATTTATCCCGCATTCCGGGAAATCGAAACATTAAAAAGCGCCGAGCTCCGCATTATCCAAGTGAGATCATTCACACTACCCGCCGATACCCGTCGAGTGCGAGGGTGTGGTTGCAATCCGCAGACCCTTGGACCGGCCGGCCGGCCACTTGCCGGAGCGAGTGAATGATCTGAGCTTTATTTGCTTTCTTTGCGGGCTCGTGTTTTTGGTCAGCGAAATAAAAGTGTATCTGCGGCTGCCTGCCCGTCTTGCTTTATTTTCTTGATGACACAATTTCCCGCTGTTTACCAGTCGCGTTGCGTGTTCTGCTTCTGCGAGTATCTTCCGCTACAACTCCACGTATCTGAGTGGATTTTTTGTACAATCTTGTTTTGCTTACGTAGAGATCAGGGGTATATTGGATTTATGGAAAAGTGTTCATATACCATGTTGAGCCTCATGTCCGTCTGTCCGTAAGCAAGCCTTGATATTAAGGCTTTAATGGATAGAATATAATAATATAACAATTTGTGCGATACCACTTAAATCTCAAATCCAATACCGCCCGCTATTTTAACACTAATTTAACAGGAACCAACATCTTGTATTATATTTACCTAAGCTCCAAAAACAGGCAACCAGGTATTAATAGTCGAGACACTCAGCTATAGCGGTTTTGTTGTTGGGTATTACGGTCAGACATTTTTGGTGAGTGAGTAAGTGAGGCCAGGTCGCAGTCCTAAAATATTCCAGCTGACTTGCTCTCCACCTCAGCACAGCGATCGCAAATGATTCTTATCTAAGCTTGAAACGATTCTCTCTTGCATTAATATTAACCTAATTCTAAAGTTTTCTTATCAGCTTATCATAACCAAGTCTAGCACTTATCTTATAAACATTTAAGATTCTCCACGAGGAGATGCCCCTTTAGTTTAAGTAAGAATTGGATAGACTATACCCAGACCTTTATCCTCGCAATCAACCGGATGTTGGGTCTCAAGTTGCATCAATTTCGCAGCTATTAGTGAGTGTGCGCCCACTTCATCGCCGACTGCCCACTAGACACGCGATGACTGGGGCGGCCGTTCGTGTTGCGTGTGCGCACTGTAGAGTCACAGCCGTCGATCTGAACGGGGATGAGCCGATCCGTGGGGATCGGATATGCATGGTAGTAGTTTGTTTGCCTGCCTGCCACACGAGGGTCGTCGGCGGTTTCCAGTGAGAGTGGCAGTGCGACTCCGCAAGGGGAGCTGGGAGCTGGGGAGGCATGCCGCCGCATAATAAAGATAACGATAGCGTAACACTGGGGCAAACTCTATAGAAACACGTTCCCACATTGGCTTACTTCAAGTTTCAATTGATATAATATTAGAATATTATTAGCTGTTCAAAGAGCAACTCTTCTATTTAATTTATTTTGGTAATTAATGATACCTGGTATAGAAATTTAACCTTATCCCTAATATCTTTTGTAAACCTTTTGAATTGTATCTGTTTTGCATTGTATCTTTTATGGCTTAGGAATGGCTATACCTTATGATCTTTTCTAAACTTATTAAACTCACCATTCGTTGTATTATCCCTACCATCAAAGGGCCAAAGAAATGGTTATTTTTTTATGTTGCGCCCACAGTTTGGCCACAGCACAATAACATATGACAATATTTGTGTACGCTTTTCCTTATGGCCCTCCCACTTGCGGTCGAAATGCTTCAGCCGCGCAGGCCGCAGACTAAATGAAAAGCTACTCCAAAATCGGCAGGGAAACGTGAAAAACCACTGCTTTTACTCATAGGATCTTTCTCTTGGCGAGTGTGGTAGCAGACACACAAAAAAAAAAAAATAATATGAAGTAAGATTAACAAATTGACTATAGAAATTAAATTACTACGGTTACTAAAGGTGCGAATTTAATTAGTACTATTTTGTGTTGTTATTTCACTATTATATAAAGCGAATACTACTTTTGCTACTACTATTTGTTGTTACTTGTACTACAATACCGTATCAACTTCGCTACTACGTTTTTGTTTTATAATTATTTGTATTATCTATTTGAAAAGTCTATCTAAAACTTAACTTAGTTTTTATATATTTATGCTATGATAGTATAAAATTGATATATTTATTTTAAAAATATATTTTTTTCTACACTTAATTTTGTAAATACTTTTTGTGTTTCCCCTATGAATTTTACAACAACGACATTTGCTACTACTTTTTCTACTACCTAATATTATTGATTACTATTGCTTGCATATGTATTTTCCAAGGTTTTTAACACAAAAAACGTTATAAAAACGTTAATAATTGAAAGGGATTGAGTTTCGGTATGCATAAATATATCATGCATCTGTAGTGTTTCTGGGTTTTAAATAAAAACATGTTTGGCATGCCTTGTTTCTCTGAGTGCATGTTGTTTACCGGCTCTCTTGCCTTCTCTTTGGCCCCCAAAGAGCCAACTGAGGAGGCGCGCGCCGCTCTTCCGATTGGATTGTTGGGGCTGCCATGCACTTGGTGGGGCTCTGGCGTTTGGGCCCCCTTTTGGCGTTTAGTCGTTTGCGACGCTTTTGCTGAGACGCGGGCGCAGCGCGTGTGTGTTCGTCGCTTGTTCTCCAACCCCACCGACCCGACTCTCCACTCTCCACGGAATAATAACAAAATATGTGACACAACAAAACCAAAGTGCATGAAAAGTGTGGACAAAAATATAAAAAAAAAACTAACAAAGTAAAAAAAGTAAACAAGAAAAAATCCACTGGTCAGTTCAGTAGAAAATCGAGAAAATCGAAGAAAAATCGTTAGAACTGTGTCGTTTGTCGTTGTGCGGCAGGTTGAGGCGTGGGAAATTGTTTACTTCCAGCTCCAAGAAAATTCACAGCAAAAAGTTGACAGGCAACAGATAAAGTTAATTTCTAAAGAGACACCGACGGAGATAAGCGATAGCCAGGAATGTCAGTAGCTAAAAAAAATATACTATAGAATTTCCAACCCAAAGAGATTAATGGATCCGTGTCACTCGCCCTAAGATTCCACTAATTCTTGGCAAATCT
This sequence comes from Drosophila ironensis, assembly GCA_021223825.1. Classification (NCBI taxonomy): domain Eukaryota; kingdom Metazoa; phylum Arthropoda; class Insecta; order Diptera; family Drosophilidae; genus Drosophila; species Drosophila ironensis. The sequence continues at coordinate 322,571 of JAJJHQ010001334.1, forward strand.
TTTCGGCAACTTGTTCGAGAGACAAGATTTCGATTTCATTAGCATTTCCACTAATTATGGAACCAATTATCAACGGACAAGACATTCAGATGGATGAGATATTTGGCCCGATCTGGCAGAGCATAGAAATTTGGTTAGCCCCATTAATTTCGCTTTTCGTTAGGTTTTTTTTTCGTTTTTGATTTTCAGAGGCCCCCGAAACGGATTAAAACCGTGGGCGTTGAGTTGGAAATTTGTTTGCGTTCCGTTTTTCTGGAGGGGAAATGCCCGAAATAACAGCAACGAAAACAATTAAATTGTGCCCACTTAATCTATTAAAATTATGACATTTTTAACATATTTCAAGCACTCGAAACCGGGTGCTGCAGTGACGGAGGTCGGGGGGACTTCCTTCCCCCTTTTCCCATAAAAGTATCTCGTGTTACGCCAGCAAATGGAAAAGCTGGAAAATGATGTAAACTCGCCTGACAAAGTGCGCTCGCTCACAAATAAACAATTTTCTTGTTTGTTTGCCTGCTCTGTGGGTTCTGGCTTTGTCCAATTAAATGCACTTATGAGAATCGCTTTCGTTTTCGGATTTCCAATATTGTATCTCTGGGATACAAACACTCGCTGCCATTTGTTTACGACCGAACAGCTGGTGTCTTTGTCTTTTTTCCGTTCCTCCCCGATCACTGGATCACCGATTCCTCTCTCGGTTATTTCCGTTTTGGTAACTCTAAGCCACTTAGCACCTCTATGATGCTATATGGATTTTTGCAGTGCAATGAGTTCATCATCGCCGGGCGCGAGCTTGAATTTCTTTTGTTAGCAGGTCTAGTAGTATTCCGCAAACAGATTCTTATCTCCCTCGATTCATTAAATTTCGAGCCATTAAATGTGTGTGTTTTGTATTCGATCACTTGAGAAAGTTAAGTGGCTGAATTGCCGAGGAGAGGGACGTCGAATCGGAGCTTTAACAAGATTTCGAAATCGTTAATTGCTGCTAGAAGTTTTTTAGGTTTGCCAGAAACTGGAAACTGGAATCCAAAACAATATTCCATACAGCTACTGCTAAGAAATCGTATAAATTAAATACGAGTATAGACAATAGCTGTCGAAAACTAAGACTCTTAAAGCTATTGAGCCACAAGTTGTACGTCACTTTATCTTATCACAAAAGAGACCTATCCCCCAAATAGACCTCACCTACAGTCCTCCTCCCCTTCCTTAGATATACTATTGTATTTACTTAGTAGTACTGGGCCGAGGAATGTTGAAAATACGCTTTACAGCGGCATAAATTGGTCAAGTTTATTGGCGGACCTGGCTAAAGGCCACTCACCGGAGCGCCCATAGATCACCCACACACGAGTTTTCCTCTGGGCTGCGATGTTTCAATATTTTCTCTTATTTCTTTGTTGCTGTAGGTTTTCGGCCACGCATTGCGTTTTTTCACCTTAGCAAGGTCAGCACTCGCATTCACACACATTTTATCTACTTGCTAATAAAATATTTATATTGAGATCGAGATTCGAGATCGAGAGGTAGAGGTAGAGATCGTGGCCGATCGCTTGGAATTTCCTTCGTGCCTTGGGGGAAAAAAAAAGAATCGTGCCTTTGCCTTTTAAATTTAGAAGGAAGACGGGGCCGCCAAAACAATTGGCCACAATTTCTGGGCCCGACGTCATCCCCTTTTTGAGGGGAGAGGGACCGGCGTCTGGGAAATGCCTCAGGTGTAGAGGAAAAACTAATTTGCTTAAACGACGGACTGGAACGAAAGTGAGTTTCGCGTAGCTCACGCTTTTGGTTTCCTCTACAAGTTTCCTTGAGTTTCTTGTTTTGGCAACGCTCTGCGGAAATCTTTCGCTGTATTTTCAATTAATTTCCCCCTATTCACTAGTTCGGCTCGTTCCCTTCATTAGACGACCAAAAACGTCGCCTTTGATTTGTTAGAAATTGTTTTTTTTTCTTCGTTTTTCCAATTTTTTTTGTTTGTTTGGCGGTATTTTTGGTTGGCGATCATGGTGTTGACGTAATTTGGCAACCTTGATTCCCCTTTCCTCCCTGCCAGCTTCAGTTTTCAGCCATTTGGTTTTTAGTTTGTGAATTTATGTTTATTATTTTTTACCTTTTTCCACAATGTGTCGTTATTTGTTGTTTGAAGCAACAAATGTGAAATGTGGCCGGCATGTTCATTTTGGTATTTTTATGAATCCATAAATCTGTCTTTATAGATCGTTTGGATCAACTTGAGCTGGGGCTAGTGAATATATCTATCGTAAATTTGTTTAGTTCCATAGATCATCTATTGCAGCTCATCCCACCCACGCTTGATTTTTTACGGAGTGTGATTAGTTTTTGGCCTGGCTCTGATCTAATTTATCGATCGTGTATCTTCTTCTTTTGATCTTCGGATCACAGAGATCACAAAGCACACGTGAATGCCTCACAGATCAGATTTGAATCCGAATGCACCACCTCGTTTAGAGTCTCAGTGATTAGTGTTTTGATCGAAATTTATTGCCCGTGTCTGAAGCTTTTACGGACTGGAATTCGAAGTAAACTGTGGCGCGTTTTATTGGACAGGTGGAAAATTTATTAGTTTTGGTACAATTACATGCAGTCAATGTGTTGTGTGTACTTTTATAAGACTGCCTGCAGTTCATTTGTAGGGATCTCTGATCCCTCACTCGTCGGGCTATTTCTATAATCTTCTAACGCCGTATTTTGTCAGTGTGAGTCAATTAAGAGCCAATTTGAATTGCCCAAAGCACTCCCCAGACAACAATATCGAATATAAATCCACTTGGAGTGAGAGCAGGGAACTACTAGGTAGTTTTTTGTTGTTGATTGGAGGACTGGGACAAACCTCTGATAGACAGGCAGCAGAGACAACAACGACAACATCGACAACGAAAACACATCCACTCTCTGACAGGCAAAACTCAACGCAAATCCAACACAAAAACGACAAATCCGTCGACGAGCCCCGAAAGGCCAAAAATAAAAATGCGCTTATAAATAATTCAAATGAAACTGTATTCACCGGTCGCACAGCGCAGCAATAACAACCAAATCAGAGGGTTATTTGTACAATTTAAAATGCTCATAGCCCCCGCTAGTCGATAGATCAAGTAACGTGCCAGTTAAATCAGAATTCAAAGAAAAAAGTGAATCTCAAAAATGGATAGAACAATGTATGGAAAAATTGATCCCGGTGCCCGGCAGCCCTATCGAACTGTCCGGAGCAAGGGCATCCAACCAGGCTGTAAGTATTCGTTTTCAAAAACTGCAAATACACTTCTAATCGAAACTGTGAAGAATATTATAGTCTAACTTTTTAATAACAAGTGCTGAATATGAAATTTTAAAGTTGGCAGTCATTATAAAAACTCTTAAAGTGTTACTTTGGCTATAACTTCTATAAAAAGACTATTGGAGGACAAATCTTTGTGTATAAAGATTTCTTGCTTGATTCACTTCCACACCACAATGGATAGGGTTTCCAGTTTGGGTGCCTCGCAAATGTACTTAAATAAACTGTCGTTATGTTGCGAACAAGGACGATCATTTAGCTCGAATTTGGTAGAATCGCCGTAGATGTATCCCAGGTGGATGCAGTGCTCCCTTCCTCCAGCATTGTCCGGCTGATTTCTGGCCCATCGAAGGCTATTGATTCGCTGGGCACTCGAAAACCACCTGTGGCTCCCGGTTTTGGCCAAATCGTTGCCTGAGGTCCAGTAGTTCGCACGGGATTTGTTCTGCACTAGGTGACCCGCCACCAGATCAAATTCTTGGTCGGTCTCAAAAGTAACTAATTCCGAATCAAGTTCCTTGCATTTTTCGTAGGCTTCATACCAGTTCAGGGACTCCCTTCCAAAGAAGTAGTATCCATCGCCAATTGCTACAAACGGTTCCGGCTTTAAAACTGCCTCCACATAGTTACCTACGTTTGGAGAACCAAATGGGTTAATTTTATATATGTTTTGAGTTGGTTTTTTTTAACTTTACCCTCATTTACTTGAAAGGTAAACTTTTCACGAGCCGAGCTAATATTCGCAATTGCGAGTAAAACAAAAATCAGAACCGCCGTCTTCAACATTCTTGTCGAAAATGAGCTCAACCTTGGGCTCAACCAAAGGCTTTAAATCGGCTTGAATAACAAGTGCATTGATTTAAATTCTGTTTATATTTGCAAAACATTCTGTTTACGTTTACTTAATGAATTTCGTGGAAGGCTACATTTACTTTTGCTCCCAGCTTTAATATCCCGGTTCAAGTATTTATTGAGCAATTTCTCTTTTTATACCCGGGTTTTAAAAAGAGAAAGCCAAGTCTATATAGCCATGTCCGTCTGATCGAACGAACACCTAGATCTTGGCTATTGATAGCCAAAAAATAATTGCATATTCTGGTTCGTGTGATATAAGGTCAGCACAAGATTGTTTTAAAAATCGGCTACCTCCTCCTGCTTATCCACAAACCGCGAAATTCTGTGGTGTCCACAGTTTTAAAACTAGAGACTCTAAATTCGGATATTATGTTGCGACAGCTAATATCTATCTATACCTCGAAAATCAGCCAGTTACGATAGTAAATATATGCATTTTTTAGATCTGTATTACCTTTGCTTAAATCCGTTTACAAAAAAGTGCACCCAAAACTCCAGCATACTTTCAGGCGATAAGATACAAGAGATGGTACCCTCTAATGAAGCTCTCTTTTCGGCCATTGATTTTGAGTTCCAATGAATTCCAAATTCCACCTTGTTAGGAAAACTATTAGAAACTATAAAGCAGCATACGAAATCATCATAAATGTTAACAGCGGCGCGCGGCAATGTAAACAATTTCGGCGCACACACACAGAAAATGACGCAATCGTGAAACACAAATTGAAACTTGCAGTGCATGTGGCATGTAAAGAGATACAAATATGTTTCCTTTGCCTGCCTTTTCCGCTTTCAAGAGGCATTCCCGAAAGAAATGTTTGTGTTTGCCTAAACTCTTCATACACCTGCACAAATTACTTCACACAAGTTATCTAAATTGTGGTAAAGAAAGAGGATCTTATAGAGAGAAAAAAGTATTCATACTTTTGTTAGTATTATAATATAACTGTAAAAAAGTTTTGGTGGAGGTCTTTGATCTAAAACTATAAAAGCATTCCTTCTAAAATTCGTTATTTTCATTTGTTTGAAGTTAAAAATCCAACGTCTAATCATGTTTGCCAAAACTCTTCATAAGCCTGCACAAACTACTCCATAGAAGCTTCCTAAATTGTATTCAAAAGCGTATTCATACCTTTGTTAATATTATAATATAATTGTTATATATTTGGATAATGTAATATAATGGTTGAGGTCCTTGTTTGATCTTAAACAATAAAAGCATTCCTTCTAAAATTCGTTATATACATTTATTTGGGATTAAAACCAAATATTTAGTGTTGTACATAGACCTGCACAAACTACCTAATTGCAAAGAGTTTTCTGAGTTGTAGTATAGATAGAGGACAATACAGAAGAACTTTTAAAGCATTTATTCCACAGTTGGTATATTAACTTGATGGGATTGAAAAGCAAACTCTCGGCCATTTTCCGAGTGTATTTGCTTAGCACTTTTTGTTTACCTCAGCTTGGAGTACGCTGTTAATTGCACACCAAACTGTTGCTGCACTCGCTGCGGAATCTCCAGCTGTCGGCATACAATTTGAATTTGAATTCAGTTTGCACGGCACCGTCAAGCGGTCTTCATCGGGTTTTTTAATACGTTCACTGAAAGCTGAAAACATGAAAATCGGTAAGATGCAATCTGTCCGAGAGTGATGTTATACCGAGTATGTGGGATTATTTGCATTTCAATCCGCCAGACTGGTAGTCGCTGACCTTACTACGCGTTTCATTCATCCGACCGTTGGATCATTAGATCATAGTTCCCATTGAGGCAGCCGCCGGAACGAGCCGATCCGAGTATCGTTTGGTGGGCGTCAGTGGTTTCCATTCGCTTCGATTCGTGTTCTATTTATTGCCACAAGCGACACTTTGGCAACCAATACTGAGGCGTCAATCCGTGCATAATCCGTGTGGATAAAGTGCGTTTCGTAATGTTAAATATATACAAAATATATATCTCCCGCAGCAGGAGATTCTGAAATAAGTGAAATTAGGAGAGTGTCAAGAGCGTTTAAATTGTATTGCAGTGTATTTACTATTACTAAATCAAGAATCTTAAAATAAGTTGGCAAACTTCTTGTTGTAATTAAAATATCAATAAAATAATTAATAGAGCAGGAGCATTGTATTACTGTAATGTCCTACTTCTTGTCCAATGTAATATCCAATGTAATATCCTCTAGAGTTGGTACCTCTAAAGTTAAAATTGTGGACGCCACGGAATTTCGCGGTTTGCGGTAGACGATTTTTATAACAAAATTGTGCTGAACTGATCACAAAATTCTGTTAGTTAGTTTTAGTTTTTCTCTATTATCGTCTCCAAAAGGCGCTTATACGGACAGACGGACGGACAGAGAGACATGGCAAGATCAACTCGGCTATAGATTCGGATATACTTTATTGGGTCGGAAAAGCTTTCTTCTTCTTGTTAACTACATTCGTACGAATTCAATATACCCTTGTTCTTTTTAAAAGCCAGGTATAAAAACCAGATCTTTAAAGTTTAAACCTTTAGGAAAATTCGTGTACCAACCTTTTTTACTTTACATCCGTAGATTGTCCTGATAGTTATGTATGCGTTTCGTTTTTTTTTTTAAATATAAAAAAATATTCGACGGAAAAAAACGACACATATTAAATGTAAATCGCGCTCAGCATTGCGAGCTCTTGACTAAAAGGTCCCTCCGAAATTTGTATTTTAATACAACGTTTTCGAGATAAAAAAAAAATTGTAACTAAAAAAATATAATTTTGAACAACGAATTTTGACTTATACTTCTGACAAGCATGTTGCTTAGTTTATATTGAACTTGTTCCCCTGTTTGGGTTTTCATTCTATAGTTAAACCAGAAAACATGTAATTTTGAACAACGAATTTTGACTTATATTTCTGAGAAGCAGCTTGCTTAGTGTATATTGAACTTGTTCACCTGTTTGGGTTGGCATTACGCAAGATATTCTAATTGCCGAGGTAACCGCCTCGGGACATTCATCTCAGATCCGACTGATTGATTACATTGCCCGTTGATCTCATAAATTGGACAATATATACTATATTTACTCATATACTTATGGTTGATAATAGTTGTGCGGAAGTGAGGGATCTAGTGATTAGTGAAAACAAAAAATCAGAAGCTTATCGGTAAAGCAGAACTCGTTTTAATGGCGTTTGAAGTTGACACAGGTCGGGTCCCCAACAAAATCGAGTAGTACTCATTCGGCTTTGAGCCAAAATGGTCAATCAAATACAACAATACACTTAATTCAACAAAAGCCTTTACGATTTGTGGTCATTTGTTGCTTTTATTGTCCTATAACTAATTTTAGTTTTTCATTTCAAAGTCAAGTGATTCATTCACCTACCAAAAAAGCAGAGGAAACACAAAAACAAAAACAGAAAAACCAGAAGAAAGAAATAAATAAATTTATAAGCATGCTCAGGAAAAGAGTGAAAATGGGAATTGCGAAAGCCAGACGCCAGGTGGCGTCGTCGAGAGTGCAAGAACCCAGACCCTGGCTTCAGTTTAATATCAATGGTTTATTATATTTATGTAATATAATAATACAAATATTTTATAGGAAAACTAGGTTTTCAATTTACAAATTTATTGGGCCTCTTGGGTATAATATGTGAAGAAAAATCTCCGGAGAGAAATCGACTCAGAAATTGACTCATGGAGTGAACGATTGAGTGAGTGAGCGGGAGTGAATATTTTGAGCGCGCACAGCTTCGGGGGGCTATTCGAAAATCCGCTGACATTATATGGCAAAGTCAGCGGTGGCGTCTTGTTCAGTTTCTTTCAAGATTTTGCCGAGCGAAAATAATTTCAGCGCCGCTGCGGTTCGTGTTCGTGGTCGTGTGTGTGCTTTTTGTGTGTTTTTGGTGCGAAGAATTGAAATTTAATTAAGTCAGCCGATCAGCAATCGATCAGCAATATCAACAAATGACACAACAACAAACAGCCAGCAAGCAACCGCAAACAAGCCGCCAAATGAAAATCGAAAGTGCTCCCAAAACGGGCTAAAAAAAGCAAAAAGGGAGAGGCAAAGGCAGAGGCAGAGGCAGAGGCAGAGTTGTTGCTGCAAGTGCAACAAAATACGCGAATCGATCTCACCCACACGATCTCTCTCGGTGTACCTCCTCCTGTCTCTCCACTCAATTGCGATCGCAATTGCAGTTGTCATTGCACTGCCATTTCCACAGCTTCCACAGCTTCCAAGAGCTTCACGAGCATCAGGAGCTTCGAGTGATGAAGTGCAACTTTGCGGAGTTGAGAAACCATTTGGATTGGTCTTTTGTGTCAGCTGCCAGCATCTGCGGTGACACTTAATTGATTTTAATTGCATTTTAATCAAGCCAGATGCTTCTGCCCCTGCAACAAGTGAAAATGTCTTTTAAATGAAATACCCCCGATGTGGCAATGCATAGTTATTGGGTTGGCATTCTTCTCTAAACTGGAAAAAAAAGACCAACCAAAAATATGAAAATATATTGAATATATTGAGTGTTAAACAGCATATTCTCCTATTAGAAACCCTTAAAATATACTCGAAATTAATTGAAAATCAGGTTTTAAATATATAAAACNATGCATAGTTATTGGGTTGGCATTCTTCTCTAAACTGGAAAAAAAAGACCAACCAAAAATATGAAAATATATTGTATATATTGAGTGTTAAACAACATATTCTCCTATTAGAAACCCTTAAAATGGACTCAAAATGTATTGAAAATCAGGTTTTAAATATATAAAACTGAGTTAGAAATCATATATGACCGTGGAAGATTTAGTACTGCCATTCAATTCTTGGAAGAAAACAAATTTTTACATTTGTGCACATTGTGTTTCCCAATTTATTGGCTGCTACATCATAAATTCAAAGGAAATCTCGCCCCTATTCGGCCCATTTCTTACTCTTTAAACGTTGACCCACTGAAGCGTGACGTTCTGATAACCCTGCCCTGTCCTATTTATAGATATACTCGTACTCGTACTACCCCAAGATTCCCTCGCAAACTCATGGAATCGGAATTGGTTGGGGGAGTACAGACAGTTGCCGCATATGGCGGTTTGAATGATTTTCTCCGTCAACCACATGTTCGATCTTTCGGTTTCCGACTATTTTTAAAATTATTGCGAAATAATTTGCCTGATATTCATGCCCAATAATGCAAAATGTTTTCGAATACCCGTACATATATGTATAATAAAATCGAGCACCGGCCGTACCCTCTTGATATGTTCTCGCATATTTGTTATGAATTTGCTTGCCAAAGAGAACAAATAGCGTCACACCTTATTTTCCTTCATGCTGCTATATATATTGTTTTTATATAACTCAAAATCGTTTTCCTTTGCACTCAGTGAGCTTTTCCCGCCGTTTCCGCTCAACACTCGGGGGGCTTTCGCTTTTCCTCTTCGTTGGCATTGGCCCAGTTACAGGTGTGCCAGTTCCTTGCCCATATTTTCCCAGATTTCAGATTTCCTATTTAGCCGCCACCCAGACGCTTGAACTCTCCTCGCTCTGGGTGAAAATGTTCGAAATTTGTTTGATTTATTTTCGGGGCCTTATGGCTTAATCGCCTGCTGTCATGTCACTGCCGTGTTTTCGGGATGGTGTTGTTTTTGCCATTGCTGTGGGTGGGTCAAACTGATGGCTATGAGTGCGACAAAGTGACAGCTGAAGATACAAGACATCCCAAAGATACTTTTGGCGGAGTATCAAAGTAACTTTAAGTGCGCTCCGCCCCACCACACTTAATCAAAGATATTCAACTTCCCCGTATAATGTTGTGCTTTTAGCTGAATTCCAAGCAAAAAGAATGCAAACAATATTAATTTGAGCAAATATTTTGTCCAAAGGCTGCACTGAACAAAATTACTTTATCTCTACAAATTCTTATTCAAAATTGCATTCAAAAGCCTTCTTTACGTACAATAAAAAATGTCTAAATTGAGTTAATAAATTTTCAATTGAATTTCAAATTGCAATGCAAGTTTTTAATTTTTTTTCTTTATTTCAAGTGTTTGAATAAAAAACCCATATTATGCCATTGAGTAGATGCGATATTTCAAGACTTGGTGCGATTTTTAGCCCGTTCGACAAGTTCGTCCCACCTAAAACTGAATCAAAAATTGTGTGTAGACGTTAGATCCCTCGGCCCCCTTCCCTCTGGCCATCTACTCATTTATACGATATATACACATTCGGTATATGTATTTATAATCACCCTCTGTCTATTTGGCTAGTTTTGGGCTGCAGTGTGGGTGTCGTTTTGGCCTGACTTTGTTTGGGCCCGAGCTGATTGAGTTTTCAGTGCTTTAATTTGGTCAGTTGGCAACTAATAAACTCTCAGTTCGGAACTCTTTCTGTATCATTTTGCTGCTGCTATTGCTGTACCTGGTTGTTGTGTCGGTGAAAATATTTAACTTAACTACCGTTTATAGTGGTCGCGGCGAGGTCGATATTTCTTTCATACCGCCAAAGGCAATCGAGTGATAATCGAACGAAACATTTCGCTTCCATCGATTCTGGCCAAATTTAGTGCGTGAAATGCCTTCAAAACTGATATCATCGTCGTTCCACAGTTCGCCCCTCAATGACTGTTTTAAAGTGGGCGCGTTTGAGAGACGTTTGGGTAAGTTGGCTTGGATGGAAACCACGGAACAAGTGCCGAGTGGGCGTTGTAGGGTCAATGAAAGAGTCTCGTTAAAGTACACTCTTTTCATGTGGGAAAAGTGTCAAGGTCAAGCTAGGATCGGAGAGACAAGAAAGCTTGTTGGGGATATTTGAAGTTTAATAACCATGTTTCAAATAAGTGAAATTATATGTTTCAAATAATTGAAATTATATAAACAAACCCGGATCTTCTTAGTTTTATTTTACAAATGTTAAAGATTCATTAACATAATCTACAAGTGTTGGGTCGTAATGTTGAAACGAACTAAACTGAACAATTCCTTAAATTCGGACTTAGTTCGTTCGTTTCTTTATTTCGTTCATTGCCTATTAAGTTTTAATAATTTAAATTTCCGTAAATTACAGTATTAAGCCAGTAGTTCTCAAAAAAGAACGATTAAACTAAAATAATGACCTAGGTTCTTGTTTAAAAGTGAACGAACTTCTTAAAAAAGAACGATCCTCAGTTAAATAGTAGTTAGTTAAATAAACTTGTACTCAATTTACTCATTTGTAGCCTATAAACCTTGACAATAAATACAATATTAAATGCTGTTCTGCAAATTCCTACAGATAAACAAAAACATGTGTTTGAAATAATTTATTGCATTATAAAAACCGGAACTCGTTAGTTTAATTTTAAAAATTGTCAATATTAAATACGAAAGACCTTAATCTACATTTTGGATAAATACATTTATAATCAATGAAAATCTTTTATAAAAAATGATAAAAAAAAACAGCTTATTGGCAAAGTGCTATAAAAGGAATTCCCATTTTTATCCGTCTTAGATATGGGGATTTAAATAACTTAAATCACGAAAAAGGAACAAAATATTTAATATTATAATCTACAACTCGGTGGAATAGATTAGTACTACATGAAAATCCTCTCTAAACATGTATAATTAATAGAATATTTTGCCTAAGTGCTGTAATAGGAATTTCTATTTTCTTCCGCCTTGGATAACATATTTTTTGCCTTGAAAGTTAAACCATTTTATCAATTACATGCAAGCTTTTAACTTTCGTCACTAAACTAGCCAAGACCACAACCAAGCGCAACAAAGAGCTACAAACCTAGGTATTCGATCATCGTGCAAAGACAATTAAGAAAGAACACAAACAAAACCTTATCTGAAATTTATTGTGGCGTTGGTCTCCAGGTTGGAAAGGTATACGGAACGGGCTCTCAGTTCAGTTATCAACGGGCTATGCGTCAGAGTTGCAGTAGCAAGTACACGGCGCTAGGAATTTGACAAAACCAACTGAGACAGTCAGCCCGGAAGAAGAATTGCTATGGCCAACTACGGAGATTACGACAATCTGGGTTAGACAACAAGAATTTCCAAGGAAGAATGCTGCAAAGCTATTAAAAAACTCCTTTTGGGCAATATTAGACAAGTGAATTAGATTGAAGAAGCGAAAAGTGACCTATAGGTTCCCGATACATTCAACAAAAACTAACATTAAATTTGGTATCCCTTATAGATGCTCTCCTAGCCGACCTGCAAAACAGTGTGCCAGGGCAGCCGCAGCCGCCACAGCCCCATTATGGAACTGTGCAGCAGAAGTCGCAGCCACTGCAGCAGCAGCAACAGCAGCAGCATTTCGTGGACAACACACCCGGATACGGAAGTCTAAGGGGCAAGGCCCAGCCTCAGGTGGTAAGTGGGGATAAAATCCATATATCTGATCAAAATTTAATACAATTATTTATTTTAAACAGTACCAAGAGCATTATACCGTGGAGACACGCTCCCCAACGGGTGGAGACTTCAATGGCTCCTCTGCCGTTCCAAGCTACGTCAATCAGGGATCCTTGCCACGCCAGCAGGCGGGAGGAAACTCGGGACTTTCGGAGCTGGACTCGCTGTTGCAGGATCTGCAGAATGCCCGATACAATGGGGCGGATAAAAAGGGTAAGCTAGGCAACACTAACTAAGCTTCTGCCTATTTATTTGCCCGGTTAAAAACTTAGGATACATAGGCCTATTTGGGTTTAATTTGTATTCAATGGTCTTTTACCAAAATGTTATATTTTGATGTTGATTGTGAAGGTTCATAAACGTGTCTCAAACGCTTCCTAAACGTTTTCTTATATACGTTAAATGTATGGCATTTCATTACCCATAAAAACGTATTATTATTCACTGTTGAGACACAGATTCATTAAATTATTGACTATGTTTGCCTCGGAATTTTACAGAAATTTCAGTATATCTATAACTAAAACTCCATAAATATTCCATATACATTACGGACAAAAACATCCTTGTTTAAGACCAATAAATCTGTGAAAAATATTTTCTAATCTGTATATATTTGACCCTTTATAGACGTCGATGTGCCGGTGAACTATAGCTCCCCAGTCTCGAAATACAACACCTATAATAGCTATGCCACCGTGGAGGAGCGTCCCACTATGGACAGCCTGCTGAATGAACTGGACAATGCTCACATCTATGCGGTGCCCAACGGGTAAGCTAATAAATTATTCCACCAACTCACTCATGGATTAATGTAGATTATTTTGATTGCCTTAAACAGATCGGCACACAAATCCCCGACGCCGGGACGCCATGTCACCATCACGGTGCGCGAAACCAAGACGGAGAAGCTGACGGGTCCTGATGGTCCAGGTATTTATTTTGTCTCTGAAGAATCCCCCATTGGTTAAATATTTAATCCCCTTTGTTTGACTTTTTGCAGTTGGGACCGTGGAGGAGCAGATTGTGCAGCAGAAAGATTCGTATACTCCCAACCATGCGGTTCCGGGTCAACAGATTGGAGCACCTTACACGTCGCAGGCCACCAAGGAGTTGGATGACCTGATGGCATCCCTATCCGATTTCAAGGTGAGTGGGATTAAATGTGACTTGATATTGGATTTTCCAAATGTAAATTGTATTGTCTTGGCAAAATAGTTGCTTATGCCTAGGGGATATTGTTATTTAAAACTAGGTTATCTGACATTAATTGAGCGGGCTTATAATTTTGGGCTAAGTTAGGGAGAGACTACTGATCGTTATCACAACTAATATTGCTGCAATATATATTACTTTATGGTAATTAAAAACTAAGTTATTTTGGATATGCCTCCTAGTTTTGGATTCCTCAATTTACTTTTTATTCATCAGAAAAACTTTTAGGCACACCTAGATTACAAAAATAGTTAGAATTTATAAAGATTGCCACTTTGAAAATAGCCTTGCCTTGAAATTTCTGGTTGGTATTAAAGATTAGCATCTTGACGGACACATATTTAGTTTATCAAATAAGATAAAATATGTACATCGCTTATAGGTCATACATCAACTGATAAGAGTTGGCTACCCTTTTGTTTAATCAGAAGAAAGAATTGAGTGTTTTAATTGGTTGATTTGTCTTTTAGAAAATTTTAGAATTTAACAGAATAGTGAGGTAGCTGCCTGTAGCCATTGGGATTTCTTTAAATATACATCTAGGAATCAGGCGTAATTGTAAAATATCTTCTGCACAACAAATTTATGACTTTAGTCTGTATCCATCAAGTTTTCCGCGCTGCCATTTTCCGAAGCACANGAGATGGCTTATAATTACATTTTGGGCTAAGTTAGGGAGAGACTACTGATCGCTATCACAACTAATATTGCTGCAATATATATTACTTTATGGTAATTAAAAACTAAGTTATTTTGGATATGCCTCCTAGTTTTGGATTCCTCAATTTACTATTTAGATTACAAAAATAGTTAGAATTTATAAAGATTGCCGAGATAAACACTTTGAAAATGACCTTGCCTTGAAATTTCATGCTGGTATTAAAGATTAGCATCTTGACGGACACAAAGGTAGTTCATCAAATAAGATAAAAGAGGGACGGCACCTATAGGTCATACATCAACTGATAAGAGTTGGCTACCCTTTTGTTTAATCAGAAGAAAGAATGGAGTGTTTTAATTGGTTGATTTTCCTTTTAGAAAATTTTAGAATTTAACAGAATAGTGAGGTAGCTGCCTGTAGCCATTGGGATTTCTTTAAATATACATCTAGGAATCAGGCGTAATTGTAAAATATCTTCTGCACAACAAATTTATGACTTTAGTCTGTATCCATCAAGTTTTCCGCGCTGCCATTTTCCGAAGCACAACATTGTTTTATAATTAAATGCAAACGCCGCAAATGGTTTCACTTTTCCACCTGTCTGAGTGTTACGCTCACTTAGAGCTGCGTCAAAACGAATTGCATGTGAGGATGTCTGTGGCTCTCCACCGTTGTCGCACTTTCCCGCTTTTCTATTATCTATTCGGATATATATAGTATTTTTAGCGGGCGACAGCCCACAATGCTCTCGGTTAGTTTAACCAATGTTCCTGGTAATAAAAACCATAAAATGAACAGATTTATCATCGCAAATCGTGTGACGCATGGCAACCGAGCGAATCTAATGACAGTCTCTCGATTGCCACTCATTTCAAAGATATCCCAGCCCGTCCCTACGGTTCAGATCAGTTCAGTTCGGTTCGGCGAGTTTCGTTTTAGATGGGATCTTGACTTTGACATACGCCAACGCGATGCGAAGGTGAATGAATGCTCCGGGGGCTATGACAGACATGTAACTTACGCATATGAGTATGTATACTTTTATGGGCCACATAAATCGACTTGGCTAATGAAGTCCGATTATAGGACTTGATAGTGATTGTCACACTGGGCGATTTATTGCACACGGCGCCAAAGTATTCCCCTTCGCAATATTTTCCCATTTACATATGGCGAGAGTCTTGTTTTATATAGCGCAAAACTTTCTCATTAAGTCATCCATCAATTCGAACGGCAATCGGGTAAACAAAATATTCGTTTTATTATCCGTGCAGTGCACACACAGCTCCTTCTTGGGCTATATACAAATAAAAATAATATTGTTTCCGCCCATTTGGATTAGCCTGTTTTGCCCCCTGTTCCCCGTCGCTCACATGTCTGACATTTGTTTTTAGAACTTTCTGACATCTTCTTGAACGGAACGCCTGCCTATGCGGATGATGTATTTTAGCAGATGTCTTTTGCATTTTATTTGCCCTGTTTTTATATTGTTATTTTCGTTTTTTTACGAGCTTCTTTAATATACTGCAGCCCGGCTGCTCCTTTCCTTTAATTTCAATGAATTTGGGTCAAGGCTGGAGGGAGGCAGGCTTCCTGCCGTCGCGTGTCCTTGGCTCAGTTCGCTAATGGAAACATCAATCATTGGATTGCAGTTTACTTAAGTGAAGGCGGGACTGTTGCACCCATAAACAAGTAAAAAAGTTGCACTCGATATTGCTCAACATCGCGATACCATGTACCTATTCTCATTATCAGTTACCATACAGGTTGCAAAGGCCGTATCTTCATTATTCATTGTCCGATCTTTATAAATAATGCCACATGGCTAGTTATTTAAATTTGTAAATTCAGCAAAAAGAGTTATATCTCTTGCTTTCACGATTTCGGAGATATAGCATAAACAATACAAAGCCTTGAAATTGTTTAAGCCCCAATATAAATATAGCAGCTCTCGTTAAAATAGTTATGTTTTGGTTCTAAAATTATTAGCAAAAATCACCTGAACCTAATTTTAAATCACTTTTGACAGGCGACTAGGCAAAAGAATTTAAATACATTTTTTTGTTGCTCGCAGACAGCTTGATTTACTGGCAATATCTTTTATTTGGTTTTATATATCTTGATGTGACAGTTAGTAGCATTTCGCTATAAACGGGCTTTTGGTTATGCCAATCTCGGTTTCTAGTATTTAGCATTCAGATGCTGATGGTCGATGGTGCAACCCTTTTGCCCAAACAAACCGAACCCTGAAATGCTTGAAATGCCATCGAGGAATGCCGCCAATTGGCAGTTTGTCGCCGAGGTATTTCGCATATAAAATTATTAATTAATTACCTAAATGAAAAATATTTGGCTTAATTTTCGTTTTGTCCGCTTTGCTTGGCAATCGATTTGATGGTCGTTATGACAGAAATTAGCCTTTGGCTGCAATCAAGCAGACACTCGGGGGCTGCCTTTCGTTTTTCGCATTTCGAGTAAATTGCAATTCAATGTCATTGACGAATGGCAAGCGTGCACATATGTTTGTTAAGAAATGTATATGAGGGGTCGGCTCTCTTAATTATTTAATATCATTTTCAATTTTCTGCCAGTCCGTCAGGGGAGGGGAGAGGAGAGTGGTGGCTAGGCGTGTCCGTGACTTTTGTTGATATGATAAATATGAAAATTAAATAGGAAAGCCTCCTCTAGCTGCCTCTCGTTCTAATTTGCCCATGTGTTGGCGCAGAAAAAAACATAAAAATATATTCATTCGGATATAAACAATATTGCACACGGCACGTACGATTTTCCCGGCGCTTTTCACATAAGCAGACCGAAAACCGGACAGTTAGTCCATAGGCCCACCCCCTCTCCCGCTTGTCAACGCATTTTCCACAGCTTCTGCCTTTCCTTTGCTATAGTTTTTCATTGCAAATCATTTGCATGGCTATTTTTGAAAGCGTTTTTTTAATTTTATTTTTCCCCTCATTTCTATAAGCAGTTTGTGTGTGTGCCTCTGATATAATTTCTATATATTTTTGTTTGGGGCCTTTCATTGCCATCCTCATCACCGAAATCGCATTCGCAATTAAATAATCCGCTCCTTTGCCCCTCCCCCCCATTGATTGGGATTTCCTCTGCGAGGTTTCCTGCACCGCCCGCGATCCGTCTGCATATCCTTGGTTATCGATCGCGACTGCAAGCGTGTGCCGCCCAAACACGCTCGTTCGCTTTTTATGGGGAAATCCTGTTGGCCCGCCGGCCGTCGCTCAATTTTATACTCCGCGCCAGGCGACCATTTCATCGCTTTCATTCTGTATCTGTTCTGTATCTGAAAATAGCCGAAAAGATAATATTGAATAAGCGGAACACGCCAGCGCCGAAGAAGCCAATGGCAATCGGTGTGGCTATGAAGGCAGGAGCGAAGTTTCGGGTGCCACGTTTCGGGCGACTCGCAGGAAACTTATGGAAATCTACAGAAACTTCAAAATTATAGTTTTTCATTTATTATAGATTGATTAACAAAAAAACCTCTGTAAGGCAGCTAATAGCTTTGATATTCAGGAATATCTTAACACGTGGTATTTAGAATGTGCAAAGATTATGATAATTTAAGAAGGAGTTATCTTTTTTGACTTTTTGACTATGTTTCCAAAATATAATTATACACGTGATAGGTTTTTTTGAGCACTGTGTATAAAATCATCTAAAATTCCCAAATGTTAGCCATCTTTTTGGTAAAATATATAAATAATACCTACATACATAATTCCAAATTGTTTAATGAGGGCGAAGCACTTCCATAGATATTGATTTGGAAACTTAAATCCATTCAATATCGCAGATTGAAGTTAATATTTTTAACAATGCAGCCAAGTAGAAGTATATAACTAAAATTCTAATTTACAAAAAATGTTAAACGAAGGATATCTCAGATATAATGATTCCAAGCTATGGTATAGATTTTTCTTATAATTATGAAAGATTTTCCAAATAATGAACTTCTCCAAAGGTTATTTTTTACCAAGTTCCCTAGGCTTGAGTCTAAATACTTTGGGGAAAATCAGTTCTTAAAGGTGCTAATAACCTAATAATGATCTTGGGGTTGCCCGTTTCATTGTGAACCCCGAAAAGTGCTGATCCTGCCCTTGCAAAGTTTGGGGGACGCTCAATTAGCCGTCTACTTAGTGAAGCTGAAGAATCGGACAGAACGCAAGCAGGCAGGCCCAATGAAAAGGCAAAGTTTATGAAAGAAAAAATTGAATATTGAAATGGAGACTCGACAGACAAGATCCACACACATGTATCCCCAAGAAATCTACACAGAAGAGGCGGTGGCCAGAGGAGAATCCCCGCCCCCTGTCCACCGCCCACCACCCACTCTCTTGGCTTAGTTGGTCCGTCCGTCCGTCCGTGCGTCCGTCTGTCCGTCCGGTTGTTTGTATTTTTGGCAATGAACGAAAACTACGTCAACGTGGAAGAAAAATGCTTTGCATTTGAGGAGAGCGTCGTGCGCAACGAGGTCCCCACACAGACACACCATACCAGCCGCACCGTCTGTATACACACACATTTTGGGGCGGGAGGAGAATCAGAAACATTATTTTTGATATTTTGAATGTTTTTCGTACTGTAGCGACGGCTAAAAGCAAAAGTTTTTCTGCTAGCGCTGGCACAACTTTTGATTCAGTCGCAGCGTCCACATCTCCACGTACGAATGCTTGACTGCTTGCGAGCACTTCGAAGGATCACAGGAACTAATTACGCCATTTTATTGTTTCACCCCCTCTCCCCCTTGGCAGGTTGGCAACGGTGGTAGCAACGGCATTGGAAACGGTAACGGATACGGAAACGCGAACGGAAGCGGAAACCACTCGCAGCAACACTCGTCGCAGGTGCAACACCAGACGGTAACCGACTACGCCAGACCGAACAAGGGCAGCCAACAGGCACACCTAACCCAGACGATCGAGGAGACGACCATCGTCGAGGACAGTCGCGAGGATCAGTTGGATTCTATGCTAGGCAATTTACAGGCCAACATGAGTCGCCAAGGAGTCAACACTGTGCAGAAGGGCTGCTGCAATGCCTGCGAGAAGCCGATCGTCGGCCAGGTGATCACCGCTTTGGGCAAGACCTGGCATCCGGAGCACTTTACGTGCAACCACTGCAGCCAGGAGCTGGGCACCCGCAACTTCTTTGAGCGCGACGGCTTCCCCTACTGCGAGCCGGATTACCACAACTTGTTTAGCCCCCGATGCGCCTACTGCAACGGCGCCATTCTGGACAAGTGCGTGACGGCGCTGGACAAGACCTGGCACACGGAGCACTTCTTCTGCGCCCAGTGCGGCCAGCAGTTCGGCGAGGAGGGCTTCCATGAGCGCGACGGCAAGCCCTACTGCCGCAACGATTACTTCGAGATGTTTGCCCCCAAGTGCAACGGCTGCAACCGGGCCATCATGGAGAACTACATCTCGGCCCTCAACTCGCAGTGGCATCCGGACTGCTTTGTCTGCAGGGTAGGTATCCCGATCTAGTGATCGGGGCTTTTTTCTTTTACTTAACTCTGAGATCTGCATATGTATATTTTTACGTTCCCTTGGAATGAGCTCATCTTGTGGTCACGTTTGTCCTTTAGGATTGCAAGAAGGCCGTGCGCGGCAAGTCCTTCTATGCCATGGAGGGCAAGCCTGTTTGTCCACAGTGCGTGGGCGTCGATGAGGAGGAATAGAGGAGCAGCATACGCAGCAGCAGCAGCAGCATCCCCAGCAGCAGCAGCGGCAGCAGCAGCCCAAACTTGTTGCTGAAGTTCAGCAGCCAAACGAAAATAGACCCCGAGATTGTGTGGCAGCCTCAGAGACAGCCCGAGATACATTTTTGTATCTTCTATAGCTGCGTGCCACTTTATTATTTGTTGTTGCCTTATTATCTCAGCCTCATGCGGGCAGCAGAGAACACACCACAGCTGCCCGCCGTCCGTCTCGGGGCTATTTTCGTTGCGGGTCTAGGAGCAAAAACCATACGCACAGCAGCCTCACCGCCGGCGTCAGAAATCAACACATATACTACCTATAAACACTATATAGATCCCCCCCTACACACACACCCAACTTGACCCCTGACCCCCCCGCCTAGCTGGCCCGCCTCTCCTGTTTTGGGGGAGGGGCAGGAGCCGGCCGGGGAAATGCATCTCGAAGTGCATCCTTCATGATGGTCCTTTGCCCCTGACTCTGCCCCTGACTTGTTGAACTTTTCTATGCAATTTTTGTAGGCTTAAGTTAATAGGTACTTTTTTAAATTTTAAATATGAGCAACAATATTGTAATTTGTTTTTGTAAATAAAAATTTAATAATTACATATTAAACAAAAACTAAAAACAAAAAAAAAACACAAAAAACACAAAAAAAGCAAGAAAGAAAACGGGGGAGCTGAAGAGTGGCGAAGCGTTGGAAAGTGCCTCTCACTTTTCAAGGTGGCGGTGACCTTTAAGAGCCACCCCACCGCCCCACGCACTGGCGCCCACGTACACCCTGTGTCAAGGTCAGTGCCAGCGCCTTGGCCTTGACACATGTGTGCCTGTCATTTACAACGCCCCCGCAATTTCTCCGCTTTTCTTGCTTTTCTTGTCGGTCTAAAAACGAAACAAATTACAATATTGTGGAATAGATTGCGCTTAGTGAGAGCAATTAATTTACTAGCAGATACTATTTTCGTTGCTGACGTTGTGGGCAGCATTAGAGGAAGAAATCCATTTACATATGCTCTCGTTCGGCAATATATCTGTTATATCTGTTGTCTATATTTAAGACCCGAGATTCGCACTGTTTATGGCGGCGATCTAATGGGAATCCCGGGGTGTTAATTGAAATGATTAGCTCAAAATTACTATAGTGGGTTCTCTGAATTTTCCAAAATATATTCCCCGAAAATAGACCCACAAATATGAATGCTGAATTGCAATCGCTATACATGTGCATGGCTTATATAGCTATTGAAATTCTCCAAATATGATTGAAGAAATCACAGCGCTGCGGCTGTATTTATAGTCCATATCGATATTGATTATTTGATTTTGTTATTGTTGCCATGCCCTACTTATGGTGAGTGCTCTTTCGAATAATCAACAAGGCGGCTTTTCAGAAAATGTTCAAGGGAAATTGCTGCACCTGTTGTTTATGGAATGATTGATTTGTTATGAGGAGGTGAGAACCGAAAATAGTTTTCCCACCGCATTCGCATATCAGGTTCTTACCCAATGGTCGCTCCTTTCCCTCGTTCCATGGTTGCTTGATATCCTCCCCCCGTTTCTTTATCAACCCATTTCCATTTCCATTTCCGTTTTTGGAACTTGGCCAAAAGCGTGCGCAAAATGTTATTGTCTTAAGACAATTGTTGCTGTTGCTGCTCTCGCGGCCGAAATGTTTTTCCAAAAGCCAAAAGTATTAAAAAATTAAAACAAATGTCTTGGCCGGTGTTCTCCCCCGTCTGCTTATTTATCATATTTATATATCTTTCACTCGGCTGCTTTTGAAATGTTGGATTTTCACTTCCAATTAGTGGGATATAGTGCGGCCCAGGGTATCAGCCTGTCTATTCGCCACGGCTCGGTCTGGTCGCCGGGTTTGTCAAAATTCTAATTAGGTTTTTCAGGCCAGGCGTAAAATTTCGCGCACAGCAAATATGATGTTGACGACTCTTGATCGGTTTGCTGGTCGGTCATGCTATATGGCAACTAATTTATGGTCGTAATTAGCCTCTCAGACGAGGACTGCACCGCCATTTGGCCCACGATACATCATTCTCGAACCTCTCATATAGATCTGGGCATCCAAGGCACAGAATTACACATTTGCATGGATGTCAATGTCTAGTGCCAAGATTAGGTTATAGTTTCCATCGAATGGCGCAGTAAACATTTCTTCCTGTGTTTACAAAAATGTTTTCGGTTGTTTTTATATGCAATTTACAGATACAACAAACAAGTAATTGGATTTTTAAGATTTTCATACTATTGATATTCGGAATATTTATACACAATTTTAATTGTTAGGTCAAAAAGAATTTTCTTTATTGGTAAATTTCAATCATAAATTGAAGAACTTCTTGGCAACGATCCTTAAAGTTTAATTAAAAGCATTAGGCTAGCTGGCAATACTTAAATTCTCATCATAAAGCTTGCCAAAAATATGTATTTAAAACCAGTAAATCCTTCTGGTTTATAATTTAACTTGTAGACAGAATACTCATTATATATCTTCATATCAAATACTTGTTTGAAAATGTCTATAAATATCTTTTCAAAAATTGTTTCAGGTTGAAATATCTGTCCAATTTAAAAATACCTGAGTTATTATTGTATTTTAATAAAAACCTTTAATTAATCTGGTTATTTTCTTTATATTTTTGCAGGACTGTCGGCAGCCCTTCCAGGGTGGCTCCTTCTTCGACCACGAGGGTTTGCCCTATTGCGAGACCCATTACCATGCCAAGCGCGGATCCTTGTGCGCCGGATGCTCCAAACCGATCACCGGACGCTGCATTACGGCCATGTTCAAGAAATTCCACCCGGAACACTTCGTCTGCGCCTTCTGCCTCAAGCAGCTGAACAAGGGAACGTTCAAGGAGCAGAAGGACAAGCCATACTGCCACGTCTGTTTCGACAAGATATTCGGTTGAATTCGCAGCTGCCAAACTCTAGTTATGGATATAATACTGTTTTTTATACGATTTACGAGACCCTACCCCAGCCCCCTCACCACACACAGAGATACACATACTTATCGTGCTTTGTATAACCAAGTCAAATTAGTAACTTAATTAACGTCAATCGAACAGGCTACGATAACAAAACGAAACTCAATTGCCATCGTAACCAATTAGCGGACACTAATCCTAATCAATTATATGTGTTGGTCACTCTGATAATGCTTCTCGTTCAACAAGAAAAAGACCGCAGAATGATAAATAAATAAATTTATGAGAAAGCCAACAAAATGTGTATTGTATGGGGCTCAGAAATTTGCTTTTTTTTAACATTAAGAAACTGCAATAGAAAAATTATAACCGCAAACCCTAGAAATTTCAAATAATATTTGTAAAAACGGTATTAAGAAATTTTAGAAACATTAAAAGGGGACTCACCAAAAATATGGTTCTGTAACTTAACAGAGCTCTGTTATTGATATAGCTGGGACACAAACCGTCCTCTGAAAGCAATTCTAGTAGATATTGGGATCCCAAGTATAGTATTATTATGCGTAAGTATAATATTTACTAGCAATGAATGGCAGGTAAAACACAATTTAAATATTTTAAATTTTGGTTTATATGAGTTAATTTTATTATTTTAAAAGAGTCAAACTAAAGTGGGAACGGTTTAGTTGAGATCAAATTCCAACCCCAAAAAACTTTTTAAAATTTGAATTATAAACTAAAATCATTACCCATTTTTGTGGGATTTCTTATAAAACAAAAGTTTATTGCTTATTATTTTATAGAAGTCACAGATATATAGAAATCGTCGGATCGTAATAGAATTATTCTAAAATTATGATAATAATTTATAATTTGTCCTAAAAAATGAAATTTTCTTGATTGCGGCCTGATTGATATTGCGTGTGTTTGTAGTTACTATTATAAGCTTGCTTGAACTTGAACCCCTTAATTTGTTAATGTGAATGTAATAGACTGTGGACCACTGTGCGGATGTGGGTCCCGTCCCTTGGAGGCCGACTGACATTGAGAGTGGATGCCGGCCGGCTGGCAATTATTCGTCGCTCGCTCTGCTCGCAGCCACTTGACATTGAGGCATCGCCGGAGCAGAGGCCAGCAGCATAGGAATTTGAGGAGCCAGAGCCAAAGCCAGAGCCGAAGCAGGCAACGTGTTTACCCGACCAGCCAGCATGCTCTCATCGACCTGATCCGCCCCAAGTCCCCAACCACCCAACCATCCGCCCCACTATCCCCCGTCCATCCATCTAACCATTTATCCAGCGTGTGTTTGAGAGCATGCGAGGCTCGCGCCCTTAAAAAGTGACATGGGGTTCCATTTTACACTGAGATATCTATGATCCCCTTGGCTGTTTAATTGTAATTTTAAATGAAATTTTTAATTGTTCAAATTTACTGCCGTAAGTAAAACTGTAGGCATTTTTCAAATTTAGTTTTATAAAGAAGAAATTTACTTTGAATTATTTGGGCAAACATACCTCTATTTATCTAATAGCTAACATAATGCTGACCAAGAGTAAGATACGTGAGATTGCAAATATTATTCTTAATTTTCCTAGAGTAAGAAAATACGTATTAAGAGTATTTATATGATTTATTTAGATTAGATGCAACTGGGGTAACAAGTTACGGGCTTATTTTGTCTCTTAAAATTTCAAATAATATACAAATTATCTGAATTTTTGGCTAGACAATAATAGAAAAGTTTCTGTTAGTAAATGGATATATTTACATTTCAAATAAAATGATATACCTAGCCATCATCAAATGGTTTTATTAAAGTTTATATATTTTACCATCCATTATGTTAAACTATTTCTTATTATTAACATTTATTTTATTTCAAAGTATTTGGCATCAAAGGATACGCGTCCTAGACATATACAAAAGCTTATGTAAATAATTTGTTATCAAAAATAACAGATGCGATTTCTTAAATAAATGGGATTATTTTAATTGCCAATAAAATGGTGTAGCTGGTATATCTAGTCATCATTAAATGGGTTCATTTAAATTGAAACTAAGTTGCCATAGTTTTGACTTCTTACCTACCATTGTGTTAGCCCTTATCTGATTGTAACCATTCCTTTTTCGCAGTGCATTCGGAACCAGGCGGCGTTTTCTCGCTCGCCCGCCGAGCATTCGCTTCCCATCCGCCGGCAGAGTCGGTCGTGTTCTTTTCGGTCTCGCGCCGGTTGTTGTTTTCGTTGTTTTTGGTGCTGCCTCTCGATTCCGCGTGGGTGTGTATCTGCATATATGTACAAACATTTATATACTAGTTTTAATTGTTTTATTATGTGAGCCCAGAGCGGCGGACCCGGGTCTGGTTAACAGTTTTCAATTTTCAGTTTTCGGAATTCCAACGGGGGAAAAAAAGAAGAAGCTAGAGCCACAGGTTGCCAAACACACTCGAACGAACGAGCGAACAATCTCACTCACTGCCGCCGCCTCCCGAGCATCTCTCACGTGGCCCAAACTCAGATACTTTTTGTTCTGTTAACTCCGATTTTCTGGCTTTCGGCCTCTCCCGCCTTCCGGGCCCGAACCACATACATTTCTACCTACTTGTTGGTGATGTAATACGAGAGCCCCTGTGGCCAAAAGACCGCCTGCGAGTCCTTAGCCAAACAGGGCGCATACAGGGTGTGTCCCCAGGCACAGTGGGAACTGCCTTTGTGTGTTTTCTTTTGACCAAAAACGAGTGTTTCTGTGTTTCTGTGAGATGATTGGGAGAGTTTTGAGACACGCAATCTGACAATCTAGATATGCAATCAACAAATTATAGTCATGGGATTACCCATGACCAAGAAATTCCCGATATAATAGAACTGTTTACCCTAGAGATACAATGTATAGCCGATGTTCTAAAAAAAGATACATATGCAAAGGGTAAACAACCAAAACTCTTTTGAGAAATTCCAGGGAACCGTCTAGAAATATATACCTTTGGTTTGCCCCATCGAGTTTTGAAGCATTTTTCAAGTGAATCAATAGATATTCACCCCTCACTGTACCCATGATATCAGCCTCAATTGCGGCTTATTGTGCGGCCACAATTGTGGGGGCCCTCGGCGCTGGAGTGTCGATTGTGCTCTAATTTGTCAGGGCGGAAAGTGTCGCGGAGGGCAAATGACATGTGTAAATAAAAGTGATATTAGCGTCAGCAAATTGCATTGTAATTCATTTAAAAAAGAGTCTCGCGGGTCGCGCCATCCAATAGATGTGACTGGGATATGCCCGGCACTTTTCACGTTCAAGGTTGACGCTGAAAAACATGGATAGTGACACAGGTAGATCCCGCACCCAGTGACAACTGACACAAACACGCAAACGGTAATAGCTTTTGGCCATTACAAGCAACCGCAGGTAAGCCATCTGGTCAGTGCTGCTCAAACTGTCCGGCGCAAGCTTATCAGACTTTTAGGTTTGTTCGTTTGCATTTCTGCGGTATGGTACAAATATATACGAGTATTTACCCCTTCCGGTTGCTGCTGACACACACGGCATATGCTCTCGGGCATACGCCCCTTGGGCAAACCGAAGAAAAGTCGGGGAATTCTAATTTTCGACTCGAATCTTGCGGCACACATTGTTCCCCCCCAAAGACGGTTGCCGGGTGTAAGCAAACAATTTCTGAAGTGGAGAGCGGTTTCCACGTGATTACGCAAAATAATTCCGATTGCGTGCTAGGCTCTTGGGTACGAGTGCGAATGTGGGGCCGAGATTGCAAATCGGAGTATTTCTGCTAATTAAGTGAGGCAGTAAACAGTCTCGGGAATCCATAAAACCAGTTTATGGCCCGGCAAAGGTTACTCGTGGCAAACTTAAAAACACCCGAACCTAGACAACACAAACTTATCACAGTGACTGCGGTTTCACTGCTGAAATTATTGCTAATTGCCGTAATTAGTCGATAATTGTCACCGAGCCGAGGAGTTGGTGTTGTGTAGCTCCCCATTTGAGAGCATGAATCCGAGACGAGGGTGAAGTGTACCGGAGTTGTTTCCCCTTAATTACATTTTCTAGAGAAGTAAACCCAACTCGTCATAGATCGAGTCAACCAACCAAGTCATTACTGCTTCCCCGAACTCTTTTGAGTGGCTATTTCTTATCCAATCGATGGCACCACTAAAAATCCCCCACAGCAATTGTTTACAACACAATTTCTGCAGTTGCCACATGATACTTTCCTTTGGCCGATATAAACAACTACATTTTTGATCCAATAAAATCCCTACGTTTGCCTAATCCATACTCAGTGCTTCTGGGGCTTTAAATTAATGTTTTTGTTAGCTTATATTCGACACAATACTCCATAAATGCACCCTTGGCATTTATGGGGCCACTTCAGCTGCTATGAGTCATTTGAAATCACAGAAGCGTGTTTGACATTTACTGGGGCGTGCTGGGCATTTCTATCAACTAATTACAACCTTTCGGTTGCTATCAGTATTTGCTTATAAGGCGACAACAAATAAAAGGAGCTGCTTGCCAAACCAATTTTAATAACTATCATGAGACATAAATATAATTTTTACAACTTCAAATGTAACTGGGTTTTGACGCTTACAATTCACCCTCCTCCAGCCTATAGGTTCTTAGCTCAATATCGTCGTCGTTGCGCACCTGCAATGATTAAAATGTTTTGATTATTTTGAATGTTATTTTAAGTAATTGAAGAGGGTTTCGAACTCACAATGTCCGGTTTCTCCTCGTCGAGCAGGCAGTAAATGTTTTCCGACTCCTGCTTGATGATCTCGTCGCCGAGGCGGAACCAAAAGGGACGACACCGGTTCTTCCACTGGCGCAGGTTGTAGAAGGCGCAGTATCGCCTCTTGGATGCCTTCAGCATGGCCATGTAGAGTGGCGTGATCTCGTCGGCCATCAGCTTGGCCTTCAGATAGTTGGACATCTTGAGCTTGTGGTGATCGTTGAAGTCCACATAGATGCGCTTGGCGTGCTCGTAGCACTTCTTGGCAATGGAAAGCTTCTGCGTGTCCTTGGCGAAGATTTTTCCCAGACTTAGCAGGATCTGCGCCTCCAGATCCGGGTGGTGATAGAGGCGTGACAGGCGCAGGGCACGTTTGTAGCTCGAAGTGGCCTTATCCATATACTCAAAGCTGTCGAAGGAGTTAATTCATAGCTTCATTGCATTATAATCGGGTTTACTATATGTGGCTTCGCTTACATTTCAAAGCACTGGCCCTGGAACAGATAGTACTTGATGTTCAGCTTCACAAATCGATATTCGGTGCAGGCCAAGATTTGGGTTCTAATCTGATCCAGACACGACTGCGCCGAGTTGTAGTTCCCGATCTCCATCAGGAAGTAGGCCCTCTCCAAGAAGGTGTCGCAGAATATTTCCAGGTTCTTCTCCCTGCCAACTAATGGTTGCATCTCATATTACAACAGTGTTATATTTGGTTACTTTAGGCCAGACACAGTTTAAAGTAAAATTTGTCTTTAAAATTCAGGTTTTAATATTAAAAGTCTCATAATTTAATAGGTGGAAAGGCTAGAATCACGAGACAAGATACGACCTGCATCAAGAGGTTCAAATAATCTTCTACCTAAAACCCCAAAACCCTTGCCTAATATCCTATTAAATGAATGAGAATGTTCTAATGTGATTACTTACTTTCGGCTATGAGAACCGTGGCCCTGCGAGCCATGGCCACCGCCTCCTCCGGCTGCTGACGGACCACGGCCTTGCCCTGGATGAGCAGCTGGCGGGCCAGGTCCTGGGCGACCAGTTCGTGGAGCGTGAGGCTGCCCATGGGCATGTTCATCTTGGCGGTCCACACATGTCCCCGCACCAGGTGCATGGCAATCTCCAGGTACTCAATGGCATTGACCCGCTCCCCCTTGCCGATGAGATACATGGCGTAGGCATAGTAGATCCGCGAAATGGGCTCGTTGGCGTCGCGCTCCTGCCCGTCGATCTTCCGGCAGAGGGATATGATGTGCTCGTAGACGGACACCAGGGCGTAGGCATACTTATCGCCCAGCTGGTCCATCAGCTCCAGGGTGTAGTAGAACCAGTTGAAGGCCTCCCGGAGGCCCTCCTTCTTGTGGATGACAACCTCCAGCTCGGCGGTCTGCAGGAAATGGACCATGTCCAAGACGGCACCATCGTCGCACAAGCGATCGCGGATGTTAAGGCTGTCGAAGAGGGCCTGCTCCTTGATGGCCAGGCAGCGTAGAAAGTCCGGGACCATGGTGCAGCCATCCCGGCGCAGCATGTCCTCCAGGGCCTCGTAGGTGGGACCCTTCAGCAGCTTGGCCTCGTCGCTGCTCAGCGGGACGATGCTGTTCTTGATGGCCTCCCGGTCGAAGCTGATCTCCCGGAAGTTGCGGTGCGGCATTTTCCGCTTCACCTGCCGAGCGATCCGCTCAATCTCGCGCTGCATTTGCGTTGCCATGGTTGAGCTCTCCTCCCACGAAACCCCCTGAAAATCGATTAATTTCGGTCTGTGCTAAAAGGGAAGCCCGTGCTCCGGTCCACAGGTTGTTGCCACACTTTCTAGCTTGCAACGGGGGTTGAAAATTAATGGGGGGGGGTGTGGAAAAGTGACAGTTTCCACAAAAGCCAGTTGTTGCTTGTACTCGTATTTGTCATAGAGGGTAAGGGGAATTTTCTGTAAATTATTATTGTAAGTTCCAATTAAAAAATCATGAATCTTGCTTTGGGTTTTCAGCTTGATAGCGGGTTGTAGGTGTTTATTATAAATATAAGTTATTGGTTATTGATTTATTGATTTGAGGGTTTTATAAAGAAAGTTGAATAACAATGCAATATTTTAAGAAACAATTACAATTATAAATAATTCCAGTGGGTACCTATTTGATAGATTCTCTGGAAATCTCGGGAAAAATGTATAAAATAATTCGAATAATTATTTAGAGGTTTTGCTAAGAAAATTGCATATAATGTTTAAAAAAAAATGACGCAATGAACGTTTTTTCTCCATGTTTATTTGAAAATCATAAACATTGAGTAATTTTGTAACTGGACCTTTCTTAGCATTACGAGCATCTAAGAAATTACAATTTTAATTTACCCCTTTATATATTAATTTACTTAAAAAAAGTTGAATCATAAAAATCTTAAATTTTCATAATGTTTAAAGTAACAATGTTAAAGGCAAATAATCTCAAAATGTAATTCCATTCCTTTGACATGGGTTGTGATCCCCACTAAACTGTTCCCACTTGAGTTTTACAAGCACTGTAGTTTACATGAACTGCTAAAGCCTTCAACAATGTTCTTAAAACTGTTTAGCAGGCAACCAGTTGCCTCGAAACCCATAACTTAAATCTCAATTTTCAATTTTTTATGGCTTCAGTTGGCGACGATAATGCGGTTCGGATGCTCCACTTGCGGGCGGAACATACTCGCAGTTCCAATGTCTAGTTTTAAGTTGCACCTCAAACCCGCCACAACTCCACAGTCGAAAATAACTTCGAATTATTGCCAATTTTAGCATAAATTGCTCTCAGTGCAGCCACAGAATGGTCAACGAGGACACGAGCTTTATTCCCGATCTCCCAACGGGCGGTCCCCTGGCGGTCTATCGCAAAAGGGCAAACTTTGACTGGAAGCGCCTGCGTTTAATTTTCGAAACCGAGCAGGGATTGCGCATCAAAGTGAGTGTGAATTTCGTTTATAAGAAATATATACCCCGGAGGCTATCTAAATATATTAAATATATCCAAACAAGTAACGTAAATGTGCTAGAAACGAATCAATTTCTTCGAATTATCTGCGCATCTGGCAAATGCGAATCTTGTCGTTTCTCACTGCCTAACAAAACTATTTTATCTGAATATTTATCAATAGATTTGAGGGAGATTTTGGAATTTGTTGCACAGCCCTAACATCTTGAAATGTTTACCGTCAATCCTCGGCATTTATAACATTTAAATCGATTAAAATTGAAAGAGTTTCGTTAGCACTATGTAAAGATAAATTGATGAAACAATTTTCTAAAAGTCTCGTCCGTGCATTTTCAGTACAAAGTATGGCGCCGCCTGGAGAACGACCCCCTGTTCGCCCACCCAGCCCGCACCCTGCCCATGGACGAGCAGAAGCGCCTGTGCGCAATGCAGGTGAACCGGATGAAGCACCTCGACCTGGTACCCAAGGAGATCGAGCGCCTCAACTTCTCAGCAAAGACCAAGTACCTCATGTACATCAACGAGGCCCTGGCCAGCTACTCGCCCAGCCTGTCGGTGAAGATTGCCCTCGGCGTGGGCCTGTTCAACAACGCCATCCGGGCGATGGGCACCGAGAAGCACACGAAGTACATTGAGGCCGCCTGGAACCGGGAGGTCATCACCTGCCTGGCCATCACGGAGCTGTCGCATGGCAGCAACACGAAGAGCATCCGGACCACGGCCACCTACGATCCCAGCAGCCAGGAGTTTGTGATCAACACGCCGGACTTTGAGGCGGCCAAGTGCTGGGTGGGAAATCTCGGTAAAATGGCCACCGTGGCCATGACATTCGCCAATCTGTACACGGCCGACGGGGAGAATCACGGGCTGCACGGCTTCCTCATTCCCATCCGGGATCCCAAGACCCTGCTCTCGTATCCGGGCGTCCTGGTGGGCGACATCGGGGAGAAGTGCGGCCTCAATGGCATCGACAACGGGTTCGTGGTGTTTACCAACTATCGCATTCCGCGGGACAATCTCCTCAATCGCACCAGCGACGTGACGCCGGAGGGCGTCTACGAGAGCGTCTTCACGGAGCCGGGCAAGGTCCTGGGCGCCGCGCTCGAAAGCTTCTCCGCCGGCAGGATCGGCATCATGCAGGAGTCGGCCAATACCCTGTGCTGTGCCGCTGTCATCGCAGTTCGCTACGCGGCGGTCCGGAAGCAGTTCGGGCCAGAGCGCCACGGCGAGGAGATGGCCATCCTGGAGTACCAGCTGCATGTGAGTGTCCCCAAAGTCAGGTTAAAGGAGATATCAAATAATAACCCAACTTGACCTTTATTTTATAGCAATACCGCATCTTCCCCTATTTGGCGGCTGCCTGCGTGCAGAAAATCGCTGTGGAACAGCTGACAGAGACCTATATGGAGATCATAGCCCGCTCCCAGGCCGATTCCAATGGCTTTGACATTCTGGTGGGTATTATACTGCTTTACTAAGATATTCAAGTCTAGAACTATCTTGTTATCCTTGACAGACCCAGAATGCGGCAGAGATCCATGCCTTGATCTCGGCCTCGAAGCCGAGGATCACTTGGGCAGCCCGGGATGCCATCCAGGAGGCTCGGGAGGCGTGTGGCGGTCATGGTTACCTGGCCGCCGCCAAGCTGGGTAACATGCGCACCGACCACGATCCCCTGTGCACCTACGAGGGCGACAACAACGTCCTGGGCCAGCAGGCCTCCAACTTCCTGCTGCGTCAGTGGAGCGCCAAGGAGCTGGAGACGCCGATCGGGAGTGTCAAGTTCCTGGAGCGACGCGGCCAGCTTCTGGCCCTCACCTACGCCTCCCTGGTCCAGCAGACACCCATCTCCAGTTGGGAATGTGAGTTGTTTTCCTGGGAAATTCCTACATATCTTGAGTCACAATTTTTCGGTTTTCATATCTTTCTAAGTAAACATTTTTCACTAGTTTGATTTGGTAATAATCACATTCAATGCATAAAACATTTTAAGTTTAAACGACCTATTAATCATAGACGATGTAAAGGATTATGTGATGTTTGTCAAGTTATCAATTATCATATCTTATGCATTATGTTTTAGGACTTTACTTTCTGTAATGATAATTGCTTATAGCAAAGGTTTATCTCCGACATTTATTGGATACTTTGTGTTTGAGCTATTGTACTGAGTTTTAAAAGCAAATTTATAAACGTTTTTAGATGTTGCTCTTTTATATGTAAAATCTGACAATTTGCCATTTGTTTTTAGAGAAGTTTATGACTTCTTCCGACTTTTATGGAATGCAATTCCTTCTCAGTTTGTCCGATAAAACAATAAATCATGGAACAAAGTTTGAAAAGCAGTTTGTGAAAGCGGCTTTGCAGTTTGAAAGTATTAGAACCTATAAAAATTTATTGAAATTGAAATGCCAGCAATAATCAACGATTTTTCCCTCTTCACTTGCAGTTTCCCTGCGCTGCTACGAGTGGCTGCTGTGCCACTTGATGGCCAAGACGACGGCCCACATTGAGGCCGAATTGGCGGCCGGCGTTTCCAAGTTCGAGGCGCGAAACAACTCGCAGGTGGCCGGTGCCCGGGAGATGTCCCTGGCCTATGCCGAGTACTACGCCCTGAGCCGCTACGTGGAGCATGTGCGAAAGCTGCAGGTGGAGGAAAACTACGCCTCCGTGCTCCGGCTGCTGTTCGATGTGTATGCCATGTGGCTGCTGGAGCAGCACATGACCACCTTCTATGTGGGCGGCTTTGCGGCGGGCCGGAATTTTGCGGCTTCAGTGCGTCAACTGCTCCTGGACAGCTGCCTGAAGCTAAAGGACATTGCCGTAAGCGTTGCGGATGCCATCGCTCCGCCGGACTTTGCTTTGAACTCGGTGATAGCCCGGGCGGATGGGCTGCTGTACGAGAATCTGCAAAATGAATTTATGACCAACGAGGGTGCCTTCCAGCGGCCCACCTGGTGGCGGGATGTCATCCTGCCGCAGGCCCAGTCGAAGCTCTGAATCCCTACCTACGTACCCACCGATATTTCGAGCTATATGAATACCTAAACCTATATGAAAAACCTCCTACATGACCGTTTGTGTAGACAAGTGCCTGGCTGGGTGTCCTTTCCACCTCCAAAAAGAGTCCTCGGGGCCAACCAAGTTAATGTTTTCGTATCGTTGTTGCTGCCTCATTGTAAATCAGGTATTACGGCCAATCGCATTCGCATTTGCACTCGCATCTTGATCCTAAGTGAAGGAACATCTGATATCATAATGTGTACCGTACATTCGATTAGTTTAAGATCAAATCTGTTATAGATTACGGTTAAAAAGAAAGTTAAATAAACATTAAACGCCACTACTTGGAATTTTTAATAACCAGGTTGACTTTAAAAAAGAAGATAAGTTAGGATATAATACACTTTTTCTGGGTAAACAAATTTCAGAAGGCCAAGTCATAAACTTAGCTTAGGAAACTACAAACGTATGACTCTGTTACAATTTGGATTTGATGCTGTATTTATAATATTATAAACACCGTATAAGTATATCATAGTATTTGCGAACTGGACAAAAAATTCTTTATAACGAAACACGAACAATTGATCTGATTCTTTCTTAAAATAATATTTGGCAAAATTAAGAAACGTTTAAGTACTTAAAAGCGTTTTATCTAGAATTAACTAAACTGTGAATAGAAATATTCTATAGTTATTGTTTTTATGAAGATACAATTGTTTTCTTAAAAAACTAAATTGGAAAATTCAAGAAATTTATTGTAAGGGGTTTAAGGGTTGAGAATCTAGAATTAACTTAAATGGAAAAGAGATTCATTAATTAAATGAACAAATGATCAGGTTATATTATACAAAAGATACGAACAAATTGTTAGTTAGTTATTTGGTAAGGCGCTTAACAACGTTTCATCTAGATGAACTATTAACAAACAATTGATCTGGTTATATTCTCATTTAAAACAAAATTTGGGAAGTTCATGCGTTGTATAGTTAGGGGCTTTAGAATTACCTTGACAGCAAATAGAATATTGTTTGCCGGAAACCCATCAAAACTCTTTTTGTTATAAAGAAACAACTGATTTGGTTAAATTCTCATTAACAACAAATTTTGGGAAATTCAAGAGATGTATAGTGGGGCGGGTGCTTTCATCGAGACCTACCCGAAAGAAGCAACAAAAAATTGTATATCAATTAGTCAGCAAGTGAGCCTCCGCCGATTTCCAGCGGGCGTGTTGCCGGCTGTCGTCAGCGTTCCCGGCCAAAAGCGAAAACCAAAAATCGAAAGGCAAAAACCGAACCGAATCGAATCGAATCCGCGGCTCGAGGGCTTATAAGAGGACCTGCACCGATCGGATCCCACTCAGAGCTCCATCGGTTGTCGCACAGTGAAGAAGATCGCGGACCGGGAGAGACTACGAGTCCGTATTCGAGCTAAAAACTAAATAGAAAACAAAAACCGGTCAAGAAGCGATTTATAAACAAATCAAGTGAGTGGTTCCACACGAAATCCTCTCTATCTATATAGAGAACTTCCCTGAAGAATCTCTCGGGCAGCGATCGCGAGAATATTCGTATATTCTATTATATTGTTTGCTATAACATTGATAGTTTTGCCAATTTGTGGCGCAGTTCTGGTTCCGGATTTGGCAGTGTACGTGGTGTGGCAGAAGTGCTCTTTAGTTTTGTTTTTAGTCTTATCAGCAAATGTGATTGTAATGATTTTTTGAAACGAAACAGTTCGCTGAACACCAATTCGTGACATTGATTGTAAAAATGGGCAAAAACAAAGGGAACCTGTTCACGGGAGCCCCGATTCTGTTGACTCGCTTTGTTTCAACGCCTAGCAGGGCGTGCAAAAATGTTGTTAATTATTAACATTTCAATATCATCTTTGGCAGACCGGTTGCTCCTCAATTATATCACTCAGCAAGTGCCGAAAAAAAATCCCCGCTTGCGACTTTTGTAAAAAACGACAAACAGAAGCGTAAACAAATGGGAATACAAATGGCGAATCAAAATAAAAAAATCAAAATAAAATAAACAGTCAACCAAAACATTCAATATAAATTTCTAAACGCTGAACAAATTAGTACGAACCGGTTCGCTATTCTCTCTGCAAACAAATTGAGCCGATAATATGCACAGAGTCATGTGGAGATCCATTAATTTACATTTTGGGGATTTCCGTTTAGCTGCCTATATATTAATTGTTCTCCCCGCATTTGGCTCCGAGTGAGTCTGTGATTTCTTTGTGCCAATTCATTATTGAAAAATCGTGTAAGGGCAATTAGTTGGGTGCCGGGAGGCGTTGCATGAAATTTATGAAATGACTGTGTAATTGCAAGTTATGGGTGTACATCGTGCATGGGGTGCGGTGCCATTGACCCAGGAATCGATTAAGGGGATGCACTTGGCCAGCTACGCAGATTAAAGGGCTTATGCAAGCGGATTTGTGGATTCTGCCCCCGGGGACCACTAATGATACAACGATACCCATGAGAAATTATTCGGGTAGAACAATAAGCCGACCGATCGCTGAATGGACTCCAAAGTCTTTCTTATATAAAGAAAAACAGATGAGCTTGTTTGTTTCCGCTTGTCTGACTAGAAGTGGCTTTTATTGTGTGTTTTCGGGGTTTACATATACCCCTAATTAGTGATATCTTAAATATGCATCGCTGATGGAAAACCAGTCCTCTTTACACTAATTTTTGGAACCAGTTCTTGATCATTGCTTTGTTTTGTTTACTTTTAGATCATAACCCGAACCGAATTTCGCATAAACAGATGCGAAATACATAAAACAATATGTGGAAGTTTCTTTTGATCTGTGTGGTAATGAGTGCCCTAAATGGAGAGTCATCGGGCGGTAAGTGATTTGCTATCGTACTCATTAAAAATAGATTTCCTGGGCCATTCAAAATATAGTTCTAGACTTTGCGGCACAGACTGTTCAAAGGTTTTGCGGGTAAAGCAGAGGTTTGCGAATTTAAATTCTTTTTAGCTAAATTGACCTAACTGGATGCTGTTGATTGGCACAAATTTTGCGTATCAGTTCAAATTCTGGTTTATAAATATTCCGGGCTAATTATTTTAAAGCTGTTGGTTTACACAAATGTGTTACATTGACTTTGACTTCAAGCAATTAAGTAAATTCGTATTATGCTTAACAATTCAATTGTAAATTTAAGAAATCGAGGTTCCAAAATTTATAGAGATTCCAAAACGGCGAAGAAAAGCCCCCAAAATATGCCTATAAGTAAGATAAATCAATATTATATTAAATTTATAATAGAATCAAATAAAGTACAAAGGGTTAATGACTATTTGGCTTGCCAATTGAATAGTGACATTGCTTAGAAGCTAGTAAATTGACAATTGACAAAAAACAAGTACTAATTCCTTTGCATTTCAATAGCCAACCGAGCGCCTCCTCGGAGACGTCGTGCCTATGCAGGAGGATACGCCGGGGGCTATGCGAGCAGCGGAGGCGGAGCCGGAGGCTACACCGGAAACTACAACAGCAATGGCGGCGGCGGCTACAACCACGCCAGCTACTCGGGAACCGGAAACGGATTTGGAGGCGGCGGCGGCTACTACGACTACGACGACGACGGCTACGCACCCAACTTTGGCATCATCGATCCCTACCTCTTCCACCAGCAGCTGACGAACCACATCCTGGCCCAGAACTACGCCAACCAACAGTGAGCCCTGGTTTAGATCCTCCTCTATATATCCCAAAACAAGGGGGTGGTAGTCTTAACGGCTGTGGGCTAAAACCTAACGCTTCCCATCCTTCCAATCGTTTCTTGTAGAGCTGTAACGGGTCTGGCCACGGCTGGCAATGCTTTTGCAACTGCAGATGCTTCTCTGGTCGACGACAACGATCTGTAATTACCAACTAAACTAATCCCCTAATCCTGGTGAAGGGTTCCCCATCAATATTGCCCTGCTAATCGCTTATTTTCCCTCTTGGCAGTCGCATTCAGCAGCAGATTGCCGCCCAGCAGGCCTACCACGACAACCTAGTGCGCCAGAATCGCTATAGAGGCGGATCCGGATCCGGATCGGGATCGGGATCTGGTTCCTATAACTCCCATCGGTATGCTCCTAGCTATGCCGCCGCCTCGGGCTCCATTGGACCCAATGGATATCGTCAGACGGCCTTCATAAACCCCGCAAATCCGGTAGGTTGCGAGTTCTAAAATACTGCGAACCTCAGTTGCTCATTAAGGTTACTAACTTTTGGATTATTTAAGATATTGAAAGAGGGAAGTTTTAATAGTGATTTGACAAATTATGTAGGGATATTATTTCATAATTTAAGATTGCTTAAAATAGAAAACCAAAATGATAAATTCACTGAATCACAGTTTTACATACTCCAGTTTAATAAGCTATCGTTCCAATAAGCCTTCGAAACATTATTGATGAGCCTGTTTGTCTACTTTTTGGATTGTCTTAAATATATTTTTTCTTGAATTTGTTATAATGGAAACCTCCTAAAAATGGAAAATCATAATCCTTGTCGCAACCATGAATATCATTGCTATTGCGAACTGCAAGCATTGTTGGTATTAAATTATTTAAAGAATCACTATAAAAATTCGCATGTAATATTGATTTTATATGATATTTATAGATATTGTTTATAAATGTAAGTAGCTAAAGGAATATTGTAAAACTGTGGTAACTGAGGTCCTGAGGTCCGTTTCTTGCATTTTATATACAAATGTATTAATTTAAAAATATTCCTTCAGGCCTCTCCGAATATTGTGAACCGCTTTGGAGGCGGCAGCGGCGGCGGCGGCGGCTCCTACTCGAGCAGCTCCAGCAGCTCCGGCGGCGGCGGCGGAGGAGGCGGTGGCTACAAGGGCGTCTCTGTGTCCTCCTACAGCCACAGCAACGGAGACGGGACCAGTCGCCGTGGGGCCCAGACCACGGTCAATGACAACGGCAAGGTGACCTCGTACTCGGTGCACTCGTAGATCCATCCCGTTACCACTTTCGGAGGCTTGGCCATCATCATTTACCAAATGGCCAAACACAGCTAACCGATCCCATTTAATTTGTGTGACAAATATATATGCCTATATGTGTATTTTATTTTATATTCGGGGACTTTCTTATCGGCGGGATTTCCAGAGCGGAGCTTTCTTTTATTAGAAAGTTTCCTCTCTCACATAATCGTAAAAAATATGCAGATTGCGTGACGTTGACCTTGATTTTTTGTCCGTCGTTTATTCGGAGAGTGTTATGTGGCACATATTTTGTTTCTATATAAACAATATGTTTCTGGTGGTGGTAATATAGACGGCATCATGCCGTATCCGCAATACAATCATTGCTTTTTTAATCATTCAAAAGGCAATCTGAATTTATTTTATTTTAGTGCTTCCTTTTTTTAATTGATGGAAGAGCTTATCAAAGGTGACAGGAAATGATCTAACTGATCGGATTTGAGTGTTTTAAGAGACAAAATTTGTTTATAATATTCCCGCGGTCTGTGGATTATTTAAAAGGAAAATATTAGGCTGACAAAAGGTATGCTGTAATTCCCAGTGAAAATCCAACTTTATAATGCCTTTTTAGGAAAGGTATCTTTTCTATTATCCAAAGACCTGGTGAGCATATTTCCACCAATTTTTATTGTGGCCAACTTCCGACTAATAACATATAGTAAGCAGATAATAGGTTCTACTAACTTATTTTATGCTCAGGAGAATTATATATTATTGTAATATAAAAGAATGTTTGCAATCCAAACTTTTTGTTAACAATTTGCAGGAATGAAAAGTCTGTTTCATCAACAATTTTCTTTGAATATTCATATTTTCTTAAACTTTGAAAAGACTGACCTGGCTGTTGGATATTCATTATAAAACATTCATCAATATCCAATTGATGAATGTAACTCACGCAAATGTAACTCACGCAAAAATAATTTTAAATTTCCGAAGCAAAGTTTTACTGACATGTAGAAATTTCTCTATTTTGTAAAACTTCACTATTATCTCGTCTAAGTCCCAATCAATATTCAGCAAAATATTGTTTACAAATGTATGATCATGTTTGTTTACAAAACTACAAGTACTCGTAGAAGTACGTCGGAAAGGGAAATCGAGACTTCCTGAAATGGGGTTCGGGCTCAGGGTTTTCTATATATTCCTTCACCTTGATCATCATATTTCTAAGTTCAAAGCGAGATAATTGCGCTCGTCTACCACCTATGAACATGGTCATACGTATTCCTATTGATAATCCCGCATCTATTCACGCTAGCGATTCTACATGGCAACTCTATATACTAGGTAAGTCTCTGGTGAAGGTTCCGTCGAAAAACAAAGCATACTTTGTATATACTATATACATACAGAGCGGTGATGTCGCAATTAACTTTCATCACTCGGCTTTCTGCACCAATTGCGAGCTCCAATTCGAATGTGTATATGAACATTATCAGGGTGGCATCCTCTCTAGGTCAAGAATCAATCGGTTCAAGTCTGAGTTCTGGATTCTGAGTGTTATGCCGGCCTTATCGTCGCCAATGTCTGGGGCTTTAAAGCGAGGTTCCACCGGCCCGATCCATTAGTTCAATTCGAATCGCGAGCGCCGCACGTTTTCCGCACTGAAAGTTGATCGAAAAATTTCCAAAATGAACAAGCTGCTGATTCTAGCCCTCTGTCTGGGTGTCGTTGCTGCAGGTAGTGAAGGATTTTCCAAAAATATAGTATACATAACCGCTTTCGGGTCCTGTTGCTCGGAATCCACATCCTAGAGGCTGCTTATCGCCATTGAGATTATGAGCAGATGTCGTCATCGGCATCAGGGGCTTTTCCCTCAATGAAATATTTGCGCAACACCTCGGGAATCTTGTGTAATTTTACAAAACAAGGCGCGTGTGGCGATAAGAGATTGTAAAACTCGTGTAACACGCTTTAAGTTTCAAAACACTGTTTATAAAACCACATATTTGTATACAAAACTAACTCATTTTTATTCTATTTGTATTTGCAGACTTCGAGGCAAGGTAAGTTTTGGCAGCATCCGCCACTACCGCTGGTTTTTAAAAATTTAGTCTTTATTATTTTTTGTTAGACACAAGCGTGAAGATTTCTATTCTCGGTAAGTGCCTGGCGGTAAAAGTTGATGAATTTTCCTTTTTGTATTGGCAAAAATTGAAATTTCCCCAATTGGCTGACATGGCACTTCAAAAATCGAATCAAAATTTAAAAAATTGTGTTTTTACGTGGAAAGAATTCTCAAATTCAGAATGATTGACTCAAGGACAATGAAATACTTGAGAGCAAAAGTAAATGCTTGGCATTCTGAATTAGGGATTCTTGTTAGTGTCAAATATATACAAATTTCACGAAATCCTACCAATCTGCAGCCACTATTCCGCCCATCAGAAGGCCGTGGAGGACGCTCGCAAGAATGCCGGATACGGAGCTAGCGGCTCCTTCGGCGGATCCGCTGGCCAGGTGGAAGCCAACTTGGGCAACTTGGAGAGCTCCTACGACTCCGTCGGAGTGACTGAATCCGCGTCGGGTGCCTCGGGCGGTGCTGTGGAGAGCATTGGAGGTGCCGGTGGTACCCAATTCGGTACTGGTCTGGATGCCTCCTTCGGCTCGAACGCCGGCTCCTCCTTTGGCTCGAACGCTGGCTCCTCCTTTGGATCCGGCTTCGGTGCCCAGAATACCGCCTCCTTTGGTGCCCAGAACGCCGCCAACTTCGGCTCCTCCTTCTCCAGCAACGCCGCCTTCCAGAGCAGCTCCAACTTTGGCGCCTCCAGCGCCCACCAGGTGGGCAGCAATGTGGAGTTCGCCGACAGCTCGAACGCCGGCACCAAGGTGGACTTCGGTGGCGCCAACTCCGTGGACTCCGAGCTCATCTCCGGCAGCCAGTCTGTCCAGAGTGCCCCCGTTTCCAGCGGCAATGTCGAGTACTACCGCCAGGAGAAGATCACCTCCTCGCCGCAGGTTGTGTACTCCGTCCCCGCTGCCTCCGAGAAGTATGTGCGCCACGAGGAGCGCATCACGCAGCAGCAGCCTCAGGTGCAGGTGGTGCAGGCTCCGGTGGAGACCGCCCACTACTACCAGCGCCGTGTGACCACCACCGCCTCGGCCCCCCAGATTGTGCAGCAGCCTAGCTACTCGTCTCGCCTGACCAGCAACAGTGCCTCCAACTTCGGCAGCAACTCCGCCTTCAGCTCGAACTTTGGCAGCTCCTTCAACCAGAACTCGGCCCTCACCTCGGGCTTCAACCAGAACGCCGCCCTCAGCTCCGGATTCGGCCAGAACGCCGCTCTCTCCTCCGGCTTCGGCCAGAACGCGGCTGTCACCTCCGGCTTTGGCCAGAACTCCGCCTTCAAGACTGGTTTCGGCCAGAACTCTGCCTTCAGCTCCAACTTCGGGGCCGGCAACTCGCAGCTGACCCAGCTCATCGGCCAGGCCCAGCAAACCGCCCGCCAGCAGGCCGCCTCCGGCAGCTCGGTGTCCAGCGGAGCCGGACTCTCCTCCGCCAACCAGGTGCAGGCCGGCAACGGCTACCAAACCGGCTTCAACTCGGGCTTCAGCTCCGGCTTCAACTCGAACTTCGGCAGCTCCCTTAACTCCGCCAGCTCCCTCAACTCCGCCAGCTCCTTGAACTCTGCCCTGAACGCCGGCAGCAGCGGCTCCCTGCTCAGCGGAAGCCTGTTGGGTGGCCAGCAGAATGTCGGTCTTGGCCTGAACGCCGGACTTATCAGTGGCCAGCAGTCCGCCGGATTCGGAGCCGGTCTCGGTGCCGGCAATGCCGGTAGCAACTACCAGACCAAGCAGTGGGAGAAACAGTCCAAGTGGTCCTCCCAGTCTCAGGTAAGGGTCGATCTTTTTAGTGGAAATTTCCTATTTGACTCCTCAAGTAGATAGCTTTCCCGCCAAATTTGCTTAAAGTAACTTTCGTAACTCTACCGAATTAAGAGGCCTATGCAAATGGAAAACAGCCGAGTCCTATAAATATCTATTCCTATTTGTTTCCGCAGTTCGATTCCAATGGCCAAGTAAAGAACTACAAGGATCTGGCCACCGGCGAGAGCGAGAACTACAATGTCAATGGCAAGCAGTTCGGTTACAATGCGGCCACCGCCACCGTCGATGACAACGGCAAGGTCAACACTTACAGCGTTCACTCGTAAATTGTGAGCCACCCAGCACTTGGAGATAGATACCTGTCGTGTTCTTAGGATCTGGATCAGTCCACCTAAACTGTTATTCGAAAATTCTGTGAATAAACTGAAAATATTTTAACATACTCGTATTTTCTACTTTTTCTGGGGGTTTTTCAATAAAATAATTTATTTCAATAACCAAGCTAAGCAACGTTGCCCTTCCGTGATTTTGGGTTTCCATTTGGGGTCATGGGTTTCCGTTGGTGCCAGTTTTATTAATAGAAAATCTACATTTATTTATAGTTATTTGAATTCTGTGAATTCTGGGGACCAATGTTTAGTTTATAAGTGGAAAAATGAGTTCTCGGAACTTGTCTCAATGTTTTTGTCCTAGTCAAGGTTCAAGGTTCCGTCGATAAGCAAATCAATTATACAATACTTGTATATATGTACATTTTTATATAGAGTGTAGATTCTGTATACATCTCTTGGCTTTTTCGCAATCATATTTACAAAAAATCTACACCCACGAAAATATCTTTTTTATAGTGAGTGAGTTTCCATAAGTTCCATAAGTGGCACAAAATTCAATACTTAAGCTCCATCGAGCCCGATTTTTTGGGTAAGTAAACTAATCTTCTTCTTCTCTCCTATAGCTCCTCACCAGTTCCCCTCGCCAGACGCCGACCTGGGCGCATATTTCCTGGACGGAAGCGCTTCTCCAGCTTTGGATCCGCCCGATTTTTCCGCCGACGATCCACTGGACAATGGAGGATCATTGGCACCTCTGACGACATCTCCCGCCCTTTAGACCTGGCTGTCGCCTTCACTGAATCACCTGCATCATCCAAGAATCTGAGACATCATCTCACCTGAACCTGGAGATCCACTGCATCAAAGAAATGCAAACCCTAGGGATATCGAGATCGAGAAGACCACCCCCCTGAGGCATCTTCACCGCGCCCAACGGACTCGACTTGTTACTTGCGCTAAAAGTCATCCAAGGAAACCATCGTCCATCGGGCCTGAAGCAGTGCACCCAAGCGATTTCCTGCACCGTGTCTGGAGACCAAGGAGATTGAGATCGTGATTGAGGGAGCCCCCTCTGGCCTCAAATCCCAGCTTTGGGGAATCGACTGTCACCTTCGCTGGAAGTCATCTAAGAAGCTTCTACATAATCTCAACTGAAGCAGTGCATCCAAGCGACCAGCTTGCATCAGAAAGATGTTTGAACCTGTGCAGTAGCCGCGTGTTTGCAATTGGAACACGGAGGCCACGGAGCTACTAACCGGACCAGGCTACTAACAGGTACGTCCAGAGTCCTTAATCCTTGGTCTAGTTTTGTCCGGCTCCCCCCTGTTACATACTTTCGTACGAATTAAATATTCCTTTTAAGAACCAGGCTTAAAAATTCGTGTACAAAGAGTGATCATTGGGATTAAGCCACCAAGAGTCTTACGCTAAATTCACTGACAAATAATCCACATTTATTTATAACTAAAATAGAGTTCCATCTAAAATAAAAACGTTTTTATGTTATGTACGATGCTCATAACCGGTGACCGTTCTCATGAAAAGGGCCTCTCCAGTTTGCCATCCACCAACTGGACCACTCCACTTTGAACCACTTCCCGCGACTGAACTCCTAGGAGCTGCCTGCGATCCTTGCTCTCCCGGCGACGCCTAAAGTCCGCCGAGGACATGCAATAGCATGGCTTCCAGCTGGGACGACGATAGATCTGGCTTTGCTCTTGGGGCGTCCGTTCCGTGGTCCAAACGGGAACGTAGTGCGTCCAAGTCTCGCCGTTCCGATAGATGCTGCCAGCATCGGAACTCCCGC
Source organism: Drosophila ironensis (assembly GCA_021223825.1). Taxonomy (NCBI): domain Eukaryota; kingdom Metazoa; phylum Arthropoda; class Insecta; order Diptera; family Drosophilidae; genus Drosophila; species Drosophila ironensis. Next base: position 367,376 of record JAJJHQ010001334.1, read on the forward strand.
TGCCGGTGTAGACATTTTGGGGATAGTACTGTGGATAGTAGCCGCCGTGGCTCCCCCTTGGGGAACCCGAACCCGAGTAACCACGATGTTCGCCGGAGAAATTGGGGTTCCATTGGGATTTGGGGTCATAGGGTTTCCGGGACTTGTGTTTGGAGTCGCTGCCACCACGGCCCTTGTAGATCGGCACGCTAGCATCCTCTAAAGTTATTTAATATGAGTAATAGAAAAGAAAACATGTTTTAAATTGTATTATTACCAAGCAACTTGAGTGTCAACCTTAAACCTTTACCATTTACTTAAAACGGGAGTGAAATCCTAGGGGCTTGGGGATGGTGGTTGGAGGAAAGGGAAAGTGAAAGCTGATGGAAGGACGAAGGACTCACCCTTGTCGCCGTGCTGCTGAGCAGAGCTGGTCTCGTTTCCATCCGCCTCGGAGGTTATTTCGAACGTGATGTCCGTGTGGATGCCCACACGCTTCTTGTGCTTGCCCAAATCCGTAATTTCGACGCTCTCTTTGGACTCTTTATTTAAGCAAATACGTGTATATATTGTATTTGAAAGGGAATCGGATTCGGACTCGTTAGTTTTCGTGTTTTGCATGTTGGCCCAAAGCCCTTGCAGTGTCAGCGGGTGTGGGTTTGAATTTAATTACCTTTCGTTTGCTGCTGTCCATCGCCCGTATCGACGGTTACCCGCACTCCGTGGATCTTGGGGCGGTTGCCACCCGACCCACCGCCTCCAGTGGATGTCCCAGATCTGTCCCCGCCGCCCGCCTGTCCTCCGCCCAGGCTGCGGCCCGTGCCTTGGTCGTAGCCCCCGTTGCCCGTGCCGACGCCCACTTGGCCACCGGGCTGGCCAGGTAGCCCCGTCTGATTGTTGCCGCCGTCGCTGCTCTCATCGAAATCCAGCTTGGAGGACACTTTATTCGCCTGACCTGGTTGCCATCGCCATCGCCGTCCCCGTCGTGGTGTGTTGTTTGTTTTCGGTTTAGCATGGAAATTAGATTTAGCAGAAATTTAATTAAAGTTATGCAAACACCTTCACTACCCCACTACACCCCCATCGCCCTGTCCATCCGTGAACCTTAATCGGATGAATTGGAGCGTGTCCGGAGTCCGTGGCATATAAGTGATGCAATTAGCACACGCTGACTTATTTATGGATCCGGATGCACCTCACGGAAGCACTAATCTGGAACTTGAGCAAAACTGCTCATCGGATTTCTGGTTGCACTTAAATATGCACTGTGCGCAGCCTCAATTATGGGATTAGCTTCAAATCATCCGAGCATTTCCCCCATTTAAGGGGCCGCAGGCGAAGGCACTAGCCTGGGGGAGGGTTACAATTGGAAAAGCGGTCTTTTTGCATCTTTTTAGGCTGCGATTTAAGTGTTGCAATTACTGCTGCCAGCTCGCTTAATTCCTAACTAATCCCCTTAGAGATTGCTCTTCGTTATTTCTTCCCATTTGATTACTTTGCAGATGTAACTTTTAATTAAAACGGATTGAGTCCCGGGGAAGTTTTATTGAACTAGTGAATAGTAAATATTTGGAAATATCTACAAGATTTCAATATAATTTTAAAGCTGAAAGGAATGTTTACTTGAGTGCTTTGCTTGTGAAACATATTAAAGTAATTTCAATTCAGAAATGTAATATAAATCAGTGGCCTTGTGGAAAATGAATTGGTTCCATGAATTTGTACTTTTTTTCCTACCCTTTTTATTAAATTTGGAAGCATCTCTAATTATTAAACCTGATAAAAAGTCACATAAATTGTCAAAACTATGCCTATTCACAGGATGCAACATTTTTCCAGTGGATGGGAATTCAAGTGTAAACATTTTCATATTTCAAATCGATTTTTTACCCAATCAAAAAATGTTCTCTGCTGTCAACCCTTATACTCGTATAATACGAATTTAATCCTTTTTAAATTGATTTAGATATTGTAGCTTTGGAAACCAAAAACGTTTCGATATTTTTCGATATTTCTATATTACTCAAAATCTATAGCCACTTTTTAGACTTATAGTAAAACTTTGGGACTATTAAACAATTTTCATTTAATTGTATTGTTTATGTTTATAATTTGCATTAGATAGGTTTTTACTAAGACTGTTGAGACCATTGAAGATACCTCGACAAATTAGATTTAATTGCTTCGAATTCATTTAAATTGATTGACGTGATTCCCGATTTTCTGGAATTTCCCCCAAAAGGGTACTGAGACTTGTGACCAGAAAACCCAACTCTATTCCGGCTGACTCATTGAGGAGATTCTGCCAGTAAGTGATTGATTGCTACCAAATTGCTGAGAACAACCTTGTACGGAGTGATGAGTTAGCAGCAGGCCACAAAATAATAACAAGACGTGGTGGGCGGTGAAAGATCTCGTTGACAGCATCTTGCCGTTGAAAGCCGAATTAGCCGGCGGTTTGGGCTGGGGGTACTTTTTGCACTTTACGCGTTAATGGCTATTTTTTCTAAGGAGCTTCTCGAAACGCGAGTCACAATCTTGGAGCGTCTTGTGTGCGCACTTGAAAACCGCCGACAAACAACTAAGCCAGGCAAAACAACCAAGTTCGCTTCGAATATACTTATACGAGATTCATTAAAATTAACTGGCGAAGCTGGAGAGCAGAAAAAACACGCTGCTTTTGTTTCTAATTCTGTTTCAGTTTCAGTCACTCTGGTGCACAGAAAAAAACTGAAATCAAATCATTACACAAGCAGCTACAGCTACAAGTATGTTATCTTTATGAGGATAAGAGTTGTTTTAAGTTCAGCTTACAAAATCTAATATTAATCGTTTTTTTTCTGGGAATTTTTATTGAAATAAAATCATTACACAAGCAGCTACAAGTATCTTTATGAGGATAAGAGTTATTTTTAGTTCATCATACAAAATTTAATATTAATCGCTTTTTTCTGGGAGTTTTTATTGCTCTCTGAATTTTTTTTGACAAGTTGTTGCTTTTTTATAGCTTATAGGTTTAATAACTTTATAAAAAATGAATGATATAAAAACTGTACCAAAATTTAATTAAAAATGGTTATAAATGATTATAAAACCCTTTAATTGGAATTGATTTTAACGGATCAATTTGTATACCTAATAATAAAACGCTTTTAGGTATATAAAACTTTTAAATGAACATTATAAAAGAGAAACTCTGTTAAACGAATATTTTTAGGACCTTTTTGTATCTTAATATTTGGGATGCACATGCAGCTACTATCAAAAAATCCTTAAGTAGCTTGTTATTAAAATGAAACATTACCGGAAACTCCCGCGTAATGCCAACTTTTCCCCCAGTGTGCTTCTGTTGTTGACGGCTAGTTAGAGCTTGGCGGATAAGATCTTGACTACTCGGCCGTAAGTGAGTTGTTGCTGATGCATTCGCGGGTGGGGCTGCAACAGCGCCGGCAACTGCATCTGAGCGCAATGCGTAGGTCAGAGCCCCCCCACAGCCCCCGTGTTCTACCATCCAAAACTCCCTGCCAGCCTCCCGCGCGCGTAATTGGCCCTAATCGGTTGGCTAACATCTTTAGAGATTGTTTTGACGCTGCTTCCTCTGTACGAGTATCTTGGAGAATCCATTGTATCGGGCGCGTAGTTTTTTGTTCTTGGGTTTTTGGGATTTTTCATAATGCTCCCATCGTTAATCATGAACTGCTCTATGGCTATCTGGCAATTATATTCTGCGGCAATTTTGACAGCCGCCGAACGATTATCGTCATTAGCCCCCCGCCATCCGAGCGGCAAATGCGAACTGAAGTTCACCGCGTCTCAAGTTCAAGTTATTGGCCAGCCAACTGAATTGCGTTGTATCCGAAGGTTGATTGGTTGTTCTCGGGGCAGTCTTTCTTATCCGCATAGATATGTCTTCGAGATGCATTGTTTTTCTTTCTACCCTTGGATAAATTGGGCTGCTGGGTGGCTGTTTGGGGTGCCCTAATGAAGCATTCGCCCATTTGTCCAGCAACGCCCCCAAATCAACCACTTTTTGAGGAGAAAAATTGCATTTGATGGTTCTGGGGTTCAAGATTCTATTGAGTTCCCCCCATAACCGCACATGTTGGAATAATAATGTCAGACCGGGCCATAAATTCAACCCCCTCATCGAACCGCAGCCGTGGTCCTGGGCAATTAATTAGCAATTGCATTTGGAGCTGTCATTACGTGTGATAATTAAAAGGGCTCCCTTGGCCCAAGGGGCTGGCCAAGTTTTGTGCCATGAAGAAATCCCGGAAAATGTGCGGCCATAAATTGTATGACCTGAGCCCGGCTCTCCAGCACGACTGCAAATGCACTTTAATCTCGAATTTATCAAGCGTAATAGTTTTGCCCCTCCCAAGACCGGAAGGCTTTTGTAATCTGTGGGATTAGACCCGGGCTTGCCTGCACGGAGGACACGTGGGGAAATGGCATAGCACATACTATGCCATATCATATACCTACAAGTATATCAAGTAAATGTGGGTGGGTTTTGGACACTGGGTTGGTCTGAGCCCATTAAACAGATGGATTTCGTTGTCAACCTTTTTATCGCAAGGTATGAGTAAGAGTCGCAGAGCACACGGGCTCTGTAATGCTTTCCAAGTGAGTTGATGCCACCACACTCTATGAAAATGTTGTCACATTTCCAGCTAACAGGTCGTCAGACTCAAGAAATAATACGTTTGTTCTTGAAATACTTGTGTGTATATAGTGATTACAAATAATTTAAACATCAGACTTAAGAAAATCTTCTTTTTTAAACGAATATTTAATAACATTTCGAGGAACTGGAAGATTTTAATGTTTTGTAGTGGAACAAATTGTATTTTATATTTTAAAGCTTAACTTATACTTTTGCTCCTATGGTTTATATGGTTTTAAGAGTTTTGTAGAATACATTATCTAAATATGTCATCTGTAATATTATCTAAACACAATCATTGAATCATCTTTCATACGATTTTTTATACGATTTAAATAATATTTTACCGAATATCAATCTTCTGGATAATTGAGGTGCATCCATATTGCAATACCAGTCCGTAATTGAAAGCATATCGTACTTAAGTGAAATAGGATAGTTTTTACAATGTCTTGTAATGGAAACTCTAGTAAAATTCTTCTTTTCGTTACCCATTTTGTATCCCCAATGTAGTCTCTAAGATTGAGGATGCTTAGGCTAGCCAAGTTAAGGGTTTTAGGTATCCTTCTTCCTTGTAATCACATCGGAATTTAATCTCCTCCTTGTTAAATGCCTCAGAATTGTGGGCCAGAAGCTGAATGCGATCTCCTCTGACCGCCCGACTGACAGGTTGCCTCGCCGACTGGTTGGCACTGTGTTTCTGTTTCTGATTTGGATTGCGTTGGGAGCTGTTGTTGTTGGGTGACCGATGATTTGCATAAAGTTTTGCATTTGCTTACATCAACTTAATTTTCATTGTTTGTATGCATTTGTGCTGCCTGCACACACTCGCCGACAGAAGTTCAAGTGCGTTTCCCGCAAGTTGCTTGCATAATTCTATGGGCTCTGGCCACTTCAAGACCAGAAAAACTTAACTTTGATGCTTGAGAACTTGGTGGCGATTTAGTTTCTGCCGCAGAAGCAGCCGCAGCAGGGCTGCACATACTTTTAGGCAGCCGGGAAAATGGAAATTGTATTTTTGATAGACCGGTTAAGTTATGAAAATAATTTCTGCCCAAGTCATTTATGAGTTTCTGACAATTACACAAGGCTTGCACTATATGTATAAATTCAAAAATAGCAGCAGGCAGTTGCAGATACAAAGATACAACATGTTCGGGCTGGTCAACTAGACAATTACTATGCCGGAACGGGTTTGCAAACAATTAAACTGGCAGAATCAAAATCGAAATTTACTAATTTATGTGTCTAGCTGCCATTTGCAGCTTATACAAATACTACGGCTCCCCCCGTCCCCGGTCCCACAGATTCTTAATTTCTCTACCATTCTGGCCCAGAATAAATGGCCCAATTGTCAGGAGGGGGACCAGTCTCAAAACTAATGAAATAATGGCCCAGCCGAATTAGATTATGGCCAAAGCATTCCCCACGGAATGCCCACAGGACTTTAGACAATAACTGAATTTGCACCCGCCGAGGGTACCGACATTTTTTGATTGCATTGTTGCCGTTTGATTTGCAACCACTCGAGGCCAAGCGCCTCAATCCAGACAACCACCCACCCACCCATCCGACACCTTGGAGCACAGGGGCGAGTAAATAAACACACACACACCCCTCGTGTTGCGATGGTGCCCAGGCATCCCGCGTTTCGCTTCCGCATCCGACGACCCTCATTGACTATTCACACCCATGTATTTCTATAAGGCATCGTATAATAATCATTTTTTTGCCCTCTCTTTTGGTTGTATATGAAATTTTTATTATTTGCTCGTTTACGGCTTTGGATTTCCTCTGTCTGGGTGGCTGTGTGTGTCTGGGTTTATCGTTTTCGTGTAGTGCGAAATTATCACAAAACGCATTGAATTTGCTTTTATTGTTGTCGGGTGTCGGCGGGCACCCCTTGGAATGGAAATCGCTTTTCCATCCCCTCTTTGGCACTCAGCACGGAGCAGCACCCCCCACCCACACCCGGGATGCAGTGCATCGGAAGTGAAAAGAGCGGGGCGCACTGTCGTCGTCTTATCGTCCATGTCGCCTTTGTTGTGTCGCCGCCACCGCAGCTCCCGATGGAGCTCCCTTTCAGGACGGCAAGAACAGTGGGTCAAAGTGTTGTTAAAAATGAAATGCTGTAAATGGAATAAAGAACCTCATTCATAAAAGTATATCTATTGCTTTTAAATATTAGAAATGCTAGATATTTCTGTAGTTCTTTAATAATAAACCATGAAGTATCTTAAAATAAAATCTTAAAAAATATTGACTACCTACTCGTATTTTGATGCCACGCTACGATAGACCTTCACAATACAGCTAACATTGAATTATAATTCTACCAGAGTAATTTCTTTACTATAATTACAGGTAGATTTTCATTATTTTCCCGTAATTTGTACCTAAAATACAAAAACTCCTTTACCCCCACTTAAACGAACTAGCTTAGGATCAGCACTACTATTTATAAATTAGAGATCATCTTAAGGTTCTCAAGTAACCTTATATTTTTCTCCGCTTAGACCTGCAAATAACTTGTCAATATTTATCCAAATTAAAAAGGAATAACCCTGAACTTTTAAATTCTACTTCTTATTATTATGAAACTTTATAATCGTATATTTTTAAATTGAATAAGATTTTAATAGTCCAATAAAATTGAAGATAATTAAATCGTCTATAATGAACAACCAATTAAATATCCCCTGTTAAAAATAATACAAATTTTAAACAAATTTTATGGTTATAAAAGATTAGTTAAACTCGTTATACTCGTATGTGTAGTAAGATGTGATTTTGCCATTTTTCCATCCCTGTTTTCTCGCATCACATTGACCCACTGTGCATGCAGGGATCTTTATGGCCAACTTACCACATCGCAGTAATCTAGCAGGTTGCTTGAGTGCAAAAAAGTTGGTTTAAGGCCCTTGAAAATGAAAATGTTCTGTGGCGCTGCCTCTGCCTCTGCTGCGGCTTGTTGACCGAGGCACCCACCCCTCTGCCTTCCCCCGCTGCCAACTCCCCCTCCCGGGCACTTAGCCGACAATGAGCAGTGACAGGCACGGGCGGCGGCGGGCTGGGGGAGGGTTCAGGTTAAGAGCCGCTTGCGGTTGCGCCACAAACCCCTGACTCCGGGCGTCTGCACGTCTGCTGCATCTGTCGCATGCCGGAACTAAACGGAAAAATGGAAAGGGGGCGGCAGAGCCAACCCCCCGGGGAAAATGCATCCGATAATGACGACGCATAGAAGTACGCAGTGGCGATTATGATGAGTTTGATAGAGATGCGACCGGGACAGCTCCTCAACTTGACACGCATGATTTAGTGCCCCTCGTGCCGGTTCCACATGCATCCCTCCGCTCCCCCATTCCACCGGAAACTCATCCACCACCCACCACACACCACCGCTGACCTTCATCCTGTTTTGCTGTCGCTTCCATTTCGCAAATTGCAAATAAGTCAGTACAAAGTGCCCCGACCGTGTCGTGTGACAATTCTCGCAAATTATGCTTTTTTCTGTGTGTGTTCCCCTCTGACTCGCGAGGAGCTGCAGCCTAATCCGATTACACTCGCCAACAAGGTCTGATAGTTTCAAATTCCCAACTATAGCGAAGCCTATACCACTGGATTGTTAGATTCACAGAATATGTGTTGTTACACGAAATGAATCCCTTTGCCTAACAGCTTACATAAACTCTTGCTATTTCCAGGAGCCTCAAGAATTTTGATAACAAAATATTTACTTTAAATTCAATAAAGAATATAACAAAAATGTATAAAATGTTGATGTATACATTTCTTTGAATAGATAATTCAATTGATTTAATGATTTAACGCATTTATTGTTTATATTGTAGATAGTTTAGTATAATAAATAGTAGAGACTTCAAGAGTATTGAATAAATTCAAGCCCAGATAACTCCGATTGCGATGGACAAACACAGATGTCGAATACGACTAAAACTAATCTTCAGGACAAAGAAAAATCAATGATAAGTGCAGATGCCAATTATAAAGCCTAAACAAATAAAATATATAAGCACACATAATTTTTGTAGATTAATGAATAATAACAGACCTTGAAAATTATCTGCGACTGTTATAGCTTCTTTTGTTTCTTAATTATTAGTGTAATTTTTAGAGTTGACCTTAAGAATGTTTGTTTTTTTAACAAGAATTTTATATTTTTCATAGTAACCCAAAATTTCCTTTACCTAAATTTCCTTTTTATACCATGTACCTTAAGGTACAAATGGTATATTAAGTTTGTGCAAAGTATGTAACAGGGAGAAGGAAGCGTTTCCGACCCTATAAAGTATATATATTCTTGATCAGCATCAACAGCCGAGTCGATCTAGCCATGCCCGTCTGTCCGTCTGTCCGNGTTGCTGCATGCAGCTCATGCAGTTGTGTGTTTTCCACTGCCAACATATGGCACTCAGTTCCAGAGGATTCGAGGCCTGCCCTTCCAGGGGCCGGCAGACTCACTACTAACCCACCCAAATCCAAAATGGATCTGGGCCCGGGTCTCGCAAACGCCCCATAATTGGATTTCGATGAGTGCAAATTGGTGATAATTTCGATTCGCTTCCGGGCAGCTTCCACAAAACGCACGTGATTCGTGAAAATGCGACCATCTGCGTCCCGGAGTCCTTTACTCTTTATGTCTGGTCGTGACCGGCTAAATACGGATTGCTCAAATGGACAAACGGATTGGTATTGGCGGGGGGCTTTAACTCCCCGCTCATGCCACAGCGTCTTTGTGTCTGGTCAAACAACTGCGCCCTGCGATCGCCGTCGTTTTTGTGGACAAAAGTCTGTTAGAGTGCCCCAAAATTGGAGCAACAAAAGCTGGAATACTGCACCTATGGCAACAGGGAATGCTAGATAAGGGGCATTATAAAAGTGCGCTGGACGTGTGAGAACCAAGACAGTAGGCATCCAACTTGTCAACATGCAGAGCTTGGTCATATTCGCCAGCTTTGCAGGCATTCTCAGTGGTGTCCTGTCGCAGGATTTTTGCGACAATCGGTTTACCCGGATCGGCGAAAGTGCATACCATTTGGAGACCCGCAAGGTAGGCATTCTCAAACATCACAATTGTCTAAACAGTGCCTATTAACAATAATTTCTTAGGTTAATTGGTGGGACTCTGCGCGCCGTTGCGCTGCTTTGGGTGGTCGATTGGCCACTATCGATAGTGAAGCAGAGCTGAATGCGATAACCACGTTCTTGAATCAAGCCGGATTCACAGCAACCGATGCGGTATGGACCTCTGGTTTCGGCATCAAGACTGGGGCATGGGTCTCGCTGGGAGGCGCCAAGATCCTCACGTACTTCCGATGGGCTTCCGGGGAGCCGAACGATTCCGGCAACGAGAATTGCCTGGCTCTTAAGGGTCCTGGCACTTGGCAAATGAATGATTTGAGCTGCTACAAGGAATTCGCGTACTTGTGCGAAGCGAGTCCAAAATCAGATTAAGAAGCCCTACACCGACATACATATAAGTCAGAAATAAATAGGTTTTTCCGAAAAAGGTGTTTAGTCAAGTGTCTCGACTATAAATACTCGGTTCTAAACTTCCACCTGATTTTTACAACATGGATAAATATTGGGCATTTAAATAAATGATGCTTTTCCCATTATTGTAGCAATAAAATACATATTGGCCTTACCAATGTACTCGTAATATCTGAATTTATTACTTCTTCAGTTAAAATGTTGGACGCCACCGAATTTTGCGGTTAGCAGGGTTGCGTAGGGTGGTTGTCGATTTTTAAAACAAACTTCTGCTGATCTGGTATCACAAAATTCAAAATGTGTAATTAGTTGTTCTCTATTTATTATAGTTTACAAAACTTAGGCGTTTTTACGAACAGACGGACGGAAGGACATGCCTAAATCGACTCGACTTTTGCTGCTGATTAGGAATATATATTCTTTATGGGGTCGGTAAAGCTTCCCTCTCCCTGTTACATACATTCGTACGAATTCAACATACCCTTTTTTTATGAGAACCTGGTATAGTTATCAGAATGGAGCAGGACAAGCTATATAGCTTGATGACAAAGTTTAAAATCTTCTTAAAACTTAAAAGTAGATAAAATTTCCAAGAAAGGATGACAAAAATGATTTAAAGAAACTTTGTAAGCATTTTACGTTTTTGCCAATTTAATATTTATTGCAAATTCGGGGTTGTATCAGAATTGATACCATATAATAAACCCGCCTGCAATTATCCAATTGTTTTTTGGATCAAAGATGTTGTTTATTTAAATATAGATGGTGAAAAAGTTTCGGGGAACCGAAACTGGGAAATTCTGTGGGAAATTATGTGATATAAACCCTATCCTTTGTGTACTCGCAGATGTAGGACAATTGTACGCGACAGTTGTAGTCGTTCATAAACCACGGCTCTGCGATCCGGTATATATTCATGCAGTTCTCGCTGTTCAGATTGTCCGGCTGCCCAATATACCACTTGGCAAATGGAAGGATTTTGCCGGTGCTGAACTGCAGCCAGCTCCCTTGGCGGCCAATGTTTCCAATCCAGATCCAATCGGCCCTGTAGCCCATATTACTGAGGAAGGTGGTCAATTCGTTGAATTGGTATTCGGCGTCGACGGTGGCCAGCTGGAGGCCCGCTCGGATACAGGCCTCATTGGCGTCATACCACGTGAGCTAGGAGTATAAGTTAACAAAAAACATGTTAGGGATGGAAAAATTCAGGGTAGGGAATTTCAGCCAGTTTCAACAAGTCCTTATAGTTTGTTTATAGCCAGTTAATACTTGCACAAATTAGTATTAAAAGATCTTTGAAACACTTTTTTTGTTTTACAAAACTCTCCCTATTAAAGGGGCTTTTAAAATTATGAAATGACCCCTTTTTTAAGTAATTTTTCACCTTTTTAACGCTTTCCACGTAGTATAGCTTTTCTCCCACCGCCGTCAGAGGCAACGTGCAGTTGATTGCCTCGATCTGAGGCACTTGCAACACAGCCGCCAACAGGAAAACCGCTGACAAGCCGATCAAACGCCCCATCTTACACAGATTTCTTTGACAACTGCATTCCATCGGTTCTATTCTAGATTTATATAGCGGTTGGGCCTTTGTTTTGCATATTTACACTAGAATTAGAGCCCTCAATCGATAGGAAATCGAAGCAGCGGAATGGGGAAGCTGATTTCTTTGTCAGAAATGCTCATCGCCCCATGCGCCTGGCTTGGCTATGAGATTGGGAGGAGGACTGGATGGGATTGCGCCCACGGGGCGTTGCGTGTCAATTTATGCAACTCTCCTGCAATTTCCGGTGTATTAAAGCAATTTCCAACCCACTGGCCACAGCCACATGCTCGTGCATGGGCAGGACTTAATGGGGAAGTCCTGAATATGACTGCTCCCAGTGCGGCCGTTTGGGTGTGACGGAAAAGGACTCCGGGGCATTGGAACCAATGTAACCCAAGTGTGGGCCAGACAATTTTTTGGTGGCCCCCCAAATATTGATATCACATTCTTATATACTACTTACATATATGCAAGTATATGCGAAAGGGGCGGATAAATCCTAACGAATCTCTCGCGATCCAATAAACTTAAAGCTGTCAATTAAATTTTTTGATAATTATTTACTTTGGTTAATTCACTTGAAACACGCTGACAAATAAATTAAAACAATTCCTGAAGAGTTTTATTTGAAATGTTTGCCCCTTCGGTTTGGAAATAAATAATTTCACACTTTTGGCATCTCATTAAACTCAAATTTTGGTTTTTAATCTTTTGAGAGGATTTAGCATCTAAATCAAAGTTTTGACGCCCTGTGGCGAACCCTTTTAACGTTCAACCTCCCAAAATATTTCCCTCCCCTGCCGTGCCATTAAAGTGACAAGGCGAAAATTTTCAGACGCAATAAAAAATACTCCTCGAGATGTGCGTATAAAATGTCAAAACGTTTTAACAGCATTTGGAAGCTGAAGTCGAGGCGGGAGCATCCCAATAAAATGGTAAATTCGCAGCAAGTAAATGCAATTTAGCCGCTCGGGAGGGTCGTCAAGTGACGCTGCACCCAGGGGGACTGTTTGATTTACCGTCAACAGGAGATTGAAAATGAAAATGAGGAACAAAATCTATATAGAAGAAATGGAAGCGGGCAAAAAAAACGCGCATCCAAAAAGTGAATTAAGAACTTGTGTGCTGGAACGATGCGAGGCAAGGGCAGGCCAACGAGGGTGATTTCCACAAAATGGGGGTGTGGTGGCCAAAATTGAGTTGCAACACTTGGCAGCTTTTTATCTACGCACCACAATCAACCAGACCGACCAGTCCGCCGAAAAAAGGGGGGTCCCAGACCCTGTCAGCAGGTCACAGACCGGCCCGTCCTCCCTTCCACCTCAGAAGGCACTCGAAAAAAATGATCACAACTTTACGGAGCTTAAAACAAAACCTATCGAGAAAATTGGATTCATCCTGAGCTCTATTCAAAAAAATTTAACGCATGAAAATTTAAATAAATAGTCACTGAAACATGTTTATCTTGTAAACAATTTCTTAAATATTAATGTTACGTTCGTAATGTTTCTTGTATCTACTTCTTCATAAGGACAAATTTTGTGTCATAAATTCCAATGGAATAGAATTGAACATGATAATAGTGTTACAAAAGAATATATTTGTTTGTTTAAGAAGAGAAAATGCTTAAAAGAAATGATATATAATGGAAACAATAATTAAATTTAATCTTTACGTGCCTGGTACGCAATTTAATTAAAAAAGGATTGAATTTGCAAATCAACATTTTTTTAAACATTCTTTTTTTCAAATAATTTTGCTTTCTTCTCTTTTCACTTGACTGCGATTATAGCTATAACTTTGCAAGCCAATTTAAAATATAGTTTTACCTGCAGAGCTTGGCAGGTCCCAATTTGTTAAGGAATAAAGGCTTACCAAGTTTTTAAAAGTGTACCAGGAGTGACCAGAGTGAACGGGAGCAACTGTTTCGTGTTGGTGGCCGTTGATAACAAGATTTGTTTTTCAAAATTTGTGGAGGGCAGTCCTTAATTACGCCGAATAGCGCAATGAGCAATTTCGAAATGGCAAGTGAACAGCGAGCAGCACTGGCAGGGCCCTAAAACCACATCCACCCTAAGCAATTTAACTAAATTAAATTTAGAGTGTGCCCATCCCACGAATCCGCACCAGAAGAAGGCTCAAAAGTCAAAAGCTTACGGGCCGTTCGGTTGATTTAAGCCAGAGATAAGGACAACTGGGAAGGCAGTCGCAGTCAGGACAGACAGGATACTTTTGGGGTGAGCCCGGTGCGGTGTCATCCCCTTTCCCCGATTCGTGCATCCTTAGACAAATGTGTTCCAGCCCCCCTTATTCACTCGACGCTCCTGTACACGGATATTCCATTAAAAAGTACCAGAGCGAATTGAACAATTTTCACTTTATGATTTATTGTAATGAGCTTTATATTTATGGTACGACTTCTTCAATTGGCCCAAAAGCAAACACAGAAAAACGAATGTATATTGCAGCGTCTGCTTTTGTTGGTATGCCGCCGAGTGTTTTTTGTGTTTTCGTAAATTAAAAATTAATTAGGCATTTATCACTTGACTGTCTAACAGATGGCGGCTTTCCCTGCCCAATTTGGTGACGCAAGTACGGGTAAGTGCATTTGAACATGGGTATTCATTCAGGCCAACAATTCCCCATTTGGAAAATTGTAAAGAAATATTATTGCAGCTTTACACAATCAAATTCTACTCGTAGCTTAAAATTCTTGATTATTTGTAATAGTATAAAGGGGGTTGCACTCAATAAACGTTTTTGTTTGGTTCGATCTTATGTTGAGACAAAACCATCCATAACCAAAATCATCGATAAAATGTAACTTGTTTTGATGACGCCCCAGCTTAAAAATTATTGAGAAATACCAGACAAATAGAGTTAGCCTTAACTTTATAATGAAGTAATTTGGTTGTTACTTTACTCCAAATTTGTGAGCTGGAAAACTAAAATTTCGTTTCACATAACTGTTACATTCTGTTTTATACTCGGTTATCATCTGTCAAAAACCCAAATTGAAATCCAACTTTCGGCATTAAAGATTTAAATGAAATGGGTCAATAGCGGGTTAAATCTTTCATGCCTCACGGGGTTGTGGGGCCTCGCATTTCGGGAAGACGCTGCTTTCGTAGGTGGGTACCATGTACTTGATGTTGATGAAGGCGTTTGGACCGCCGCAGTACTCCAGCAGTTTCAGAGTGTCCTCGATCACGTCGCCGATTCGACAACTTCGATCGGGATCGATGCCCTCGCCTAGGTTGACATTGATGTTCTTGTATATGTTGCAGACGGCCAGTAGTTGCCGGTAGAAGGGCACAAGGGCTTGGCCAACACACGGGCCTATGCAAAAGTAAACAAATTTGTATACAAATATATCAGTAGCATACATATCTATCTCTTGATATACATGATACAAAAGAATCTACTCCCATAACTTACCTAGTCGCACCATCATCTGGATGACCTGCAAGGCGGAGATGATGATTCGCTTGTCGCGCGTTTGAAAGGCTCTTTTCAGCGGCAGAATCAACTTTGGCAGGACGGGCAGGACCTTTTTGGGTGACCGCATTATCAGGTCCATGGCCCCGTTGATGGCCAGAAGCCGCGTGTCGTAATCCATGTCAGCCAATCCATCCACGAATATTGGCAGATAATAGCAATAGTCCAATTCCTCTGGGACACAGTGCCACTTGACAGGGCGCTCCTTGGTCGGGTCCTGTTTGCTAACCCTGCCGGACATCACGCATGGAATGTCGCCGCGGTTAAAGTAGATCTTGAACACCGTCTCCTTAACGGGCTTCCGCTTGAAGATGTCGATTCTGAGGAATAGGATTAATGATTAGTAAATTCTTGTAGGTATAGGGATCTACTCACTTTGGAGGAGGCTTCACCGTGGTATTTGGCTGCAGAGCTTGGTAGGTGAATGCCGGCACTTCCCGCGTCCTCTGAAATGGGAATCATTCATTTTACAACACTTTTTGTAAAGCTCAAATTATAAACTTTAGCAACTTGTTCAGAAAAGGAGTTCTTCGGGACATACTTACCACCTTTGCCCTGAGGTACAACCCTTGACGGCAGACCTTGCCGGGATCATGAAAGCGTGTGGCACGTTCTTTTGTATTGGTGCACATCTTTCTGTTTTATTCCACTTTCTGGTACGAAAAAACAAACAAGGTATAAAAGCGACCAGTGAGTTTAGGATATTCAATGTCAAAAAGCGAAGAACTGGTTTTCTGTGGGCCAGTAGAAAATATCGACAGAATGATGTTTTTGGAATGGGCTGCTGGGTGAAAATGCCAATGATGGGTGTACCTATTCCATAGAGTCGAAAGTGGAATGAACATATTGGGGCGGATTGCTCGGATCCAAAAAGTAACTAATAAAATGTAAATAAATTATTCGAGTAAATATGGAAATATTCTTATCGGGAAGTCAACACTCGTTCCCAAACCTCCCCCAACCCCCGAAACACAAGGGCAACCATTTTTGGGGTCATAAGACGACAGTGAGGGTGCTATCGCCCCCGGCGCGCACTTTCACACCTCAAACTGTTTTGGCGTCTCAAAAGAGTCATAAAGGGAAAGTGCAAACATTTGCGCACTTTATCATCTTTTCCATTTCCCGGCCCGGTAAGTACGGTAAATATTTTGTAACGCCCGCCAATTAAGGCGTCTGCCCTCCGACCCCAAGAACCTCCTATTCCCGTCCCCCAACCCATCAGATCCCATTCCATGCGGAGCATTAACCTGCTTAGAGGGAAATGCGGAATAGGGACAGATGCCTTTTCTCTCGTGGCCTGAATTAATTAAAATCCGACATGCGAATTACTTGACTCTCCTTATCTGGCTCTGTTTTTCAGCTTCTTTTCCGACTCTGCGCCGGCTTTGGCTTTTCCTGCTCTTGTTTTTAATTACCCACGCACAGCTTTTCACTTTCGCCCAACACATCGTGGCACGTCGCGATTTATCCGTTTTAATAATGTCGGGCGGCCCAAGGACCCGCCAGGATTCCGCCCAGTTATCGCGGCTTAGTCCTTTTCACCCGCTTGGCTTCTGTCACTCGCTGGCATGCAAATTGAGTTAAAAGCATTTAGGATTATAGAGCAAAGGAGGGACAATTTTCGCGCTAATTGATAAATACAAATGGAGTACAACATAGAGTTTTCATGCCATGTATTTTAAGGTACAAATGGTATACTAAGTTAGTGAAAATGTATGTAACAGAGAGGGGGAACCGACCCTATAAAGTTTATAATTTCTTGACTACATACTAGTAGATCAATCCATGTCCGTTTGTATGTATGAAGACGTCGTTCTCCGAGATGGTAAGAGCTAGAGACGTAATTCTTTTTGCTTTAGGTCTATTAAATGTGTATGCAGATCAAGTTTATTTCAAATTGTTGTCACGCCTCTTTTCGCCTTTGAAACTGTATTGGCATCAACATATTTGACAATATTTCCGAGATGGTAAAATTTAAAGAACAAAGACATGTTAAGGTAAGATTTGTGAATTTATCAACTCGATTTCTAGATTTTAATAATATTAAAAGCGGGGTTTTCTTGTTATAAACTCAATGAAAGAGAAATTACTCAAGTATCAATACATTATTTATTTCATGGTAACACAATGACAAGAAGCCATTACATGCCTGGCAAAATAATTAATAAATTTTCAACCATTAGGTGCTCGCCTAATGGGAACTGGAAACAATGGAGATCATCGGCAGGAGGGCTGACAATACCCAGCAAAATTCGCCCGGGACACCAGTGCTTTTACAATGGCCACAACGCAAATCAGCCGGATCATAATTTATTGGCCCCAAAATGAAAAGCATTTGCCATGTAGCGCCCTACCGAACAGAACTGAATGGACCCAGAGCCCGCACAAAAGGCTCTGGTTTCGGGAGGGTTTTAGGTGAGCCATCGAATCGAAAGGTGAGGCAAATCCGGGGGCCTGGGGTTCGAGTGCGTTTGCCTAGCTGACACTTTCATTAACAAAAAGTCAGAGCGATGACAACGGGTCGTCTGGGCTGTCTGCCGGTTTTTGCATTGTTACAAAGTGCAATCGGATGGTTTGGGTTGGGTTGGATTGGGTTGGTGTGCCGGAGGTGGTCCTGGCGGTTTGTGGGTGTTGTCCATTCAGCTGACATGGCTGCAGTGCGGCACGTAAATCTAAACAGCCACTGACAGCTTTCAGCTGGAACTCACACCCACCGACGTGCTTTTTATGTGCTGCCGCTCAAAATGGACAATCCGGTCGACCGGACGGACCGCCAGAGCCCATCTTGAATGTCATATAAGCCGTCTATATGCATATATTGTGTGTGTATATATCTCAATATCCTGCCCATATATCAATATATGAGCGAGCGCGTACATACAATATACATATATCTACTTTCGTTGGGTTGTTTGTCTGAAATTGACATTGCTTGTGCCCACCCCCCGAAGTCCCCCCAAAACATTGACATGGACAACTGGGTTTTGGCCTTTTGTTTTAGCCGGCTCTGCTCATGGAGTCTGGCCGAGATTTTATGTTCGCATACATTTTGAGCGCTTTATTGTTTGTCCAATTTCGTGCAACATCGCCCGGCAGATCTGAACTGAACTGAACTACAATATATGCGAGTAGAACGACCGGCAGCACAGAGTAATCGAGTATCCGTTGTCTGTCTCCTGTCAGGAATAAAGAGCCACCACCTCATCCATGGTGGCCCCTCCCGAATGGCAGTTAGGTGTTAATCTAATAACTGTCAAATGCAGGATGTTGGTACTTCAGATTGCTGGGGAAATTGCTGCTAACTAACTTCTAGTGTCGGATAAACAGGACTAAAAGGATTGAGGTGGCAAAAATTTCATGGAAAATAACGTAATGAGACTGCCTCCTCGGGGGTATGGGTATTCCGATGCATTTTACTATAAAAATTCGATAATAAAAGGTCACTTCTGCCCTGGCAAGTACGAGTCAGAGTTCAAACTTCAATTCCAACTTATAATGGCCCGCGCTGTGTTTATTTGGTTCAATTGCGCCGCTGGCAGCATAAGAATAATTTCTGCATCGCTAAAATCCCATAAAAATCAACAACTCCGAGACGCAGCACATACTCGTACGAGCAGCTAACTGCCTTGCAGGCCCGGTCACATAGGACCAGTCAAGCATTAAATGGCCAAAAATGGGATGGGTTGTTGGGGGCCGGGAATATAGTAGTTCCAGCAAACATCCCAGGCAGACATATAAAAGTCGCCCTCCGTAGTCTAACATTTTTATGAGTCGTAAATCGAAGCGATAAAATCACAAGAAAATGGAGATACAAGAACAAACAAGCCTGAGAACTGTTTGAACCAGGCAGAGAGGTCAGTCTAGACCGGACTGGGTTAGGCTCGGCCCCATGCCACACGAAGCACACACATATCTCTCATAAGTCACACGATAAATTCTGCAACATTGCGCTAATGACACCCAGGCACTCTTAAAAAATAGCAAGTATTTTGCCAGTTAACTAAACGTTTGTGTTACAAAATAAATTAAATGAAAATAAGGTTAATTTTCAACCCACTTACGTAGGTGCATATATTTATTGCAAATATGAAGTGATAAGCATTGTAAACTAAATATTTTTCTATATATTTTTGTCAAATGTGTTTTCGAAAGGCAAACTTTTACGATTCCAAAAGACAAGTTACTTAAGTTTTTCATAGGTTTCATAACAGAGGTTCGGGGGACCATAAAAGTCAAAATTTCAATGTAATATAGTTTTCCTTGACTCCAAAAAATAAGGGGAAACCCACAAACTTTGTTATACCAAATTAATTGCTCTTACTAGTATTATTGATGTTTCGATTGCACCGCATTTATAAATAATAGAAAAATTAATGCAAATTTGTAAAATCACAGGTAACCCAAGGTTGATGAAGTAGAGTAGTTTTCCTAATTTTCAGTAATTAAGAACCGCTTTTTTCTTACCGTGCATGCGCCCAGATCAACAAAAGTCACCACCCGGCAATCTGCAAATGGCGGAAGTTCATTATTGTCAGTGATTAATGACAAGAAGCGCGGATGGATGCAACCAAACTGGATGCTGGAGACGGGGCCATGGATACCAGGACGGGGACATGGCCGCTGGCTCTGCATCCGACGCCGGGAATGGCCACACATAAGTTAGCTGTTGCTGTCAGTTGGCCCAAACCAAGCAGCCCCGTCTAAAAACGGAAAAATTCGAAGGCCCGAATTTCGCAGAGCCGGCAGCTTGAGCAAATTTCTGCAGATCTGGGACGAACAAGGACCTGGACTTGGAACCAGAATCGGGTTCGGAGTCGGACGAGCTGTTGACATCCTGGAATGTCACTCCGTCCGTCAGTTAGGAGGAAAATGCATTGCTGCCAGCTGCCAACATGATTAGCGCGTTGATTTGGCAACCGATTGCCGAGAGCAGTGCAGCCCCAGCCCGGCTTGACTTGCCAACTCCGAAAGGATTTGGCCCTCCAATCTGCCAACGGTTTGAGCTTTTTTTTTTCATGGAACTGCTTTGCCCATCCTGTCGGGCCCTAAACTTATGCAGTGTTAAGCGGCATTGACAACGGCACGCACACATCGTTTGACAAAGTGCGAGTTTCGGGTGGCGGAGGTGAAGGCTTTGGTGGAAGTACATACGTCGAGCTGCCCTTGTGATGGTTCAATGTACGACAAGTGAAATTAATTTCAAACAATGCAGCAAACTCCGAAGACAACAAAACGGGAGAAGCTAAAGCCCCACGACGGCAGAAGCAAATTAAATAAAAATTCCAACATGCACGGTGCCATTGAGGAAGCTAAGGAAAGTCACTGAGAGAAATGCTTTAAGGAAGGCAACAACTAAAGCTAAGGATATTGTAGGTCATGTGCCCTATAAATAAAACAACGAAAATCAGTAATTCAAAGTAAGATATGAGGCTCTACTATATACATCTCATTGACCTAACCAATCAAGACTTTTTTTAAGACTTTAATTTAAGACATTTTATTGGTAGTCCCAGTGGAATACCAGCATCCTGGCCAGGACCTGCCATGCGGGAGACTCAATCTACGTGCCAGGCCAAAAGGCGAGACGAGAAGGCCAAGCCGAACCTAACCAAAGTTGTCGAAAATTATTTCGTTTTAATTATGCCGAAGGGCGTTGTCAAAGGACGTGTCGAAATGCGTCGCCATTTTGCATGCTCTCCAAATGAAATCACGTCACCATTTTGCCTATTCTGCCATTCGGAATAAAAGTAAAAACCTCTATATATTCAGACCACCGTCACACCCAATAGCTGGTACTTCAGGTTGCCTACAACTTTTCCGTTGTCATTATCAATTTGAGTTAATTGCCGCAGCCATTTTGCAGTGTCGGTGTGGTGCCTGACTGCTGTTTTTGTTGGGACACCGTCGTCACTTCCGGTCTGGGGATTCCCCGTGCACACTCCTTGCCATTTTCAGTCTTCCTGGCGACGCGACAACGCATTGTCTGTGACTGTTTAAAAGCGTTTAGTCGAAATTTATTTGTATTACATGCCAAAAGCTGCAGACACTCCTATGACTTCTAACGAAGCGGGAGTGGCATGGTGGAGAGGGCCGGGTCGGAATGTTGAATTATTAAATTAAATACTTGTTTGATTATGGCACAAATTCCCTTGTACACGCTGACAGGTGTGCGCCAGGATGCTGAGTGCCCGCAGCCATTTATGGGGAAAGCAGGTGCTAAACTAGTTGAATTAACGTGTTTTGAAGTTTACAAAACTGCGGAAACTTGAGACATGGGAGGTAGTTGAGTTACAAATCACCAGATATGTTTTCATATTAAGTTTAAGTTGAAACTGCGGTTTTTTCTAATTGCATCTAAAGCGCGATGTCACGTTGCTCTTTCCTACTACTTACCACTGAATACTTCTAAGCTTTGTTGAATAAAATATGACAGAGCTCCCCAAGAAGATTAACGAAAACCATAGCATATTTTACGATGTCAAAATAAGATACACAGATTTGTATATTGTTATTTGCCAAAGGAAGATATTCTCAAATTAGAAACTTTATTTCAAATAAGGTGGCGATCAAAATTTAAGACAACTACCGAAATTTTTACAATATTTTGGTACAAGTTTTGGTATTTTTTCAATATAATCGCTTAAGTCTCCTGGGACCTTTTTTCAAGACCTCAGTTGAAAAACAAGTAAGAACGATTACGAGTATAGTCGAGTGTCTCGACTATAAATACCCGGTTCTCAGTTTCATCTGGATTTTCACACAATACCTACCTACTTTTGGGAGCAACAAATTTTCGTAATTTATTTTGTAGGTGTGTATGTGTATGAGAAGTGTTTCTATGGAAAAACTTGTCATTTTTTCATTCAACGCAACTCATTTTTGTCATTTTCGCAAATAAAAGTGGACGTAACCGACTGATTTTTGCAACACACATAAATAATGGCCCTACCAATATACTAACCAAAATTATTGCCTATAGAGCTAAAATTGTGGATGTTACAGAATTTCTCGGTTTGCGGGTCTGCGGATGGAGATAGCCGCGTAAAATAAACAATGATAAACGAGTGTGCGCAAAAATAAAACGGAAATTTCCACGCGATAGTGAACCCGATAATACACTGTTTGACACTAACATTTCTTTTATAATCAAAATACTCAAAATACTCACTGAAGTGAACTTTGCTTTTTATTATATTTTTACTGCATACCTTAATAGTTAATACTCATACCTTGTGAACAAAGAGTGACAAAAGAACAAAAGTATATACATATAAAATTAATGATTAAAGAACTGGAATTGTGGTGATTGTAGCATTACTCACAATTGTTTATAAATTCGAAGAAATCCCCTATAATATGTGTTCAGCGATTGTAGTGTTTGAGGAGAGGTCTGCAGAAGGGGAATATGTTTTTAAAACCGATACCCTTCTCTATTCATCATTCAGTTCGCAAGCAAATGCCAATTTTTTCAGGCAGTTATACGTGCCCAACACAAAATCAGTTCCCGTAAACTCCAAATAAGCACAGAAAGCGTCGTCTAAATGATTATGTGTATTCATGACAGCTAAAGGGATGTGCTTGATGGGTTTGGTATCCTGGTGAAAGTAAAAATCCTCCAAAGTGTTGTGGTCTATGTCCCTGGGATGGGAGAGCCGTCCGAGATGACCACCGCACCAGAACTTCAAATGGATATCAGCGTGAGCATCGTTGCGCATATAGTCAGCTATTTGCTGACGTTCCGTCAAACTTTTCACAGTCATCAATCGCGCTCGCTTGTCGATTGTTTCGCATCCGAAATTGGCGTTCATCCATTCCATCTGGAAGCGGATATATCGTTTACAATAGATGCACGCAAGGGGATGGCCCTAAACTTACAGCTACAGGCACGCTAAAGACACGGTCCTTGTAGGGCAGCTTATAGTACTCATATGTAGGCTGAAAATAAAAATAGTTTAAAAGCTGCAATTCACCGCAAACCCTGCACTTACGTCCTTGTTGGAGGAGAAAAAGAAGCAGCGTTCTCCGATCTGGACAAAGGGCTTCGTACAGCGAGCTAAGAAAAACAAGTAGAAACGCTGCAGTCGAGACAACGAGATACCGGGGCTTGGCAAGGGGTGGGTAAAACTTTCATTGGCCAAATCTTCTTTAATAATTATCCGATCTGGCCGCTATTTTTTATGCACGTGCTTAACAATCATCGGACTCAGCGGACTCAAAATTATGGCTCTAGAGATTACCATTTCGAAAGGGGCGCGACAAAATTCTGGAAATAACATTATCTGCGGAAATGACAGACGGAAATGGCTTGATCAACTCGGTTGTTGATGCTGATGAACATTTATTCTTTTTAGGGTCGGAAACGCCTTGTTACTTAAATTTCACAAAATGAATATACCATTTGTACCTTAAGGTACATGCTATAAACATTGTTAAATCTTTTGAATATTAGGTTCACTTGCTAACATTCACGTGGAGAACGGTCCTGGAAGATGTAAGTGTATGCTGCCAGCAGGATCACAAACACGTTGAAGCCCACAAACGATTTGGCGAGTGCTGTTACTGCCGTCATTTTCGGTTGACTGAAGCAAAAGCTTACAAATTACTTGGCTTTTATACTTGTAGGGCCTGAAAGTTGACAGAAATTCGCATGAAACATAATGTAAACCTAGCTCGGGGGGTAAAGTTTCAGCACCTGCCGGCTTAAAATTGAATTAGTTGTTATTAAAATTGAAATGTTTTCATCTATTACATTACATTACCCCTTAATTATATTTATTTTTTTGTTGTATTTTACAGGTCCTAATGTATATTGTGGTTGGAGGAGCTTCTTATTCTGCTCAATCTTTTCCTCCTTCGGGTGTTTCTCTGTTTTCCAATGGAATAGAAAGTATAGACCACACCCCAATGCCATGAATATAGACCACATCGTTATGTTCAGCCTTGTGTTCGGGGCCAGGGATAGCCAGAGCTGGCGAACAGTGGGTCTGTACTCGCAGATGTAGTAGTCATCTTGGCCATAGGACTGGCACATGTGTAGCGAGGAGTTGACCAGTTGGAGGCAGAGGAAGCTGGTTTCCAGCGGATCCATCGGCTTCTCGGGCGGCCATCGGTCAAGGGTCACGTTCTCGTCCGATCCCTCCCACAACATGTGCGGCAAGGTGTTGAAGCTGTGGCCTGAGGTGGCGAAGGTGCTGCCCTCGGGAAAGTCCTGGCCCACGATAAACTCCTCCAAGGCCGCCCACTCCTCGCTGGTCTCAATGGAGACCAGAGTGCTCCAATGACTTCTGCAAGCTAGCCGCGCAAAGTACCAGTCAAAGTAGTATTCCGTCTGCAAAGAATGGAAATATATAATAACAAAGTGAATCCAAACAAAGGACTTTATTTACGAGATTGCGATGATCGCTTCAATGTTTACAAATTGTTGATCGTTACCAGCAAACTGAAACTAAGCCAAATGGTTATCTGGGCTCAACTCACGGATCTTTCATTGCCTATATAGTAGGATCCGTCATCTATTTTAGTGAATACACATTCCGTATCGCTGGCAAATGCATATGCGGAAAATAAAATTAATAATGCCAGCGACTGCATTGCTTGAAGTGTTGCGGACTCCAGGGTGCAAAACATACTGAATCTTTGTTATTTTCCGCTGAATTTTTTATTCAAGCTGATAATAACATGATGAACTTATCAAGTATATACTCGTATACTCGTAATGCGCACACTTCGAGTTTGTTTTGTGGTTTTCTTTGCAAAATTAATAACCCAGCGATTATTAACCCTGCAGTGCGCAACACTTCAAGCAATGCAAGTGTTGCGCCCTCCAGGGCGCAATAAAAACTGAGTATTTCGCGCGGAATTATTATGTCTTGATTATCAGCGCGCACTTATCAAGTATATACTCACTTAAACAAAGCAAACTATCTTCCACAACTCCAACCCGCTACATCATCTCAATGACCTAAGCCCAGAAAACAGAATAATAATAATAATAATAATAAATATACTCACTTCGAGTTTGTTCTGTGGTATTACTTGCATAATTGCGGCTCACATTTATATATATTTTTTACAATTAATTAATTTAAAAAAGAATTGCCACGCCGTTCCTTAAATATTTGCCACATTCTAGTTTCTTATCTTATCTTGTTATTCAAGATAATATAGTCCCCTTTTTGCAATAAAATTCAACCGCAAGCTAGGTCGGACAATAAATATGGAAGATATGACCAATTAAAGTTCAACGGCTTGCCGTGGCAAGAGAGGTAATACATGGTATCTCGTTGTCGAGAATTCTCGACTACAGCGTTTCCACCTTTTCTGATATATTCTCTTATATTTTAAGACGTGTCTGTTAATTTGCGGCTGAAGAAATCAATAAATTAAATGCTTAATTGAGCTTCCCTTCATTTTAACATTTACTTTAGTGTAGTGAGAAACAAATACAAAACATATTCAATGGCCAGATCTCTTGGTTCTATTTTTAATAAGTTTATTAAAAAAACGTTAACCATTCTTATCTGGCCAATTTTATTTGATCAACAATTGAGCTGCTTAAAACTTCAGTATTCGATTTATTTAAAAAACTACAAGTAATCAGCAAAGATCGCCGGGAAAAAATGCGGTCAGTGCATCACGGAATGGGAATCGGTGTTGTTGAGGGTCTGCTCGCAAATGTCCACCGCCCGCGTGTAGCAGGACTCGCTGCTCATGAGCAGTTCGCCCGATTTCAGGGTCAGGATCAGGCAGTTGAGACCCATCCGGGGCGTCGGCTCGCCCGGCGCCCAGTTCGTGTAGTTCATTGGACGGGCTCGGCCAAAGTAGTTCCAGTAGAAGCGATTGTCCCCGGGCCAGCGGTGGCCGGCGCTCCAGAACTGTGACCCGTTTTGGTAGCCCATCTCGTAGAGAAATTGAGCCAGGAACAGCATCTCCTCCTCGCTGTCCAGGCAGACGCGCGACGTGCGCTTGTCCTGGTAGCAAAAGTTGTGGAACGAAGTGTGCTGCAATGCAAGGCCATCGATCACTAGCATGGTTTATTCGACCTTCAGGTCCACTCACCAACGGCTCCTCATTGGCCACAAAGTAGCAATAGTTTTCCCGGACCCGCTCGTAGGGCACCTTGCAGCGCATTCCCTCGGAGGTCTGCACCAGGACCAACGACCAGAGCGACAATTTCAGGAGACGGAGCAGCAGAGCTCGGCATTCTTTCTTCCGTGTTGGGCGATCCGACATTGTTCTGAGCTGAAACTGCCGCCGGGTCGGGTTGAAATTTTTCGTCTTATCGCCATGTGCTTGCCCTGAGCTTTGGTTTGTTTTGGTTCGATTTTTGTTTCCATTTTTTATGTTTATTTTTGCTTTTATAGATTACTGATAAAGAGGGAAGGCCTTCGGCCGAACTAGTTCAAGATCAAGACGACATAATGCATCACATTCATCAAATGATTCACAAATTTCACTCGGACACTCCATCAATGGTTTCATTGTAGGCCCGCTCACAGATCTGGTATTCTCTATCGAAGCAGTTGGCCTCCTTCATCCAGAGCCCGCGTTGGTGCACCAGAAGCTTCAGGCAATTCTTCTCGTCCTGGGCGGTCTTCTTCCCCGGCGATCCTTTCAGCCATTTCACGTAGGTGAGGTTCCTGGGATCCCTGCTATAGGGGTAGTCCCAGATGAAATCCACCTCCTCTTCGGGATCATAGAAACGATCGCCGGCTGTCCAGAAACCAGTTCCCGATGCCAGTCCCAGCGATTGCACCAACTGTTCCAGGAACTCCAGCTCCTCAGTGGATTCGATGGTCACTCGATCGGCAGTGGGTCTCAGGTACATGCAGGGTATCTGAAAGAAGTTGTTCTACAAGTACTAGAAGCTTAGTAATACCTCTTATATTATAGGTTATATTACACCTTCTCTAGGAGTATGTGGTAGCAGCTTCCGTTCCAGTGAGACATCGGTGCTATGCACTTTGGAGGACTCTTCGATCGAGTAAAAATTCCAATAATCAAGGTAAAAATAAGAAAAACTATTAGTAAACTCACGAAACCTAAAAATAACTTGAGTTGGCACTGTTTTTGCGAAGTTTTTCTATGACTGGATGCTTCCATGTTGTTGGCTTTAATGAAATCTCTAGTCGATTTATTGCAGCTGAGATGCTTTTTTATAGGCTGCAATGCACTGCAACTGAAAAAATGTAAAAATAAATTAATTATTGTAATATACACATTTATAATATATTTTAATTTATCATTTGTGTTTACTAAACCACTTTTCAACTTAAAATCCACTCTGTTTTAAATGTTTGATTGCAACCGGCTTGCTAAAATCTTATTAATATTCGAAAACTCAAGGATTTTTAAATTTTGATCTTTTATAATAAATAAAGTAGCAAAATAACTTTTTTTAAAGTAAAATTTTTTTCCTGTTTTAAATGTAAGATTCCAACCGGTTTGCCAAATGCAAATGAGTACATAGTAATTTTCAATCTTGCCTTGGGGTTCGCTTTTATTTTCAATATTCGATAGAAATTAATTTCAAATATACAAAACTTGAAAATCAAGTTATCGGTAAAACTGTCAGTTGCAACCCGCAATGTTGCGTTCCACATCGAACTTGTGTCATGCAACAGCTCTGTTGTTGTAGGTTCGATTCTAAATACGACTGTTAAATGCAGCGGAATTTCTAAAATAAACGGTTTTTTATCCTTTAATTCTGTATTCTTAAAATTTTTTTATTGGAAAAGTTAAAAATTGCTTATTAAAAAGAAATTTTGTTAACTTGCAATAATGCAACTTCTTTTGAAATTCAACAGCTTGAAGTTGTTCCAGAGCAATCGATAGCGGCAATCGATATTTCAACATGGCAGATAGTCCGAACCGGTGGAATGTTTAAGCGATGTCGCCGCACAGAAGGTGGTGCAAAGGCGTGTAGCTTGTGACGTCACAGCCAAACTTGCCTGGGCGCAAGACCAGGTATCGTCCAACCGCTCTGACGTCACAAGCGAACCGGTTGGCAGAACGCATGCTGCAGCGGAGCACAAGGTGGCGCAGCGAATGCTGTGTAATGGCGGAGAGAAGGTAATTTTTTCGTTTCTGTTTTGCCACTCAAATTCGGATTTTTCAACGCGACGGAAGGGAAAACGTCGCTCGCTCGTCTTTAAAATTGTTGAAAAACGCTTAAAAACATGTTTTTCGTTTAGTTTAAATGCTTTCGCGGGTGCCATCAACGAAGTTGTGTTAATTAGCGAATATTTTCATTGAAAACAAGCCGGGAAAACCAGTGAAAGCCTGCGAAAGGCCAGCGAATTGTTGGCAGAAAAATAAAAACCGAAAAAAAGAATAATAATTTGTGTTGCAATCAATTTCCGGAGTGCCAAGTAATTTGTTGGCCTGAAATGATTTTTTTCCTGCATTTTTGATGAAAACGACGCCGGCGCACTCGCCTCTCCGCGCATCCCTTTTGTGCCGCCCGTTCGTCCGTCCGCTCGCTCGCTCGCGATTGTTTACGAATCTCGGTGTGCGGATAGATTGCCAATAAAACACAATCGAAAAGAACTCACCGCTCGATTGAGGAATCGAAGGAATTCCGCAATGGAAGCTGCAAGAACAACAAGCACGCGGCGGCCCCTTCTGCTGGCTCTTCTGGCGCTCACGGCGCTGCTCCTGCACTCGGAAAGAGGCGTGGCAGGGCATCTCAATGTCTTCCTCAATCCCGTCGAGGTTATGCGGTTGCTCGGTGAGTTCTTGTCCCCTACACATCTATTGTCCCACACCCCTGTCTCCTCCTTTTCGGCCCCCCAGTCACCCTTCAGGATCCTCGGTTTTAGGTATTCCCCTAGTTCATCTATGATACCTATGATATCTTAGGAACTATGGTATTACTGTACAATCTCACCTACTGATTGCTTATTTACTACTACCAGCCAGCAGGAATCATTATATTTAAATTTATGACTTTGTATGTCTTATATCACATTGTATTGCGGGGTAGAAAGAATTTACAACAAGGTATAACTTCAATAACAATGGTATTGCTATAAAATCTCACTTACGGATTACTCATTTACTTCTCGCAGCCAGCAGGGGTCATTATATTTCAAATTACATCTTTGTTGATCTTATATCACATTGTTTTAGCGGGTAGAAAGAACCTAAAAGAAGGTATAACGTGAAGAACTATTTCTCCCTCTTTACCACTAGCTCTCTTACCCCCTTACCTCAGCCTTTTTGGCTACCCATTCACCCATCGACCTCCTCTGTTTTGTTTCGTATCCACAAGCAATACTTCTGGAACTATGGTATTGGTAAACAACTGTTATAGTAAATCTCTATATGATATATTAGTTAGTTTAAAATTGTAGTTCTTATATCTCACAACAACTTCAAGAAGTATAGTTTTCTTGTTCAATTTAACAGGTTCTACAAGTTAGGTTCTTTACTTTCTTGATCAAGGTTTTGATCAAATGTGTTCAACAATTTGTCCCTTAATGTTGCTTGATCTATGAAATTTGTTCCGGGATCTACGGCCTTATAAAAATATTATATATAGAATTAAAAATATTCAAGATATTAAACAATTTGTCATCTAATTTGGGCTATAATTAAATTTCTTTGGTTTCTTGCTCGTTTCTTGGTCTTCCACTGCAAGCTTCCCTTCGTTTATTTGTTTGTTTTGGCTTAAATTTAGACACCTCCTCCTCTCCCCCTATATAATCTCTCTCGCTCCTTCGCATGCCGCAGGTGCTGGTAAACATTAAGGCAAAAAAAAAACAAACAACCGAAAAAAAAAACGAAAACAAATAGCAGTAAGAGCAACAACAACCACGGCGAAGTAACTTTCGTTTGGTTCGTTAGGAAATTTAACGCTTCGTAAAGTGAACAAAAAACAAAGCAGGCAGAGCACAAGAAACCTCTGAAAATCTACATGCGGCATTAAATTTATTTCACTGCCGGGGTATATTTTCGAATATTTCTTGGAATCCGAATTCCTTGGCTCCCAAAAAAGCACACAAGCAGCGAGCGAAGAAGCTGCGGGTGGGAGGAAGGGGAGAGCGCGGTAAACATGCAACAACAACAAAATCAGGCAAAGCAACAAAGAAAACAACGAAAGACAAAACCAAACGTGACTGTAAAGGACCAAAAGGCATATGAAAAGGAGCAAGGTGGATCAAAAAGGGGGATACGAACAGTGGGGATGTGATCCTAAAATCCCCAAAAACCGAATATTTCTTGGAAATGATCTATAAATTATTTTTCTGGTACTCTCATAAAAATTATCATCGTTTTACTTTTACCAAATTGTATAATTATATTGCTTATAGATATAAAATAGTTTAGGGATATTACAGATTTAAAAAAACCTATTGAAAATCTAAGGCTAAGGTTAAAATATATAAGTTTTGACAAACTGGCTATCCTTTTTCTGGTTATAACTAACTTGGTATTTATTTCAACAATTGGAAAGAATATTGTATAAAAATGCCTGGTAGATCATCCTTCGGTAGTAATCAAAATATAAATTGTGATGAAAAATATCTGTTACTCTGCGATCATTGTACTTAGTCATGTTTTCATATTTTGTTGGCAAAATCGTTGTTGTTGAAACACTAAATCCACGCTAATCCAAACCATATTAACGAAGTTCATGTATATTTAATAAACTCGTTGGCAAGCACCCATAAACCTTGATCTTATGAATAGGGCATTAGTTTTTTGAAAGCGCTTCGAGCCGGAGCCAACCGAGGGCCCACTGTGCAGTGGGGCATGTGTGTTTTTGGCAGCCGTTGCATGACAAGTCTGCCACCAGTTTGGCCGCCGCCGCCGGAGTGTTTGTTGCTGCTGCAGCAGCTTTTGGCATGCAACACGCCGCTTGTTAAGCCAAAGTTCGCCCTTTTTTTTGCTAACCATGTGTGGGAGCAGTTTTCGCTGACGACGATGACGATGACGATGATGACGATGACGATGCGCATAATTTTGCGTATGCATTTCGGATTTGTTTGGGATTTCGGGGGCGTGAAATCATCGACTATGCAGAATGGAGAATATGAAACGCCAGAGATTTTCCAGCCGACTGTGGGCTTGGGCTCTGCATCAGCACCACCCACTGGCGGTTTTCCATGGCAACGACGGGGTAATTAAGACAAAGCTGAAAAGTTTCGCAGCAGACTTGCGTAGGATATGCATATAGTTTTAACTGCATGCAACGTCGGGGCCCATAAAGAAATGCGCAAATGCTTTGTAGTCCTCACTCCGAGGCTCATAAATCAATTAAGCTGCATAATTTGCATTTGATTTGTGTGCCCAGAAAAGGGGTTAGGAGCAGGGCGGGCACCCTACTCCCCGCAAAGCCCACTCTGGCTTTTGGCCAAAGTTTCGCCGGTCTCGGTCCCGACACCGGCAACAGCAAAGGCTTAAATAAATTCCATTTGCATTTACGCGTAATTTATAGCCAGCCGATGATCACACAAGCGCCCTCGCAGCCCCAAGTTGCCAGCAATTCCTTTATCATGCCCCCAGGGGTCCCGGCAAAAGTTCAATGCTAAAAACTTTGAGTCGTAAAGTCTGTCAGATGACAGCCCATATGAAAAACGATCCGCCGGATTGGGTTGGGTTCCCGCAATCGAACCGATCGTCACCTCATTCCCATTTTAACCATTTTCATTTCAATTCCAATCATATAATGTTCCCTCGGAGTCCAACAGGAGCACCCGAAACGAGGTTTTACGACTCTCGTGACACGCGCTACATTTTAAATAGCGAAAAGTGCATTATTTAAATGTTATTTTACTGCCCGGCCACAATTTTGGTGGGAACGTTTTATGACAGTTTATCGACGCCTTGGAATTCTTCCAAGTTTTGGGTGCTTTGGTTTAATTTTAACTGCTGCTGGACGGCTAATGGAGCTGCAATTAAACCGAAATGGGAAAGTTGAGATTGGCGGATTTGCCAAGAGCTTCGCCAGCACGATTTTCACACTCTTAGGAGCAGCTTTGGCGGCAAAGGAATGCGGCTGAAACGGTGACGCCCCCTCGAAGAATGATCGATTGGCAAGCGCTTAGGAGCGTAAATTAGCCGCTTAGCAGTTGAAAGCCGAAAGCACACAGGGCTCCGCGGATGTGTTAAATTTACCACCAACTGTGCTAAGTGAATTGAGAAGTGTTGGCTTTTGTTTAGGCCAATTTAAATATTTTCATATTTGCATAGAGCTAGGCTAGCTATCGGTGGGGGAACACATAACATATTGATGGCTTTTGTTATTTGAAGTGAGCCGCGGCTAAGCGGCTTACACCGCAAACAAGCTGCCAAAGTATCTCGAAGATACTCTGCCTGCCCGGCAGCTACTGTGGCAACTTTTAGCACCTACCCGGGCCTGTGGAGTGTCTGTGCTGTTGTTTTCGTTTTTCTTCCACGTACAGGTATACAATGTCGGATGGCAGGCATGTATCTCGTAGCTTGTTTTTTACCCCAGCATCTTGCTGTATGGTTAGTAGAGACATTTGTGCGCTTCTCCGGTTTATGGCTTGTTCTTGGCTGCTTTTCCAAGATCCCAGCGCTTGATAATTGTGCCTGGTCGTGCTAAAAGCGTTCCGAGAAAAGCCAGCGATCCTCTTGGCCACAGCCATATATACCGGCTATTAACTATTAACGGTTTGCGTATGCTGCCGCTGCCTGCGCGATATGATCAGCAGGCATGATCTATATTTTAATTGGTGTTTGCCAATTTATTGTCCAGTTTCGCCTTCACATAATAAACTGGCCATTAGCTAATGAAGCTGTCCCCCTCGCGGAAACTAGACGGGGGAAAGTTAATGCTATGAACCCGAACCCGGTCGTGCCAGTTTTTGCTATACGATGTGCGAGCGTTAACAGCCCACCTGACAGATCGTAAAAAGTGCTAGCTGCCGCCGCTTTGCCAGATCTTATCGGTTCAATTAGCGAACCTCCAGCGGGGGGACAATAAACTCCGCCGACCAGCAGGGATCTTGATCTGTAAAGTACCATTAAACTGATTAGTTTACAGCAGAGATGCGCAGGGCATAGCAAGGGCGTGCCGACACCACCCGAACGTTGCCGAACGATGCCATCGATCGATCTTGTAAAGGGATTCTCATCTTAACAAGACGGTTGTCTGGCCTGCCTCGTGGATAACTGATTATACCTGACTTTATTAAATTTATTATCTAGTTTTGGCCCGCTTTATCACGTTGTTTTCCGATCACGAGCCCCGGAGGCTGATCTTTATCTGCTGCTCGTACGTGACTTATGAGTCAGCCGAAAAAGTTCGTGTCCGGCCATTAAGTTCAATTCTCCGATTTGATTTTCAATCTATTTTTAATGCGATCACTGATCGTGCGGCCTCGCAGCGCTATCGGTTTCAAATTGATAGCCACTTGGCGGGTCATAAAGTCACCCAAAAGCAAACAGGCCCCATTCCCAGTATTCCCATTTCAATTCGATTTCGAATTGATTTCTTTTTTGGTCTTTACGAGAGTGTCGCATTTCATGTGACATTGGGAACTGCGATTTGATTAGGCTCTTGAACCAAAGGGGAGGATCAGGGTCATTTGCATACACCTATTTTATTTTATTGGTTTGCTGTGTCTGGTGACTGTAAACCGCCATAAACTTGGCTAATCCCGCGGCTTAAAGCCATTCCCATTACCCGACGCAACTATGGGGCAAAAAATGGCATTTAAACAAATGAAAATCGCATAAACCGATTGCAGGCAATAAAAGCGCCACAACAAATAAACGGGAGGGATTCTGGTGAATGGGGATGCTCGTCAAAGGCCTTACTGGGACTGCGGTTATCACTGAGAACTGACAACTCTGATAACCCCGCCGGGGGCTCCACAGGCGGAACGGGAGGGGGCCGTACTGAGCCTGTCAATAATAAATATCAGCCATTGTTTGCCCAGCTTGTGCCCGGCTGGCTCCCTATGTAAAACACAATCCTGCACAATATGCATATAGTATGGCAAAAGCGAAAAAATCATATTTACATTAAACAACAACAAGCGCGGTTATTTTGCGCAACACTGCCGCAAAATGCGGGATGTTTATCTTTACTAAGGCATAATAATTTAAATATTGCGTGCAATATATGATAATTGTCGCTATACACTTCGGTAATTATTTGATTGCCTTGTATAATAAATAGATTTTAAGTTCCCTACATAGTTTAGGAGGTTGCTCTTTTCGAGATTATGTTTTGCAGGGAAATTCAGAATGTTTCATTTAATTTAAGTATAATAATTTAATTGTAACGTAGAATATGGAATATTTATAGCACTAAACTAGGTAAATTACTAGATTGCCTTAAAATAGATTTGAAGTTACCTACATAGTTTGGGAGGTTACT
Organism: Drosophila ironensis; assembly: GCA_021223825.1. Classification (NCBI taxonomy): domain Eukaryota; kingdom Metazoa; phylum Arthropoda; class Insecta; order Diptera; family Drosophilidae; genus Drosophila; species Drosophila ironensis. Next base: position 401,933 of record JAJJHQ010001334.1, read on the forward strand.
AATTTCGAGATTAATATTTGCAGTTAAATTCAGAATGTTTCATTTAACCTAAGAATAATAATTTAAATATTCCGTGGAATTTGTGATATTCGTTGCCCTAAACTTGGTAAATTACAAGATTGCCTTGAAATAGATTTGAAGTTCCCTACAAAGTTTAGGCGTCTAATTTTTGCCTCTGCATGAAGTTTGAACTGCTCTGAATTTATTTCCATGTCACTGTGACATGTGGGCGCCCCCTGGAAAGAAGGCGTGGCAGCTTTGGCCAACTGCAAAGATGCAGATGCAGTTGCTGTTGCTGTTGCAGTCGCTGCTGCTGCTGCTGCAGTGCGTGCATCTGGTCTTTGTTGTCGCGTCGTGTTGTGTGTTTATTGAGTTGTTGGCTGTTTATTTGGGTTATGCGCTGTGGGAGTTTTCCGTTGCAGAAAGTTACATGGAAAGTATCGAAGGGTACTGCGAATAATGCCCACCAGAGCGCTGTGGAGTACGGAGTATGGGGTGTGGGTGGAAAGGCATGTGTAAGGAAAACAAGCATTTGGCTTGTTTCGTGGAAACTCACTCGAATCGGATCGCATCGCAGGGGCTGGAGCTGGGGAATCCGTGAGATGCATGTGCCGCTAACACGATTTACTTGACATTTTCACAATGGAAAAATTCGTGATACGCTCCGAACCGAACCATCAGTATTAGTATAGATGGGCTTCGTTAACCGCCAGATACGGTGGCATCTGCACGATACAAATCTCCGGAGATGTTATCTATAGTATTTTGGAGACATGTTCGCCAGTAATGGGAAACGCTGAAGTTTTGATGTATGTGAATGTCTTGTGTTGTTTCCCACTACTTTTTTTGGTACTTGTTAATGCATCTTTTGCACACTTGGCGTTTCTGGGCAGCTGCAAGCACTCCAAGCTCAATTATCTTCAACAGACGACCATCACTCTTGACCCGCATCATCCTCATTTATTCATTGATATTTTGTGTTAGGACAGCCGCCTCTCTTACCACTCGACACCGACACTGAAAAGACAACAAAAAACTGACAAAAAATGAATAACGATTAGGGTTAATTACTATTGATTCTGGCCGTTACAATAAGTCAAAAGCCGTTTGCCGAAAACGTCAACTCTCGAAATTTGAATGATTAATTCGAGCTAATTTTTTGGTGGCAAGGGAGAAGAAAATCTCCGCGTTAACTGTGCCAAATGGCCGGATCCAGTTGGCAGTTGGCTGTTGGCTCTGAGCTTTTGCCCCAAAGAGATGGCTAATTTTGCTGGCACAAATTTGTTACAATCAAAATGCCGAAAACGAGAAAACGAGAACGTTGCGCCCGCGGCTGGAACCAAAACAAAAAAAACACCAAGAGCCAGCAAAAAAATATTAGGCAAAACAAAAGGAGCATCATTTATCATAACGACGTGAGGCAACTAAGAAACGATTCACCCAAAGATACGGATACGGATATACGGATGCTGGATGCTGGAAGCTGAAAGCTGGATGTTGGGTGCTAGATACTTGGGCGGGAGGCAGGGCTTTGGTGGCGGAGACATGGCTCAAAAACATGTTAAATGTTGACATGTGGTGGGCGTCTCTTTTGGGGGTGGCGCCTTGAGCTTGTAAGCGAGATTGTTGTGCGTGATAGGAACCCAGTTGGGGGGGACTGTTGGGGGGGTGGCAGGCAGTCTTTGGGTTGCTGGCAGGCGCCGATCATTTGTTTTATTTATTTTTCGATTTGGCCGCAAACTGCACAAAAGAGCCAACAAGGAGCAGATTTCAAGCCAATGCAGCCAAAGTGACATATTAGCCATTAGATGGTGGTGGAAGCCTTCAGAGTTTCAGAGGTTTCAGAGGTTTCAGAGGTTTCACTGGAATATTGGCTTGCTGGGGTTGCGCAGCCGGAGGCTGCAAAAGTTCAATGCGGTTACGGTGCAGATGGAGTCGCTGTACATCATTTATCATCTATTGCAATTTGGCCTGCCTGGCTAGGATTGGACCCCAGACATGATAAAAGACGCACGGAGTACCCTCCCATGCAGGGCTGTCCCACGTACAACCTACCACTCTGTCTCTGTTTGCCTAAGCAAAATTGGTTGTTGTCCCAAGCTGAGCCCGGGATATTTGTCAAGCCAGAGATAATGGTAAGCGAAGCCCCCCAGTTGATGATGAAATTGGACAGCAAATCGAAGGTGTTGCTCCACCAGTAGTTTTCATAAATTACCCGTCATTTGAGGTTCATTTATAAACATCAGAGATACGCATACGAAAGTCTTTCCATTTATTCTCCTAAAGATCTATTAGTTTGCAAGTCCATAAATATGCTGTGGAGCAGGGAGGAAGAGGTGTTGGAGGATGTTAAATAACTGAAACGAGTGAAAACGATTATAGACTATAAATAGCCCCTTCTAAGTTTCCAACTGATTTTTAGAACATGTGTAATTATTGCAGTCTACAAAATCTAAGCGTTCATACGGACAGGCAGACGGACGGACGGACAGGCAGACGGGCAGACAGACGGACATGCCTAGATCTACTCGGCTGTTCATGCTGATCATGATATGTATAGACTTTTTAGGAGGTCGGAAACGCTTCCTTCCCTTTAGAAAAATATAACAATTTTGCTGGTAAACTTCAAGTAGTTTAATTGGCAAACAAAGTGCAACTCTTCCCGTTGGAAAAGCCCATTCAGTCGGCTTCCCAAACCGAAAACCACTCCCCGGCAGAATGAGGGAAAAAAAAGCCAAAAGTTATGAGATGGCCGCTACCAAACCGCTGACCCCAGCGAGTGACCCCAGCGAAAAGTCGAATTTTTTAGCCGCTCTTTGTTTTGGGCCCGGCCGGGGTTGGGAAAAATCAGCATAGGAAATCGGCACAGCGGAAAGCACTTCACGAATTGCAACGCTAATTACATGAAAATGGAAACCGAACCGTATACATTCGGTTTTCCTTGTTTTTCGTGTGCGAGTGTCTCCAGTTGAGCCCGTTCGGCAGTTCTATCCGGTTTGCTCTCCTCCTTCGGATGCGATGTAACAATGGTCACGACTGTGACTCTGAGCAGTAGCAAGCTATTAAAAAAGTTGCAAAAAATACTCGCAGCGACAGCGTCATGACTGCACGCTCCGAAAAATTCGACATACGATATGGGGAGCTCTCGACGCCACCGCCACCGCCACGCCGCCGTCACTTTTTTTCCCATCGCAGGCACGCCCAGTACTAAAAAGTGTGGATTGCAGGAGCCGGAGGAGCATGCAACATGCAGCATCCAGCATCCAGCCAGTTATGAACATGGCGAATAATACGAGCACAAAAAGGTTAAAAAAGTTCAAGTGCCGACCCGCGACGGGCACATGCAAGTGACATTTGCTCGTGACATGAGGTAGACGGCAGCGAATCCACTTCAAGAAGGAGCGCTTCTCGACAATCCCATCCCGACGGCTGCCACATGGGAAAAAATTGTATAGTAAAAATCTGGGCATACCTTAGGAATCTAGGCATATTTTTCTCTTGCCATTTAAAAATGTTTTGAACCAAAAACCACAGGGCTGGCAATCAATTTTGAACAAGGTTTTGATTTGGAAACAATCCTAAAACAAGAAGAAGTCGAGTGTCTCGCCTATGAGCAGTAGTCTATCTATCTAGGCGATTGTACGGACAGACGGACATGGCTTAGAGTTCGGAAAAGCTTCCTTCTATTCTTTTAAAAAACCGAATAAAAAAAGACCCCTGAAGATTTTTCTCTCTTTAGCCAGGCTTACTTTTCAAATGCAATAAGGCGGGGACAACTTTCACATGAACCTGTGAACTCCCCGACCCGAGTGTCGGCTCTTGGCCATCTTCTGGGAGTTAAGGGTCAATGAAAGCGTGCCCCACGAGGAGGCAGCTCGTTTTAGCGCTGCCTGAAGGGAAATTGCGAGACAGGACGCGTTGCATTTGATTAAGTCATGGGCGCTATTTTTAAACCACTGCCGAGGAATTTGTCGTGGCCGCAGCAACTCAGGAGCAACGTACAAACACGCCCGACAAAAGCAACGACAACGTGCAACATGTTGCACATTCAAGAGGAAGTCGGCAGCGCCCACTGGGGAGTCTATTCTCCAGGGCAGCAGAAAAGGTGCACTGTTCACAAAAATGGTTGAAGATTTTTGCTGATTTTGGTTGCAGATACAACTCTTCAGACTAGTTGCAATTTGGGTGGAAACTTTGGAGTTTGTTCTTTTTTGAGTGCATGCCTGGCACAATTTATATGCCACCCAGTTGAGCCATTTCCCGGTGCCGAGGCTTTGGCGTTCGCCTTCGTCTTCGTCCTATATGTATACACACATCTAGGCGTCTAGGGCGATGTCTGGGGCTCTGTCTACCTACAAGCTCGCTGATTTTTATTGTTATTGCCAGTTGTCAAAGGAAGTGCGCGCCACGTTCCTCGGGTGTTCCACAGATTTTCGTAAATTATTTCCTGGGCCGCAGTTTGCCAAAGGCTGTCAGCTCTCTTGCGTTGGCTTATCGGTTTCCTTGGGGATTGAAGTTGAATGCACTCCTGGGCCTCAATTTGGGATGGAGATTCGGCAGCGATGCAGTCGCCAGTCATTTTGCCTTTGTAACGAGTTCAATGGATGTGACGTGGCTAGAGTTGCAGTCGGGGTCTGTGTGTGTGGTCCAGTTAGGAAGCAGGGACTAACGCAAACAATCTACCTGGCTGCATCATTATCATTAGCATAAGACGTCATAACAAGCGGCCAAATGAGTTGGCAATCGCGTCCAGACATCTTGGTTCGAAATCCGAACAGAATAAATAAAAAACACACTGCCGCCGGGGCGATGCTTCATTAACTCGAATCGGGCTGGGTCAAACCGCAATCGAAGGTAAAGGGAACAAATCTGAGACACGGCTTATTTTGTTTGTCTTTACCCGGTTCTTGTTTTGCCAACCTCGGTTCACTTTTCCCTGTGTGTACTCGTATTTCGTTGTGTTTGCCTTGCCCTGGCTTGGCCTGGCCGGCCGGCCGGGTTCTCCCTAAATCCAGTTCGTGCCGTGTTGTTCTAGATGCAGATACAGATTCAGATACAGATACAACTGCAGATAAACTCGAAAATAGTTTCCAAGGAATCCCCCAAACTCGAGCGCTCGAGCGCTCGCCGCGCGTGTTTATTTATATAAAAATATTGCCGGCGACTGTCTGCGGATCGGGTTGAACAAACAAACCTCAAAATATCTTTGAAAACAACTCATTGCTGGGAGTGCATACAGAAAGATTTACATGCGTAGCTGCGAGATTGTTGTATGAGCTCTCAAATTGTATCTTGCATTCCCAATTTGTTTCTAATCAACTCTTTGATTTGCTTTAATTTCAGGTGTCTCTGCTGAGGTTTACTACGTCCGCGAAGGCCACATCAACAACTATGCCCTGAACTTCATTGTGCCCGTGCCGGCGAATGTCCGGGACATCAGCTTTACGTGGCAGTCGCTGGCGGGCCGAGGCCTGCCCTATAGCATCAATGTGGTCAGCTCGGACCAGGAGGTGCTGCCCCGGCCCGCGATCAATGTGTCGCACAGCGGGGAGATCCCCACCAGCATCCAGACCTGGGCCATTGCCCTCAAGTGCAGCGGCCTCAAGGCGGCGGAGGTGGACGTGACCATCAGCCTGGAGGTTGTGCTCAATCGCTCGCTCAACAACATAACGCATTTGGTGTTCCGCCGCAAGAAGATCTGTTTGGTGAACGACGGGGATGTGGAATTGCCCGAGGATGTGGACGATCCGCAGTTGTTGGAGACGGTGATGCTGCCGCCCACGGGACTAATCACACTGGTGGTGGGCGTCTCCGTGGCCATGGGATCCGTGTGCCTGCTCCTGATGATCGCTTACTGTGTTCGGGGTGCGGCCAACAAGAGGCAGCACCACCATGGAGGTCAACCCATGCGGACATCGAGTTTCCAGCGGCTAAATACTCAGCCCCCCGCCTGCCAATCGTCGATGGGATCCGCTGCCTACATGACGCCATCGATCATAGCCCCCATACACGGATCGTCGTTGCCGCGCAAGGTGCCCGTTTCGGTGGAACAACAGCATCCGGAGGAGCTGCATCGCCGCATCTCCGAACTGACAGTGGAACGGTGCAGGGTGCGGCTGTCCAGCCTGCTGCAGGAGGGCACCTTTGGGCGGGTCTATCGCGGCACCTACAACGACAACCAGGACGTGTTGGTCAAGACAGTGGCCCAGCATGCCAGTCAAATGCAGGTGCTGCTGCTGCTCCAGGAGGGAATGCTGCTGTACGGTGCCTCCCATCCGGGAATTCTCTCCGTTCTCGGGGTCTCCATAGAGGACCACACCACCCCGTTCGTCCTGTACCCCGCCCTGAACAACACCCGCAACCTGAAGCTGTTTCTACTCGATCCGGCCTGTGCCCGCACCGTGACCACCATCCAGATCGTGATGATGGCCTCACAACTCTCCATGGCCCTGGACCACCTGCACAGCCACGGAGTGGTGCACAAGGACATTGCCACGAGGAATTGTGTGTAAGTACAAACAAACATCATTACATTTTTTATGTTTGATTAATACAACTAGCAATGTAAATGGTACATATTTTGCAAGCTGGAACGGTTCAGAATTTGTTTATTTTCGAGCTATTTTTACCAATGTTTTTTGCTCGGGCTGTGCAATACGTTTACATTGTTTACCCATAAATGATTTTGGTTCTGCCGCTTGACCGATTGACCTTAAGGAACTTATTTTTAGGGGAAAATGTCTTGAATAGAACTACATTATTTTATAACAACTTGATATAAAATCCATAGAAACATGCTGCGAACTTCTCATCCGCAATGTTTATGCATACCTCCCCACGCTCATCCACAAGTTTGGATGTTATTTGTAGAGCCAATATCTATCTTTACAAAATAAAGACGCAGTCACTCCCCTCTGCTCCCATGATACTGGTGGAAACCTGTACTCATTTGTGTACCCACATTCCCACATAAAACGAAAATTTCTTTATCAAATTCAGATATTAACATCTTGTTTTTGATTCCCCTATTTTCAGTATCGATGATCAATTGCGTGTCAAGTTGTCGGATAGCTCTTTGTCCCGGGACCTTTTCCCCTCGGACTACAACTGCCTGGGGGACAGCGAGAACCGGCCCGTGAAGTGGATGTCTTTGGAGGCACTGCAGCACAAGCAGTTCTCGGAGGCCAGCGACTCGTGGGCCTTCGGGGTGCTGATGTGGGAGCTGTGCACCTCCGCCAAGCAGCCGTACGCCGAGGTGGATCCCTTCGAGATGGAGCACTACCTGAAGGATGGCTATCGGCTGGCCCAGCCCTTCAACTGTCCCGACGAGCTGTGAGTATTGAGCAATCGATCGAGATCTCAATCGACTGAGGTACTAATTTTACGATTTCTTTCCTGCCCTTCCCTCGAAAGGTTTACGATCATGGCCTATTGCTGGGCCCTTTTACCTGGCGAGCGACCGACCTTTGCCCAGCTGCAGTCCTGTCTCTCGGAATTCTACTCACAAATCACGCGCTATGTCTAGGACATCACCAATATCAGCTAGGACATCATCTTCCGCGAGGGGTTCGGCTCTTCTGAAGAGTGCCACGGATTCGTTGGAAGATCCTCCTCCCTAACCCTAACTTTAACCTTAAACCGTAGTTATACAAAAGTCTCCTAACTACTCTACTTTGTTATAACAATATTTACCAAATCGAATGTTTATTTAGCCCTTAGAGCGGGATCATCCATCTGTACATATAGTTTGCATATTCAGCTATCTTTAAGCACCTATTTCTAAGCCTATTCTACGCAAAACTCGACTCCTACCACATAGACACTGCCCAGAACCGATTAGATTTTCCTAATACATCACACTAGTTGAAAATCCAGAATGCCGAAATCAAATATAGTGATATTTATCAATAGCAATAGTTATACACGACGTTTAGAGGTATGCATAAGTTTTAACGTACATATTTATTAGGCATATACTACAATGTTATATGTTTAGCATTTTCGACAATTTATACCGTTTATACGAGAGATTAATACATGATATACAAGTTTATACACAAACACGTACATATATACACTGAAATATATATGCCAAAAACAATTCCACAGATTACCAATTTGTTTTTATTCGATTTTATGGTAATGCCGTTAAGGTTTTATCACCGGTGTCTCAAGGGTTTCTCTCGGCACAGGTCACGCCCTCGGCTCTGCGTTCCCACAATTTTCCTGTGAAAACCGTCCAGGCAAATGAAGGAAATTTACGACTTTTCTACTTGAGGATACCCAAGGAAAAGGCCGGATAACAAAGTTACGTTCACGCACACAAATTAGCCATAAATTTTAATTTTACATGACAATGTTTTGGGTTCAAGTGCGAACAGTTTGGCCAGGGCGGCAGCGGGAGGAGGGTGGGTAGGCTCTGGAAAACTGAAAAGAATTCTTGCGAAGAATGTTTACCGACGTCCGTAGGCGCACAAGAGGATGAATCAATTTTGCCCTCACCCTTCGCACCCCGTGGGTGTCCTTGGCAGTTCAGATGAGCTGGAAATATATGTATATATCCTGGGAAAAGTGTATCCCGCAAATAGCATGTGCTACACATGTACCACGTCCTTGCCCCGGCCATTGTGTGTTTTCTGTGGGTGTCCCTACACTTTGGGACGAGAAGCCATTGCCAGTGAGACGACATATCGTAAATATTTTGACAGAATCGCCTTTTGCTTTTGCTTTGGCGTTTTGGCCATTGTGTAGCCAGCATCAACTTCCTTTATCCTTGGCACCTGCTCTCCCGCACCGAGAACCGAGCACACAGGCCAGTTGGCCCGTGATAATCCTTGAGTTTGTGTTTGTGCCAGCGACTTGACCTCCTCCGTTTGCCATGGCATTTCTGGTTATTGCCTTAAGCGGCTTTAAAGTTGCCGTGCTGCCTGCCTGCCTGCCTGCCTGTTGCTGCCGGTGCTTTGTGTGACTTCTCCTCGTTGCTGCTAATATATATTTCCCGGGTGGAACAACAGAAACAACGCAAACAGTTGCGTTGCCCAAGTGCATAGTTTGTTTATAGTTATTAGTTGGTAATGTGGCATGTTGAGCTGGGACCCCGACAGGTGGGGACATTCACATCAACCTGCAGGAGTTGCTGCCTCCGGGAATATTTGAGCGCACATTATGTATGCCATTTACCAGGGCTATGATTAGGGACCTGCTAACAACTTAAATAGGGTTACTGGCCGAACGAAGATAGGAAAACAAACATTAAGTCACTTCAATCGGTTTAATATTAGATATATACCGAGAGTGTGCCGTTTCCTGCAAGTTGACAACTCAATTTAAAGCCATTAGCTGGAAATTCTGGCTTCTTTAAGGGATCTGCCCCGATCCCGCGCTGCCCATATTGAATTCTGCACTTCCTCCCGCTGGTGTGGTAAACAATCTCCCCAGACTTTGGGCGAAATACAGAATACTGTCTTGCATTTCCGGCTGTGTGTTTGGGGCGCCATCGCCTCTGACAAGCCCCGCAATCACCAGTGATTTCGTTTCGAGGGACTCCTCTGCATACAGCAGACTCCACCTCATCAATGCCGATGTACTATATGTACTTTCCGAACATTTCCCGGGAAGCAGCAGCAGCAGCAGCAGAAGCAGGAGCTCCAGCAAAGGGCTAGCGAACCGTGGAGGGGTGGCACCTCGATTTCCATTTCACATTGCCATGCGATTTCCATGTACATCGATGTCTGCTGCTGCCTCAAGTGGCAGCCGCGCCTCAATCCCCGTCTCGCCTGCCACCCGCACTTGCTACCCGGCTGCGCTTCGGTGATAATTTAAAAAGTTTATACGACCAAACTGCCACGGATTGCCGGAGCAGCGCCGTTGCCTTGCACCATTCTAATGACAACTTAAATAAACAACAACAATGGGGCAATGCGGGGAAAATTGTTGGAGGAAAAGCCAGCCAAGTCTCGGATAATGGAGGGAAAGCCCAGCGCATGCGACTGGGGGATACCTGGTAAGCCTAAAATGTATCCACCGGATCGGTTTTCCCACAAAGCGACCCCAAAGTCGAGCATTCCCTTGCGCTCGTTATGAAAAACTATCCGCGAAGAAAATGGAAGTTCAAGTTTCCCATCGTCGAGGGCGGGCTGTTGTGTGGATGTATTTATTTTCTATAAATTATTTTTGATTATCGCCGCCCGGGCACCACCGCTGGCCCTCGCTGAATAAGTAAATAAATACGAGTACACTGTGTTGCAATTAAAGCTAAACAAAATGCATAATTTCTGGTCATTTGTCGATAAGCCCCTCTCCAAGCGGGGGAAATGCATTCCCCCGCTGATTTTTAGGGTGGCCGGGGAGGGAAATTTATGTGGCTCGCTTCCGCTAATGGAATTTTAATGTTTCATTGGAAATAGCGGCATAAATACTGCTCTTGGTCAGAGAGCCAATATCGGACCGCGGCATGGGAAAACTCTCATTGAGTTTCCATTTATTTTTACATTTCGTTAGCTAACAAGTGAAAGAGTTGGTCCATTGGCGCCGCAGTTCTCTAGAATTGAAAAACACACAAATAAATACCAATAACCAACACGATTTTCAATTGGGTTTAATTGGAAGACAGCAGGTAGCAATGGGGACACAGTTCTAGTTCCAGGGAGTGGAAAATTCAACTGCAAGCATTATAAACTATACTCGATTTTGTTTATGGCGGGCATCCACTTATAATTGTTTTAAGAAATAAATTAAAAGCACTTGAGATTTAGTAATTGGGTGCCGAAGGGAAAAAGTAAACTGTTTTTATAGAGGTGGCATGGAAATGTATGATGAAAACCCTGAAGGCCTTAAAAACTCATTTGGCTAATATAATAATTCATGACAATGCTAAATCTGTGACCTTTTACACATGCTCATGAGTTCCTACAATTAAAAGGTTTGAGATCTCGCAGAAGCAGGTATATGGGTCCCTCAGAATTTTAATCTCGGCTTCAATAGACCTCCTCGTTCATTAGAATTGTTTTAAATCCTCGGGGAATCCCCTCTGGGTAAACAAACCATCCAACTACCCGACAAAATATGCAACTGCACATTTGGTTTGTTGAATTGCAGGCTGGTTGGTGTTGGTTGGCAACTGTTTGGCAGATAGAAAAATGTAAGACCTAACTGAGTTATTCACGCAAATCCTTTAATGCCATTTATCATACACATCTGAAATTCATGTAAAGCACAATGCATCCTGGCACTGGCAGTGGCACTAGCAGTGGCAATGGCACCGAGCCTGATCCCTGCCAAGCTGGCTGGCTGGCTGGCAAGAACAACAATAAATTGAAACAAATTGAACATAAAAAGCATTCAAAATAAGGCAAACACCTCGGCGTTGAGGAACAAGGGCTGGGGCAAGGTGCCAGGATTCAGGACATAGCAGCCGGCAGCTAGAATTCAGGACAGAGACGACGAAGACGAGTTGCTGCCAAGGTAAACACACAACGACACCGAAAACTACTGGGGAAAAGTTCATTTTTTTACCCCGATTCCTGGCTGCACTTGGAGAATTACATTTTTCATCCATCTGATTAGTTTTCGGCGAGTTTTAAAATATTTTTAGTCGAGTTTAGAGGTGCATATCTCAGTATTTTATGAGATTCTATAGAAAGACTATTTATTGATGGTTTTAGGAATTTCTTAGCTTTTGCGGCAGTTTTTTACGAGTGTGAAAATCAAGCAAAGGTACACAACAGCCAAGGCAGGCAGGAGCATAGGAAACGGAAGTATTTTCTGTTGATACTGAACTCAATTTAGACGAAATCAAGTCAAACATGGCAGCTGGCAGCGGAAGGCGCGGGACGGAGCCGGCGGGGAGTGAAAAGCGGCCACAGGAAATGTTGTAGTAAATCATGTGGGAGCCGTGAGGTAAGTGGGGGATGTGGCTTGTGTGTGCAGATGCCAAAGAAATGCGAATGCTCAAGACGATGTCCTCCCACACTTCGCCAGTTGAAGTTGACAAAAATACAAGCACCACCGGAACAAAAAAAAAAGGAGAGGAGGATACCAAACTCGTGGCTTGATTGATGTTTGTTCTGTTAGTTGTTGTTTGCACTGGGAGCCCAAATCGGGTCTTAAAGTTTCGATTAAAGATTTCGATTTGAGGCGGACAGCAATTTGGTGTGTCTCTGAGGCGGGCGGACAGTGGCCACTAATCAATCCTTGTCCAAATATTTATTTGTCCCAAGCTAAATGAGCCCAAAACAAAGTGAAAGTCATGGCTGGACTAACAAAGTCTGGAATTCGGAAAAAAATAAAGAAATAAATGCGAAATAAAAGGTAATTTAAGCAGTCAGGGGTATCTTTATTGTTTATGACCTGTTTTTTGGCATACTATATGATCTTGACAACTGATAATACTCGTATTTAAAGAGTTTCATCTAATTAAATGGCCACATATCCTTTTGGACTGCAGGACATATAAAAAATGCTCGTAAGAGGGGCTAAAAAACACAAGTCCTTGTTTCCATTTCTCTTGTGCCACTTCGAGGCTCGTTTTAATGGCTTAGCTCTCGTTTTTCTCGTTTCGAGGGGATACCGACTCGGGCGCGGCTTCAGCAGGATTTCGGGTTAGAGTTAGGAGCTCTCGGCATGTGGTGCCGGGGATTTGGTGTCCTTGCTGTCCGTCCGCACTTTCACTGCCTGCCGCGCTCTATTTACAGTTTTTGGAACACAGCCCGGGACGGAGTGAGGGCGGCACACAGCGAGGATTTGCCGGAATTGTGTTTGGTAAACATTTTTCGGCTCTCCGTTGTTTTTAATAAGAAAATTGGCCAAAGGCCACACACACAGGATACGGAACAGGGGACAGCAGCGGATTGTGGACTGCAGACTGCGGAGGATTTCGTTTCCCAGATTGCTTTTAAATTTTCGCTTCAGTCCTGCGCTTTCTTCCCGGGTTTTTATTTTCTTTGCCTTGTCTCCGGCTGCTGGTGATTTATGTGTTTGTTTTGGGCCGCTCAGTGGGTCAAGCCGTGGATGAGTGGAACCGTTTATGGGAATTAGTCGGGTAGTGGTTGCTCAGCCCCGGATCAGACTATTGCTTAAATTGCAACCGAGCTGAATAAACAAACCGTATGGAAAAAATTGGGAAACCAATTGAGTTGACAAAGGGACGACCACCAGAAGAAGCAAAACCAAAACCCAAACTCTCACTCACTCCGTCCGTTCCCTCAAATAGACTTCGATTATAATCTCGGAGATACCGACGGGGGAGCAAAACTAATTCCCTAAACAAATGGAAATATGCATTGAGTTTTCCATATTAAAATGTAAATAAATGTGGAAAATATGAAACAGAGAACATCGTTTGGGGGTAGCAACAACATCAAAAGCCATCGTCGAGCGATAGAAATCACGGAAAGAGTCGAAATAATCGCAGGGGAGCCAGCGACCGGGGCCGGGGAGCCCTTTTAGTGTCTGGAGGAGGGGCCAGACGTTTATCGGACTCATCTGCAGAGATGCAAAGGGTTGTGTATCGATTTAGGGACGCCGTGGGTTCTGGGCGCAATCAATTAGGCCGGTTCCCCCAAAAAGGTAAACAAGTCTGTGCCGGGGCACAGCGGCCGAAAAAATCGTTGGCCATAATCAAGTCTGATGATGATGATGGTGCAGCTCCCGTTGACAGAGACTCCAAGAGTCTCTCTGCCTAGACGCAATTCATTTGCCGATAATCTCCCCGGGCTGGGCCTCTTTAAGCCAACTGATTAATGTTGATTATTATTATCAGATCCAAGAGGTCGGCGCGGGGCAACTCGTCATTTGTTTGATTTGATAAATGAATGGGAACTCCTTGGCATTTGCTGTTGCATAAGTGAAGGGATTTCTGCAAAGTGTTGCCAAAAAGGGAGCCGATCCGAAAATTCTCAATTAATGAATACTCATTTCGGGGCGGAGGGGTGAAATTAATAATATCAAAAGGGGAAGGACAAAAAATCCTTACACGAGAAATTAAAAAGAAATGTGCCGGCGACGTTGATTAATGGTTACGGGAATAAATTAAAAACATGTTTTCCGAATCAAACCCTGTGATATAAAAAAAAACATCTGCACAATTCCATTGAAACCAATCGGAACTCTTGAAAAAACCCAGACTAGAAAATTGTATTAAATATTCCAATTAGTAAGGCAATTTTGTCTGTTTTAAATATTTATACAATCTACAAAAAAACTGTTTACGTTAGGCAATGTTTTTTAAATCAACTAGATCAAATTAAATATTTATTGGAATAAAAATGTTCAGAACATTTTTTAGCTGGAATCTCGATGATAAACTGTTTATAACTTTTGCATATTTGCGCTGCATGCCAATTGTTTAACCGCAATTAAGATTAATTAAATATGCTCCTCGCATTTGCGCACTCATATGCGATGTTGCCACAATGCAAGACAAGGGAAACTCGTATCCCTTCAGCCGGATAATCCGCAATAATAAAGAATTCTATTTAAATCATAACCAGCTTGCATCCAAGCACCTTATTTGTCAGTTGAGTGACTTGAAAACATCTTTGACTTCCCATCTCCAAGGGTTTAGTAGTGAGCACAACAAAGTAGCTACAAAAAAGAACTCCAACGAGTCCTTTATCCTGGCTTAAGCTCAAAAACGAACTATGTAAACTTATATATTTACGGTACAGTCAGGTTCAGTTAAAGAAAGTTCGGAAAGGTGAAAAAATAACCTATAAGAAGTACCCCCAATTCTGGGTTATTGCATTTAAAAGAGTAAACCTTTGGAATTAATTGGGGTGAAAGGGAGTGGCAACTGTTGCTTCTGCGGGATCCTGCGACTATGAATCGCACTGTTCCTAAAACAGGATGCCATATACAACTGTCAACCATCAACGGCGAAAGTGTTGACAAAAGCAGCCGACAACATCAGACGTCAACAGATGCGGTCCACACGACCAGGCAGCCACTTCCTCCCACCAACCGCCACCGGGATGCACCGGGCCCTCCCGATCCTTTTGGCAACACGACAGCAGCAAATCCAAGGTATTTTGCAGCGGAAATAAACCGCGCACATTGCACAAACTTTTGAGTCTTTATGGCAGTGCGGAAAATTGTCTAAGGGGGAATAAAATTTGCCCAAGTTTGCAGAACATATTAAAAAAAATAACCTGGGATAAAAAGGGAATTTGAGGACGAGCAGGAGCAAGGACCCGGGACCGGGCCCGGGCTCGGGACAGGACTGTAAAAATTTGCTGCACTGCCATCAGGAAATAAAATATATAGAAAAATAACTAGCTTTAGCAACAAAAAAAAAGTGCAGAGGGAAGTTGTGCAGCAAAGTCTTGTGCTGGTTTTCTTTTATGGCTTTTTCTTGGGTTTTCTTTGCCGATGCAGCTGCTCCAAGACGGAGGGCGGTGGGGGCGTGGCTTTGGCTTATTTAGCATTAACTTTGGCCGGGGCCACCCATTCGAAGGAGAGAGAGACACACACAGAAACTGCCAAACATGGTAAACTAATTTCGTATGCAAACTTGGCCCAAACCGAGGACCGTCCGGGTCAGCCGGGGACCGCCCCAAAAGGCTATTGAAATTTCGGAATTTGCAATCCCAGAAATCACGAGAGCTAACTGAATTTTATGGCAAAATAATCATTGGCACTCGTGCGGCCTATTGATTAGCATTTGCCCGGTGCACTATGCATCTGCAGGGGCCCCCTCCCACCTTCCGCCTCGGAATCCATTGATTCCATGACTCTCAAATGGCCAATCCACATACAGCACACTCTATCGGCAGTATCGGCTCCTGAATGGCCTTATGCTAATGCCCATGTTCAAGCTGCAGGTGCAACGCGTTGGCATTTGCATGCAAATTACTTGACAACACTCAACACTTGGCCGCCGCTGGATTCTGGCTCTGAGCCGAGGAGCTCTAAACGGGTGGGGGGTCCAGTCGATTTTGTTGTGTCACACTTGGAGAAAACTAAGAGGTGACCTTTAACCCGAAAGGGAGAACACTTCCCTGGCAGGGACTCATGAAACTGCAAAGAAATCAGCTTGTCAGCCATTGTCTTTGGGCCAGGGAGTGGCTTTTTGAACCTTTGCTAACGCATTGCTAATGATTTCTTCTCGTGCGCACACACGACTCGAACTAAACTTAAATCAAATCAAAGTCAGGGCGGGCATAAATGTAAATCATGGGCTTATTTGGTCATGCAAAAGTTATACATATATAGTTTGCCGCTTTTTTGCCGCTCTGGGTTGTGCTGCCCACGTTGCTGCTTCATTTGCATTGAGAAAAGTCAGTCCCACACAGAAAGCGGGAAAATGGGGAAATCTATGTGCGGCAACTCTTCAATTTCGTATTCCGTTCGTCGTCGTCGTCGTCGGGATGCCTACCGCCGCCCTCTTGGCCGATTCCTTCTCGCTCTTTTTTAATCAATTTCTGTCAGTTGGCTGTCAGTTTGGGCCAACTCGAAATCCTTCCAACTCCAACTCCCAACTCCGCCAAGCACATACTCGTACGTAGTACGTATGCGAACTTATGCGGAGTACGTAGCTCTCGCATGGCGATACAGATACAGGGAGCTAGATTATTATGCGCATAGATTTGCCAGCTCGTGACACTGTCCGGCGGACGCGAAAGGTTTTTGGGTGGGTGAACTTGGTGATTTTTAATTATGATAAGTCGCCAGAGACATTTCCGCAGCCGATTAAAATCTAGAGCAAATTGTGAAGCCTGCCAGCTCCAAAAGAAATTTAAATGCAGGCAAGCGATTCCGTTCCGTATTCCGTATTTATCCGGCAACATTGAAAAGCATTGAAGTTGAAGTTGGGCAAAGTCCGGGGGTTGCCCCGGGGGCTGCACAGTTTCACGTTGATGCCACTGACCCAATGAGTTCGTTTTCAGTTTGTTCAACTCGGAATGCAGCCGCCAGCCCGGCGCAGCAGAGTTCTTTAAAGTTTGCTTTCAATTCAAACTAACAAATTGCAAAGGCAACTTAATTGTATGAGGCATTTATCACAAAATCGTAATTAATACTTTCACGAGAGTTTAAGTTTTTATGGCATTACATAAACAAACAGTTTTGCATTCATTAATCATGCAATATGTATACCTGGTGCATACCAAGCCCTAATTAAATTATGGTTGCACGTAACCATCAACCGGAAGTGCATAAATTTGTAAAGGTTCGCGTTCTATTGAGTTTGACTTGCATTTATCTTTATAGAGCTGTTTTAACTGATTTTAATTGAGCCCTTTTTTTATTCGTCCGTCTGTTCCCTCTCCGTAAGAATGCCTAGATTTTGGAGACTATAAAAAATAGAGAAAAACTAAATGCATATTAAGAATTCTTGGATACCAGTTCAGCACAAATTTGTTTTAAACATCGGCTACCACACCCCGCAGCAACGCAAACCGCGAATTTCTGTGGGATCCACAACTCTAGGGGCTCTAAATTTGGATGGCACATTGATTGAGCTAATATCTGTCTGTGATTTAAAAATCAGCCGGTTACACCTACTTCCGCCCGCTCAAATGACGAAAAATGTGTTGCGCCTACAAGTTTCTCTATAGAAACACGCCGCACACTTCCGAACACAAATTACGAAAATTTGTTACGCCCAAAATTTAAATGCTATTATAACATAATGTTGGTAATTGATAACCGGGGTTTTATAGTCGAGACACCCGACTATAATTGTTCTTACCTGTTTTGAATATGCATTATTGTTCGCTTAAAACTCACAAGGACCTCACAAGGGGTCAGATTGTGGACCCTCTGCCTGCGTGGCCACTCCCTCTGCCTCTTCCGGCAGGTCGTCCTTCTGCAACTGCAAATCCGCCTGTCAGAGGGGCTAAGCTGCCTGCATGACGNAAGGGGTCAGATTGCCTGCGTGGCCACTCCCTTTGCCTCCTCCGGCAGGTCGTCCTCCTGCAACTGCAAATCCGCCTTGTCAGAGGGGCTAAGCTGCCTGCATGACGCATTGCCGCCTTGATGGCATTTTGGCCAACAACCGATCGTCGTTTGGGGCTTTGGGCCGCTCGGGTGAGTGCGTGGCGTGTTGGGGCATTTAGAGGCTGCTTGTCGGCGGCGCGTATCGCGTTACTTATGCAAATAATTTCAGTGGAAACGAGGAGACACGAAATCTCGGCCCTCCCCCGGACTTGGGGCTCCAGCCGCAACTCCATCTTTATATATGTATTTCTTTTGAATAATTTTTGTGTCTTGCTCAGTGTGAGTCGTCGCAGCAGCAACAGCAACAGCAGCCCGTTGTTGTAATTTAATAACCGGGCAGCTCATATTTTTTTTCTGCCTCCTGCTGCTTAAGGCCAGCGGCATCGAAATGGAGCCCACTTGGGAGTGGGAGGAGCCGTGGGCTGTTGCCTTAGCCGCTGAAGCTGATGCTGATGCTGCTGTGGCTTTTAAAGCACTTGTGCAATAAATTAAAAAGGCGATTTCATGTTGCTGTCCCGTCCCGGCAACACACAACGGGCAACAGGCAGCAAGTGGTGGCAGACATGCAGATTTTTGACATACTTGTTTGCATTTTGCTGCCGTGGCTGCTGCTGCAGCTTCCCCTCCTTCTCCTCCCCGTCTTGCCGTATGCTGCATCAGCAGCAGCAACATGTCGCAGTTGTTCGTCGCCAGCAACCTCAAGCTATAGCGCACCATTGCGAAAAAATCACAGACGAATCGGCCAGGGATTCACTCGACTTTAAGATACCCAAGCGGATTATTTGCTGGGATTAAAACTGAATGAGGAATCGAGGTTTTATATGGTAAGATGCAAAAATTTGCAAGTTAAAAGTTTAAGTTCAACTTAGGTTTTGTTTATTTTTATTGAAGAAAGGATTTTATTGTAATTTTGTTGAGAAAATGTTATACCCCTAAAACTCCACAACTCGGTAGGAAAAAATGTGCTTCGTCATTTTGGCGAGTCTCTTGTGTGCTCTTTTGTATATATAATTGTCCGTACACTAAAACAACTAAATTAACATTTAATAAATTACAGAAAACATTATAAAATGTTATTATAAAATAAATATATTATACTTGCAATCTATCATAGCTTTAGGAATTTTTCTTGCCTTTTAATTATGTGTAATTCCCCTTTTTTGGTTTTATTTTCCGAGTGTTTGGAGGATGCACGCCCAGTGGCATGCCACGCCCCCCGGGCAAACAAAGATAACATGGCCCTCACTGGGGCTGGCTCATCATCATCCTCATCAACAAGAGCAACGCCGGCGTCTCTTTTTGGAAGCGAATCTGATTCGGAATCTGCATCTGAATCTCCATCTGAATCTGAATCTGTATCCAGCGAGTGGACAGCCGCCTGGGCATCGTTTGTCAGCTTAAATGTGTCCCTGTTTTCAGCTTTTCCCCATGCCCAGTCCCCGTCCCAGCACTCTGGGGAAGATGTTTAGCATACCCGTGGAAAATTGTTTTTCAACTGCAGCGTCAGGATTTATGTCCCCGCTGGGGGTCGCGGTCCATCGCCCATCTCCGGGCACCAGAAACCAGTCCATTCGGCTGTTTGGCCATTTAGTGGCTGCCAGTCACGCTATGATTTGACCCACTTTCAGGAGGTCCCCACATAAGCCGACACGTAATGAGCTCAAGTCTTGTCCAGCGTCTGCAGACGGAGCTCCAGCTGGCACCTGCAGATTGGAATCTTCAAGATACATTGAAAATCAAATTACAAGTTTCACAATGGAAATCAGTCGAGGAAGTTGTTGCTGCACACTTTCCCAGTTGGTCAAAGGCGGAGGAATATTCGTATTTTTTCTAGGCTTTAACTTGTAAAATCTCTTGATTGAGTAAGGATTTTTGGGGCAGTGTTGTGATGCTGCAGCGGCACCTGCGGCAGCGTCTGTCGGTGGCAAAATAGTGGCCCTCTTATCCTGTCACCCCAACAATAAGCTTGTGGCTCCCCTCCCCCGCCGACTTGTAACACTGCCCCTCTATGGCCTGCAAAGCCTGTGAAAAACACAAAAGACCCCAACACACAACTTTGGCAGAAGTCACAGCGGGCCGTCGCAATTGGACAAATTGCCGGGCAGCCTCAGGCCCAAAGCCGGCTGCCTGAAGTCCACAGTCTGGGTGGGGGAAATGCAAAATTATGACAACTGCATTTGCAGTGAGCCAGCCTCCTGGCAGGGGGTCTCCCAGGCCCAACGTCCAAAGCCCAGGGCCCAGAGCTCCAGTTCCAGTTCCAGTTGCAAGTGTCAAAGTTAACTCGAAATTATTGTTGGCTAAACTTTTGTGGCGCTTAGTTGGCTGCTCCCCTCCACCCCGGCAAGCAGGCGGCCAACACTATTTATTGTTTGTGGTGTTGGCCAATTGCTGGGACAGCAGTGGCAGTGCAGTGGCGGGAAGGGGCAGCACCTCCTCGGCTTAATCAACTGCAATTGCTGGCCCTGCATTCTGTCGGCGCTTCGAAATTTTTGCATTTTCATCCAGGCCGAGCTGCATTAAAAGTTTTGATTGTTGCTGCAGCAGGCGGACCTCGAAAAAAGTGTTATTAGTTTCCCCAACTCGATTCATTCGGGCCACAGCCCATGCGGCGATGGCGGTGCATACCCTTGAGTACTCAATTTTCCACTTAACCCAACGCTTGACCTCAATTAAACCTTATCTAATCCAATTTCCTCGCTGCGGATGGAAAATCATTTTGTTTTGACCTAATCACCTTGGCGGCTCAATGTCCTCGGCCCCGCCCGCGACCTTACAATCCAGTTATGTCTACCTGAGCGGCATGCTATACGAACCAATTTCCCATTTCCACATCCCAGTGGTGACCTTTCATAAAGACAGCGTGACACTTTCGTCGGGCTGACAAGCCCCGACGCCCCTTTTCCAAATATGTATTTTTCGGGCCAGGAGCGCGAGTGTTGTGTGTTGTGCGTTGTGTTGTGTGTGCGCTGAGGAGTATAGTATTTTTCAATTTTCGGGCTGTCATCCCGCTGAGAGGCAATCAGTGTCGGGCCCCGCCTAGGAATACTATAAAATCGGGACACACGGCTTTGCGGTTAGCAGCTGGAGGTCGCCGTCGTCGTATTCGTCAAAGGAATGCATTTTGCAGATACAGATACACGCACCCGCCGACATCTTTCCGATGAAACCAAGCAACAAGCGCGGCTTTAAAGCGCATTCAATAAAATGCAAAAATATTTCGAGTCAGCACACACGATAAACTCGAATAACTGCCGCAAAAAAACGACAACGATTTAGCTTAACACTCAAAAAGGTGTACGAGTTTATGAAGAAAAAAGAGTTAACGAACATAAAGTTTCAGGTATACTGGTTGTTTGAGTATTAAACTTAAACCAGAAGGCTTATATCGGGTTTAGTTTCGATTATTATAAAAAAGATCGATAAACTTCGAAATGACTTCGATTATTTTAGATAATTACTTGGCACATTGTTACTAGTATTTGTTTAAATTACTTTATACTTAGGTATGTGAAATTTGTGTTCTCTGTACTGTTGAAATATTTGACGAGTGCCTGTGCAGGCACAGGATGGGAGTCACAGGTCCAGGTCCAAGTCCTGCCCCCGCAAACTTGCATTCGCACTTGCATTCTGCACTCTGCCATGTGCCATCCCAGACACGACTCAAACTTTGATAATAATGACGCTGCATAAATTGCATTTTAATGTCAACAAAGAGACAAATATTATAATATCCCCCCAGAGCCGGGCGGTGAGTGGTGAGTGCCTGCCAGACCCCCAAGACCCCCAATTGCAGTCGCTCCACCGCACTCCCCCCGTTGGCATTTCGAGCCGGGCCAGATGTCAAAGTGCGAACGCAAACGTGGAGAATTATTTGCGGCTGGCGAAAGATATTTCCTGTGGCTGTGGCGAAACTTTCATGCCACATGCAACTTGCTGCAATCTAATGGAAATTTATGTTGAAAGCCTGCCAGCCTCCCGGCCCGGCCCAGACGCTCGCTACCTTTGGGTACTGGGGGTACGGGTACCCGCCCCGGCAGTAGATGTTGATTGTTGGCCACTCCGCTCGCCAACAATGGCAGCAACAATTTGTGGCCGTTTTCATATCGAACTGGTCAAAAATGCGATGCCACTGACCAGCCTGCCACACTTGGCGACAAACTTTGCGGCAAACTTTTCACCTCAAAATTGAAGAACAATAATTTAATAAAATGTGTCAAAGGGCATATAATTCCCCCTGTTGCCCTGTTGATTGTGTTAACTGGGAAAGTCCAGTGGTGTACTGCTCAGTGTAGACTTCAATGCTGGTCAACTGACCGACGGAAGAAGACAAGGGAAATGTAATTTCGCAATTATTTGCTTGCCAGGGCCATAACTCACAGTACTTGTCAGCGATTGTGGGGCAGCGGGGAGCCAGTATCGTGTGGGTGCCGTACTAGCCCCGGCAGCGTCCCGTCCCGTCCCGTCCCGTCCCGTCCCGTCCCTTTCACCCCTCCAGCCGGCGGCTCCTTTATGCGGTCTGTGGATTTTTGCGGCCTGCACGTTTGCAGTGCGCCTGAACTTTGACACACATTCACCCCACTCCCTTGGCCAGTGGGCCAGCAGCCTTGTGCATCGCCCATTTAATTGATAATCGCAGAGAGAAGTATGCCTCACGCTGTTGCCTTTGGGGCGTATGCCGTGAAAGTTTCCTATTACTTGGATATTTTTAATATTTTCCTATTTTCCTTGGTTTTCCTCAGCGCTCCCAACTACCTACCTGCGCTCCCTTCCACTCCTGTTGGCTCTGTTTGTGTTCCTTTTTTTCCGCCTATATCTCCCGGGGCTATCTCATGACCCGTACACGATCAGCCTGCTAAGATAAGGATTATAAATCATTTCCACAATATTTTCCACACACTCTGTGTCAGTGTGTGTGTGTGTGTGTTGGCGACAATAAATCAAAGCCAAGAAAAAACTGTCATTTGGCGCCAGTCACCGTCGCCGTTCGGACAATTTTCGTGGAGATTCTCACATGTAACCAAAATCGTTTCCATGATTAATGTCAACTCTACGCGTTTATGATAGGCAGGCCAAAGGTAATTTGCATAATTATGAGTTCCCGGCATCAAACTTGTTTGGGAAACTCGAGAATAAATGGAAAACAATCCAAGGAGGAGGGATGGTGTGGGAACCAAATGAATCTATTAATCTTGAACGCAGTGTTTTAAAACTTCCAACTCGCATGATTTGAAGCCATAGCTAGTACTTCGTACTTTACTTAAACCCCTTTTGATTGGCTTTGTTTACTTTTTCTCGCCTCGTGCACCTCGTGCACCTGGCCATAAATCACGGCTTTTCGTCGAAGCCCTTATCGGGGGGCCGGGCGAAGGACCTGAAATTGGCCTACAAGCGATACCGGCGATAGCGATAAGGAAAACGCACACTCACTGGTGGTAATCTGTGACCCGGAATCGCCTGCTCTCGTAGAAATTGCTTCATTACCTCACCGATTTCGAGCACTTCCAGGGAACTTTTCGCCGCTTACCCAGGCAGAGGAGGAGGCTGAGGCTGAGGGGAAAAGGTGCTTGGCTGGCTGCCTTTTTAATTGATTGCTCTCGGGCCAGGCCGATGTCTTGCATTATTATCACAACGGGGCAATCTCGCTTTGCACCGACAACAACAAACACGATAAATAACAGCTCGCAGCGGGGACTTCTGAGTTCTGAAGACCCTTTTCCTGGGTCTGTACGTGCTGCCTGTGCCTCCAATGGTTTAGGCCATAATGAACCCTTTCTCTCCGCACCTTGTCGGGTCCATCGCGGGCCGAGGGCGCGATAAACATCGAGCATCGTTAGTCTTTCACTCCGTCTTCGGGCCAACTCCGACTCCATCTCCAGCTCCAGCTCCATCTCGATTTCCATCTCGGTTGTGGCTTGTTTTGACTGGCCGTTTTGCTCTGGCATTCGATCTTTGTTCCCTTCGTGTTCTTAACGAGCTTGTACTTGGGCTATCGATTAAGCGATTCCGATCGAATCCCAACCGGCCCGGTGATTTTCACTTAGCCAGGAAGCTGGCTATTATGTGTTTTATAGCCCGCTCCAAAAGTTTAATCAAGTTAATTACACACTCAGAGATAGCAGGGCAAGCGCGGTGTGAGGTGCTTGTCCTGAGTTTTTGGATAGAATTTAAACTACCAATGTAATATAAAGGTTTGTCAACTCTTGTGGCACATGTGGCCTTACAAATTACCCAGCGAGAAGGGCGGAGAGATAAAACTGTCTGTTGGCTGCGGCTTAGTCAGCTGTCAGCACATGATAGTTGGGCCACCAAAACAAGATCAAGCCGCACCCTGATGCAGTCCCCGATCCAGATCCAGGCACTCCTCCAGAAGCAGACATGTGTGTCATCAGGCCCTTTCGTCGCTGGCATTATTGTGACAGTTCATTTGTCACATTTCTTGATTTGGCTGAACCGCCGCCCTGCGCAGGGATCTGCAGAAAAGCCTCCTCTGCTCGGCAGATGTGTGGGAAAAACCACCAGTCATCCGACACATTCGGATAAAAGAGGCGTGACCTATGATCACAAAGGAGATCTTAATTGTCGATTACAGGCAATTGAAGTGAAGCCTTGTGCAGTATTCCCCCAGTCAGAATTCCGCCAAGCAGCTGTATATACTCGTGTTTTCAACAAATCAGAGGCATTCTAATCAGGCACAGACGGGGCACCTTTAAGCTGGGAATTTATGGCCCAAACACTCTCCCAAATCATCGCTGACCCATCGGTATACACAGCGGTCTTGTTAGCCAAAATCACCTGCAGTGCACCGTCCGAGCGGGGCCGAAGGAATTAATAATTCAGGCCGATGCCGGTCCGGTCCAGAGCCTGGCCAATGGCTTTTTGTTGGGCTGGGCATTCAGAATCCGGCTGGCTTTGGAATTTTTCGGCTACCTGCAGAGCAAGCCATACGTCCAGCGCTTTCTGAATGATGCATTCGCGGACCGGGCCTTTTTGGCTCATTGAAATATGGAGGCGACTCTTGTCAAATTTAAAGTAATTGATGGCTGTGAGCGGAAACTTAAATGTTTTCGGGCGTAAAGCGAGTAGCAAAAAATGGTACAGCCCGTATTTTTTTGGGTTAAACAAACACTTGTGCTTGATTTGGAATTCATTTCAGGAATCCAGCCTCCTTAATTTGCTGAATATTTTAATAATTTAAGAGATTCCAGACAGCCGCGCAGACGATAATTAATTGAGAAGCTCAGACAGGCTGCTGTCAAATTGAAGGTGAATCACCAAAGCATTTATAAAATATGTGTTTTGATCGAAAACAAAAAGGATAAACACTTGGATGTTAAAGGTTTTTCTTTGGGAAAGACTTTAATTACACAATACATGATATTTCCTTTGTCCAGAATAAGTGTGACTCCCTGGGAAGTTGTCCCTAAATTGAAACATCAAGTTAATGTTTGATCCCAGCAGTTTAGACCAATTCCAATGTGTTCCCCATTCAAATCCATTGTTAACATTTAAACTCAAAGCGAACTAGTTCGTTTTACGACCCACAAATGGGCGCAACATTTGGCTTTGATTCGAAGACATGTCCCGGAGAGGCCGTGGAAAATTATGTAAATTTGTGCAGGGCCAGGCAATGGAAAAACTGTAAACATGTCGCATAAATTTAATTAATTACGATTTCTTTATCCAATCGACCCAGTTTGGGCCCCGGATCCCCCCTCTGGAGACCTGCGGGTAAACGTTTTATGGCCGCACAGCAGCCGCCTACAGATCATCGGAGATTAGGAATTATATGGTCCGATATATACCCAACAATGCAGAGTGCGGGGTGGGAGGATGCATGGCCAAGACCCCGGAATCACTTGATCACACTGCCCCGAGAGGTTGTCGTCCAATCAAAATGCTTTTCACGGCGCATTCGGGGCCCATTTCTTATTCAAATTTGATTTAGTTTTCCATTCCAGTTCGGGTTCGAGTGCTCTTTCAGGGCGACTGACCGACCGACCGACCGCCTTTGGCAGCTCATTAAGAAAGTTGTTCCGCATTCATTTTTTATCGCCGTTGTTTATCGTGCCGCCTGATTATCTCTCTCCCCCATTGAATGCTGGATTTTTATTTGGAGCTTTCCTCTCCTCGTCTTGTCGCTTTTTTTTATTGTCAGGCGTTTATTCCACCTAAATGTTTTGATAAGTTTCCATGAAAAGCCGGGGCGGGGTTCTTTGGGGCAGTGGGAATATTTATGTGGTATCGTTTGTCATTTGGTTTATGGCTTGTTTAGGTGAGATGCGAAGTGATATGGGGGCTTTATAGTTTTGGATTATCCCGCCTAGAACGGGATTCCAGATAGCATGCCCCTCCCTTTTTGGTTGAATCCATATCATCTATAGATTGTATGGGATCTACCTTATCTTGGATACATTTAAACATGGCTTATAGGATCCTCGTATTCATTGTACGAGTATTGAAATATTTCTTCAAGTGTTTCTGAAAAAATTGCCCAAGCCCAGGTCAGTGTTTCCATATGTATGCCTATAAACCCGTTTAAAATATACAATAATGTCTTTTTAAGGTGAGATGAGAAAAAATTTATGTGGGCTTTATAGTTTGAACGGGATTCCATCTCTTGTTTGGTTGCATCTATATCATCTAAAGATTGTATTGGATCTATCTTATCTTGGATCCTTCAAAATATAGCCATTAATATCCTCGTAATCATTGAATTCTTGTGCGATTATCATTATCAATAATAACATAGGTCTTAACTCTTTCCGAAATCATCACCCAAGCACAAGCCAGTGCTTCTCTATGTTTGCCTATAAACCCGTTTAAAATTTACAATAATGTCTTGTTCACTATGATTTTTATGGTGACATTTATTTTTAATTGCACTATTATATATGCTTATTACCATACTTAACAGTTTCCTTTGCGAACATAAAAACCTCGTAAAGCCTAGTTGTCGCTACATTGTTTTGTAAATAGTAAATCATCGCTGAATTTTAATATATTATAGCCGCTGGGGACAAAGCTCCAGCTCATTTTATAATCAAAGAGCATATATAAACTATAATTTTTTACGATCCACTTCTCAACAACTATCCGATGCGGGACACAATTTCGACATTAAGGCGTCGTAAAACCTTCAAAGATAATTGAAAGAAAAAAGAACCGATTCTTTCATTCGTTGTATACAACACTTTTTCCTGCTTTTTTATGAACGCATTACGAAAATTTCATTAAAAAAGAATCCGGATGGCCGGGGCTCGGTTGGGGCAAAAGAAAAATATTTTATTAACACTTCGTTCCAATGAAGATCAATATTATTTTTAACCGTGGAAATGCGGAGCGCCGGGGCTTCCGCCCACCACTCCCACCGCGAACGGGTTGGGGAGCAATAAAATGAGGGCGGGCATATTTTTGTTATTTTTTTTGGCCTCGCCCAGCATCTGCAGGGGCTGGAATTTTTCATCAGCTACCCCAGAAGACGGATATTCATTTCAATTTTCCGCTTTCCGTTCAAACACGCACTTTAATTGTACCATAAAACCGTCAGCGATCCGCCGCCGAGAAACTATTCTTAATTTGTGTGTTTTAATTTATATTTGTTGAAGTTTTTATTTATTTTTCCAAGTTCCCAAGAAACCTGGGCCGGGCCGAGTGTGAGCAGTTTATAAACGCATGAATCACTCGACAAGCGGAAACTTTTTTAGGGCCAGATTCTTTTTACACAGGCATCCTGCTCCGCGTCATTTCTTTGCCGTTTTGGGTATCCTTGGGAGTTTCTTTGGTGCTTTCTGGCTGGGATGGCCAGTCATTAGCCGGGAAATTGCATGGGGCGCCTCCTTGGGTGATGTGCGCCATTTCTCAGGAGTCCCTCTCGAGTTGGCCAGGAAGGAGTCCGCTCCACCTCAGACTCCGCCTAGGTAATTACCGGTCATTAATAATATGCAGATGTGCCCCTTCGCTCGGGCCTGCCGCTCATCAACTCGCATTTCACTTGTGCCATTTCTGTACGAAACATTTTGGTTATGTTCTGTTTATGTTTTTATGGGCCACACATTTTCGTGTACATAAGCACCCAAGTAGGAATAGGAATTCATTTTCAAGTGGCCGTTAAAAAAGCGAACAGAGGCGCATTTTCTCCGAGTTTTTTACCCTCCCCAGTCCCAGTCCCCCGGCCCAGCCCCATCTCCTGCCCATTTACATTTACATTTCTTGACCCCACGGGACGGTCGAGGGGCCGGGCAGCAAACAGGAATTTTATGATGGGAAAAATGAGAATCTTTCGTTTGTATGTTAAATAGAAGGAATCCAAGGTATGGGGTCCAACATTATAGCACAACATCTGCGCCTTGAGGATGTCAAAGGATGTGAACGGAAGTGCCGGTAGCGGGGCTCTTGACTTTATTTATATTGTATCATTTGGTTGAACAGGAATGAAAATTTTTAGGCATCACATGCACGTTTAATTGATCTATAAAGTGTATTATAATTTTTCCTAATACTTCCCTTCCTGTTTCTCTATTTAAGTTATAAATTTTTGACCTTTTCTACCTATATTGTATAATTTTAGACTTTATTTATATTGTATCATTTGGTGGAAAAGGATTAAACGTTTTCAGACATCACATGCGCGTTTAATTGATCTATAAAGTGTCTTCTAATGTTTTCTAAAAATCGCTTTCTCGCAGTATTGGCCAATTTAAGTGACAATTTGTAGCATCTGTGGCCCGACCATTTCCCAGAGTATCTGGCGAATCTAATGAATTGTCCGGACTAATGAAATCAAATTTTATTATATGTGCCCGCCTGCTGCAGCTGTTGCATGTTGTAACTAATGAATAAGTGTAAATTCGAGCGAAAAAAGCGTCAAACCGGAACGGCATGGGCTGCATGGTGGCAGGCGGGCGGAGTGGCAACTATAAGAGCATCAAGTGCTGCACAAGAATGCAAACTATGGCGAAAATTCAATTAAAAATGTAAAACAACTCAAAAGCGCGAAACAAGAGGGGGCAGAGGGGCAACGGGCCAAAGGGGGGAGCAGCTGATGAAGCGCACGAGAAGCGACAATACAAACGAACCCACTACATGCAATTAGAGAAGGAGAACAGTGGAGCTGGCCAAAAGGGAAGTATGGGGATACACTCCAACAGATCTTAACAATTTCTACTCAATATTCAAAGCTGATAATCCTGAATTCTATGAGAAACTAAATTATAATAAAGATTTCGTTGTAATATCCCAACCATATCATTTCTACAGTATAGTATTTCTTTATCTATAGTAGAACGATTCTTAAAACAATAGTCAAACGAATTTAATGGTCCTTTCCTATAAAACTTTATATATATCATCGATTTTAGAATACGGGATTTGTTTCTGAAGTTCCCAATATGGGGTTTACCAAGACAATATTAAAAACCTTTATAAAATTGGATAATAAACTTGCATACAACTTTTAATTTATCTAAACTCACTTATAAATAGTAGATCTAAGATTGGGGAGGTCTTCACAATCTTATCCGCTTTGAAATTGACAGCTCTCCAACTTTGCCATTTAAAATCATTCTGCCAACTACAAGAACCATTACCTTTATGTTTCTAACTCTTAGCCTAATAATCTATTCGCTCTATACCTAAAACTCTGGCCACACATCTATTTGCGTGCCAATTTTTGTTGGCAGTGCAGGGGCTGCAACTGTAGCCGGGCACAGTTGGCTTTGATTGCTCAATATGCGTTTCTGGTGGGACGGTTGGCTTATTGTATCGCGGCTTTAGTGCGAATAGAGAATCTCCGCCCCCAATGCCGCCTCCGCCGACCAGGCAACACATAATGCCCACTGGAATGGATGGACCAGAGGGCCGTAAAATTGACAAAGAACTTAGTTAAACCGGACACAACGACATGGCCATCGCATCTGCGGGTAATAGTGGGAGGATGTGGGACTGGGAGGCGATTCCCATTGTTGTGGTAGCCCACGGGCCGCCGAAGGATTATGATTTAACTTGTGCCTACAGATAGTAACTGTGCCCCGGGGTTGCCTCAGTGGAAATTGAAAAGAAAAATAGTTCACACACAACATGAAGCCGTTAAGTGAATTTGACGCTGAACTCTGCAAAAAATGGCAATCCCCTTTTGGGGGGTATTTAATCAACCTCCCAGCGACCTCAATCAACCTCAAAGAGCTAACCCAGCTGGACAAACAAGCTCTCTATCTTTTCTTCTAATATTTTTCCCCAAGTCAATTAAAGTTTTGGCCCCGCAGGATGGGCAATCCTTTGGCAGACTCCTCGCATCCAACGCCGACAAATCGCAGTCCTGCGACCCAAGACTATCATTTATATTGGAGTGTAGGAAGGAATAACGCCGTTTCACCCTCGGCAGAGATTTATTTTCCGAGATTTTCGGGGGAAAGAGTTGTTTGTGGCCCCAGCCGCGTGATTATCCAGTGCATTGAACGCGGCCAGACATTAATTACCAGCAGCTGTTGGCGAAGAAGCCACTCCGCTCCAGACTTTGGAGCATCCCACTGGAGACGGATCCCCCGAGGCGGGGGTTGGGAAATCCCAACCGCATTTTTGCCTATTTATGAAAAATTAGTCCCCCTCCCATGGAAAGTAAAAGTTGAGCATTCTTCACCGCCAAGCGGAGTTTTCGTGTCATCTTTTTTGTCCCCGGGCAGTGACGAATTCCTCGGGAGCGCGTAGGTGTTGCTCTGCTCGGGTTTCCCGCTTTTGTTGTGGTTCTGGCATGGTTTTTGGTTGATTATATTTATCCAAATATCCGTGTGCTCCATGTGGCTCCCATCGGTCTCCAGACGCCCCTTTATGTTTGTATTACTTTTTGAGTGCGCTGCTGCGTTTATGGTGCTAAAGACATTAAAACTGTCATAGCGTTGGGCACTTAATTTGATATTCGAGCGTCGGGTAATTGGAACAGACTTGGTGTTGTCGGGAAGGGGCTATCTCCTTGCAGCGAGTGCATCGAGTGCGACGTGGAAATCATAACTGACAAATACTTGGCGGGCTCATGGGTGGCCCTCACGCAAACGGAAGGAAGGACGGAAGGAAGGGGCTTTTGGGCGGCGTGGGAGGCCACTTGGAGGGGGTAAAGTGAACTATTTTTGTCCCTCATAGCTTGCAAGTTGGGTAAACATTAGCTGGGACACGAGGGAGCCGATCAAGTTACAGATAAGACAGGGAAAAGGATGGTTCCCGGGCACCCCAGTTATTCATTATTGTTCATGAAGTGATTAATTTTATTTACACAACTTGAGGTATCAGATTTTCAGTATGATTCGACTAATGAGTTTTGTATTTAAAAAGAATTAGGGTATATTGAATTTGTATGAAAGGGAGAGGGAAAAGTTTCCGACCCCATTAGGTATACGGATATATACTGGAACAAAATACGGAAGTTACATTGAGAGCCAATATCTATTGTTGTTGCGAAAATCAGCAGGTTTATCCATACCTCCCCACGCTCATCCACAAACTGCGAAATCTAATAAGTACTCCTGACTTACCTGGTCATATTCTGGGCCTTTTTCTTCCTCTTTGGTGAACGCTGGTCCTGAGGCATGCAAAACTCTTTGTTCTCGGTGTTTTTTAAGCAGTAGATCGCCTCGACGCACTTCCTCAGTTCCGATGGTGCAGCAGATTCTTGCTAGACTTGCAGCAAAGGACACAGTCGAGCTTGAGCTGGAGAAAATTTTGACACGGGGCAGGAAATGCCTTGGATGCACTGCTGCAGGCCGGATGAACGATGGTTTCCTTGGATGACTCCCAACGCAAGTTTAAAGGCGTTTCCGTTGAGCGTGGAGATGTGGCCACTGGGGGAGGTCCTCTCGATTTAAATTTTCCTAGGCTTTGCATTTCTTTGATGCAGTGAATCTCCAGGTTCAGGTGAGATGATGCCTCAGATTCTTGGATGATGCAGGTGATGCAGTGAAGGCGACAGCCAGGTCCAAAGGGCGGGTGATGTCGTCAGAGGTGGCAATGATCCTCCATTGTCCAGTAGATCGTCGGCGGAAAGATCGGGCGGATCCAAAGCTGGAGAAGCGCTTCCGTCCAGGATATATGCGCCCAGGTCGGCGTCTGGCGAGGGGAACTGGTGAGGAGATAGAGGGAGAGAAGAAGAAGATTAGTTTACTTACCCAAAAAATCAGACTCGATGGAGCTTAAGTAATGAATTTTGTGCCAGAACTAGTTGGGAATTCTAATATCGCGGAAGGAAATACTCAAAGTTAATATGCCAGTATTTTGTTCGTAATCAGTATACAACATTTTTGATTTAGTATTTCCGACGTTCCTGCAAAATTTTTCCTTCCCCTCTTCCTCTAGTTCCCCGCCAGTCCCCTTGTCAAACGTCGACCTGAGCGCCTATTTCCTGGACGGAAGTACATCTCCAGTATCGAATCCGCCCAATCTCCCCGCCACCGATCTACTAAAAAAAGGAGGATCATTGTCACCTCTGAATCATCTTCAGCCTTTTGGACCCTGCTTTTGCAATAAGAGTGATGCAGTTACTCCCCTCTGTACCCCTGCAAACCGGTGGAAACCAAGAACCGGGTATTTATTGTCGAGACACTCGACTTTAATCGTTTTTACTCGCGTTCTATAATTTTTGACATGATGTTATCTCTTAATAGACAGATTTTTGGGGCCCATCCATACGCTGTTTCATGTATATAAATGGCAGCCAGAGAGACTGTTGTAAAGTTCATGATTGCCAAAATTACAATTCATGGCTCATAGCGCTGGGCGGGCTCCACTTTCCATCTTGTGCCATCGCTGGCACGTTTATATCGCGCCAATCTGCGGCATAAATCAGAATCATAGTCATCGCTGGCCGTTTGCAATTGCCCTGGCCCCTGTCCCCTGGCCCCTGGGCCATGGCCCCGTTGGCGATCCGAAAGGAACTTTCCCACGCTTTGGGCCTGCCACCCAAAAGGGCGGAAAGCGGGGCCATGAGTCGCGGGGATGCCATAAACCATGCGTCGCCCCCGAACATAAAAAGCTCTGGCTCTTTCTCCTCGTTCAACTACAATATAATAAACAATTTCCTGATAAATCGTCGGGGAGCCGGGCTCAAGTCTGCGATTCTGCAACTCACTCATTGGCATGCCGCGAATGGCGACGACGACGGACCATGAAATTTATGGCAAACTCAAATTTATGCATTTTAAAATGTAAGCGAAGGCGAAACAGAGACGTACGTGTCTAATGTGCGAATGGGTAGAGCCTCATTAGGGCTGCTGTTCCTCCCTCCCCCTCCTGGTTGGCACATCGCACACCGCATCCCACCTCCCGCCTCCCCCTCCCATGGGTTTCCGCAGCGAAGTTGCATTGTTGCACAAATAACTCAAGTTGCAACTAATTACGACGCATTTCGTACTTAACAACTGTGGCAATAAATTTCGAGCGTGGCCCATGACACGACTGACGTCAACTGCGGCGACTGCTGGTCGCCGTTTCCCGCCTCCCGCCTCCCCGGCATTTCCAGATTTCAGCCCAGATTCAGATTTTTTGCACTTTCCACGTCCATGTCCGCGGCCCCTCCTTGGCCGTCCTTAACACGCCTCGTCATCATATTCGGAAGCAATGCATCATTCTGGCTGAAAGCAAGGAATCGAAAAGTGCACTCAGCGAATCCAATAGAGCTGGCTGATCATAATGATTTATGGGATAATTTAACCTTTAATTATTTTATTGTACTTTGTAAAGAAGCAGTTAATTATAAGGGGATGCAATTATATTTTCCCAGGGTTATTTTATCATACAATAAAATGATATGCAGTTTATACTCGTAGTAAAAAGTGTGACATATTATAAGGATTTCTTTCTAGATAGATTAACAGTTTTTATCAGGGATCTTTCCCTGCCTCTAGCTTTTTTAATAGTTTCATAATTTTCCTAAAGATTCCCCCGGTTGTGTTGAGTGGAGCGTCTGGAGGGGAGCAGTTGCCATGTCCGCGGCATGTGTCACGATGGCAACCGAGTCACTTGCCGCAAATTGGTTTGCATTTCTCGGGGGAAGTGGCGGCGGGGAGGCTGATGTGCTGCCTCCCATCTCGTTAGTTGAGCTGCGTACGCAAATTATGTTCTGGCTGGGTTGAGCGGTGTCCAAGAGGAGCTCCGGGAGGGGCGTCAGGTAGCCAGTGTGTTGTAAATGGGTTTGACACGGGCCATGGATACGCACTGGGCCCGAAGAAGGCTGAAGGCTGTCGACCGGGCTAACCAGTCGGGATGTTGTGGTCAATTGAGTAATAGACAGATTACCTTAGCACTACCAGAAAGGCGTAGTACCAATTAAGAGAACTGGTTAACCGGGAAACTAAAGTTGCTGCTCAAATTTAATTCTTAATACTGTTTCCCTGAAGCCCGAGTTCCAATCATCCCCAAAACCTATCGTAGATTGTTCCCCTAACTACCTGTAATTAATATTCGTCTAGACCAACCCCCCAGAGCAACTTCAACCTCAGACGTCAAGTCAACAGCCCTTTTGTCACCTAACCGCAACAACTGCAGCTCTCCCACTTCGCCGCGAAACTCCGCGATGCGGATTCACGGGATTTATACGAGGCGAGGGTCGGGGAACCCCCACTCAGACACAAAACACAAATTCGCGACAAATTTGATAATGAATCGTATGGGTTCGCGTTTAATTGTAAGTCAAACATCGCAACAATTCCCGGTCACGCAGTGCGACAGAAACTAAACAAAAAAATAAATTGTAAAACCCTCCTTCCTATGGAAGCTTTTGGGCTGCATACAAATTGCTGCCCCGCCCACCTATCGCCTAATCAGGCAAACACATGTGCGCTCCATAATTACATCGGAGCGGCAGCTACGTGCCCCGGCCACTGAAACCCAATATTAAGAGCTATGCAACTGCCACACCAGCAGCAGCAGGAGCAACAGCAACAGCACCAGAAACAACAACAGCCCCATTGAAAATATCGTGCATTATTTCCTCCGAAATAATCCACAGACAGTGCAAAGGTGTCACCTGGGTGAATCAGTCGCGTGTTGCGAGTGCATTGGATGTGAGCAGGTGATCACCGCCAGTCACGGAATGCGGCAAATGGTGATTTTTATAGTGGTTCCAGGTTGTAGTCAAAATTACGGGAATCAAATTAAATTATATAATATCTTGCAGTTTATATAGATCTAAATATATGTTTTAACTTTTATTGAGCTCAATAATACAACTGAAATGTTTAAAAATTTGGCAAATTGTTATTTCAGAAGTAATTATCATTTTATCCAAGTTTTATCCTGACAAAACCTTAAACGTACAGGATACAATTTAGTATGATTATACCATCTATAAAATGCATTGTTTATGCCCATTTCTAGCTTGAATTTGTTACAGAGAATTGGTTAAAGACCTCCTAAACTTTACAAATATTAAAACATCCAAGTTCGTGACATTTAATCAGAAGAACAAAGTACAATTTCCCACTATTGAAATACATCCATGGGATGCATATTTGTTTTGCCAAAACTTTAGCTGCACTTGCCCCGGGCATCTCAACTTTGCTTGCCACTCTTCGCTGCATTCTGCCGCCAGTCCAATCACTTTGCTGCTAATCACTTTGATTGCCAAATCACCGTTTTCCCCAATTCCGCCACCCCTGCCCCTGCTGCCCCTGCTACCCCTTTTCCCTCAAAAGTCAGCAGGCACACCCCCGACCGCCCGCCACCTTCATTATTGCACTCATCACGTGCGCGTTGCAACAAGAGCAACAACAGCCACGCTGCCAATTGTAACAACAACCGCACAATCAGTCCGCCCTCCCCACCCGTTCCCTCCTCCTGGTTTTCCACCCAATTTTCCCTCCGTCTGTCTGCGGGCTGCGTAAAAATCAGTCGTCGTTGGCTATTGAAGTTTTATTGGGCAGCGTTTGTGTTGCCGTTGCCGTAGCTGGTTGCTGGTTGCAAGTGTATATTGGTGGCCGCTGTTGTCATCGGCGTCGTCGTTTCCGTTTGACATTTTGTTAACAATTTCGACCACAATGCGTTTTCATTGCAGCGCCCGAAAAAGCAGAACGACGATGGGCGGCTGCGTGTGAATGCCGAATGAATGCATGAATGAGTGTAGAATTCCAGAGGAAGGGGAAATTGGGGAAAATGGGGGGGAAAACAGGGCGGACGACAAAAGTTATTGCTCGGGTGAAATCAAACGAGAAATGCCACGGAAAGCTAATGAATTGAAACGTGCCAAAGATGCACCCCGAGCCCCGTGATTTTCTTAAGATTCCTTGGATCACACGTATATTTGTTTATCATTTTCCCCGGACTTTGTACAGAAATAGTCAAGGGGATCTTCAAAATATATTCATTGTTTCGTTGGGAGTCGCTTTAAGAACTGTTTAGTATTTCGTAATTGCACCCAAGCTGGGGAGACACACGTTCGTGTGCCCTGCTTCCTCGAGCGTCGTCAAATCTTGGGAGGAAAGTTTGGTTTAGCCGCTATCTTAAATGACTTATGTCAGACATTTCCCGGCTCACGGTGGCAAGGCGGTAGCTTCTTCGCCTCCAGCTGGCTGAGCAAGGACAAGGCCACGCACTCACTTAGCCACCGAGGCAAGCATCCAAGCCAAGCCAAGCCAGGACGGGCCGGGCCAAGCATCCATCCGCCCACACATCCACCCACCGGCAATCCCCTCATCAGCGGCAATGCGGCAACATTGTGCAGCTTTTCCACCGCTCTCTCCGGAGACAGTGACATTGCAATTCCGCCTGCCATTCTTTTTCAAGCACTTTCCTCTGAGCGCCCGGATCCGGACACAAACCCGTGCCCGGGGCACACTTGTAACCGTAGTCGTCGTCGCCCGGCTGGCCGCCCATTGTCACTGCAACGTTTGTTGCAAGGCGCAGCGCTTTAATCTTAAACACGCCAGCGGAACACTCGAGAATTGTCAAGTGGGGCTGCCTTGACTGCTCGACTGCTCGCCTGCTCGACGGCTGCCCTGCCACCAACTGCCGTTCAGCACTCGCCGGGCCCTCAAAGACAAAACACCGCCAACGGTGATGGCAGTAGCTTGCATTTCAAAAAGGAGTATTTAATATTTATTTTAAAATTTCTTAAAAATCCTACAAGTCAGTTTACATTTAAAACTTTCTATTGCACTTGTTGTTTATCATATTTGACTAACTAGACATCTATAGAAATTGGAATACAACTTGAATGTTAGATCTGATTTCAACGTATTTACCCTTACTTCTCCTTACTAGATTCCTGATAAATATCATTGAGATTTCTTTCTTATATAGTACCTCTAGAAGTATTCAAGATTCACTACTATTCCATCGAAGTTTATTACAAAACTAATGGTTTCATTAATTTAAATGGAAACTTTCCCTTATTAGATAGATCCCTGCTTATATACTCGTTGTAACTTTAGAAGTATTCAAGATTCACTATTATTCCATCGAAATTATAATACAACTTGTATGATTCTATGAATTTAAATGCATACTTTTCCTATAGAAGTATTCAAGCATCACTATTATGGACGCCCCTACATGACATCGTCAGTTGTCCTGGGCATACGCAAAGTAGACAGTTGACTTGCAGGCAGCTGTTGGAGCAGCCCGTCCCCGTTGCAGCCTTGTTGCAGCCCCATGCCCTCTGACCTTACCCCGCCCCCCAGCCAGGCCCTTCCCCTCCGTGTTGCTCAAGTGCCGTGCTGGCTTTGAGCACAGTCCTGATTTCCATTTCATGCCACGCCCTTTTGCGCGAAAGCTGCTTAGACACCCAAGTCGATTCTGCAAATCCTTTTTACCATCAAGAGCTCATCTATACCGCTTAAGGGATACGAATTTGGCCCATTCTGGTTCGAGTTTTGATGCCCTAGAACGGGTCTTAAAGATTGCTGGCTGAAGCTTAAAATTTATAATAAAGACAACATAAGCAAAACAAATCGCTTGCAATTTTGGTAGATACTCGTATCTTAAATTTCCCTAAAGGTCAGAAGCGCCAAGTGTATTCAGTTTCTAAACACGATTTTCCTGTTTGTTTTGGACTTGAATGGCGTGGCCCTTTTTGTCATGTGCGCATTTAATTGAAATTTCCGAACTCGCCCACTTTTTTGGGGCGGGGCGTTCGGGCAACCAACCACGCCCCTTTTACCAGCTATGCTACGCACTGGTTTTCGTCTTAGGGCGAATTTTAATTAAAATTTTCCCAAAGCATTCACGTTTCCCGACATTTTTTCCGATTGCTTCGTCGCCGCTCCTTTAAAGTGTGAAGATCCGAGACAATTTTCCGGTTACTACTTGGCTCGCTTTCCGCCCCCCACCGCCCCCGCAGGAGCTGGTGAAATATTTAACATGCAAATGAGTTTGGCTGTGCATAAAGTTTCGCTTTAAATGTGTTTATTTTAGTTACCACGCCCGCCTCCCGCCTTCCCGTCCCTGGCTAACGCATCGCTCGTTAAAAAGAGTTACAAAGTTGGTGAATATTTTAACACTTCTTCGCTGCGTTTTAACATTTATTTAGTCCCGGCCAGGATTTGCCTTTTGCCCTAACCCTTTCCGGCCTGCCCTCCCACTTCCCACTGCTGCCGGCTTTTAATGAGTTTTTCAATTTCAATGAGTTCGGTTCGGTTTGGCTCGGTTCGGTCCCTTTTCTGTCACTTCATTAGGTTACTTTCCCATCGCAAACCACCTTTGGTGCCCGCCCAAGGATGGTGGGCTAGGACAAACAAACATGGCTCGAAGTGATTCCATTAAAGCGGGCAAAGCACTCGATGCTGTGGGTCATTAATTAAAGGAGCTTTGACTCGCACTTGTTGTGTTGCCAAGTATTTATCATGGTGTAATTTAAAATGCGAATGTTAAGGACGTCACTTGGATGAGAGCTTACACTTGACAGGGTTCCTGTACGCAGCACGGTCGTAAATAACTTTCCAAGAACTTCCTCAGATTTCTCGGCTATTTTCAGCAGTTAATCTGATTGCTCAAAAATCGAATTATTTATCTTGGCCAGCCATATGGCCATCCATCCTGCACCTATGCCAGCGGCCCCCTCCTGCACCTCAGATCGATTCAATCACGACTAACTATAAACAGACTTTTCAAGGAGACTGCAAAACTTCACCTGCCACTCTCGGGCCGGCTCCTTGGTCCGGTGTTTGCTCAGCCTGGGATGGCGCCACACAGAGACGACTTTTGAGACATCAGCAGTTGGAAAACTTTTTGCATTAGCAACTGCCACCAAAGCCCCCGCCGCAAAATGAGCTCGCAGCTCGCAGCCGGCTTTGTCTTTGCTGCAGCGACTTCCCGCACGGATCCACGGGCTCGCAGCTCGGACCGGCCACTGATTGCAACTGGTGTCTGTGGCATAATTGATTCGCTAACCACCAAAGTCCGGAGTGCCCGGAGAGTCTGTAGCCGCCTGGTTCCCGATGCCGGTCCTCGAGTGGCTGCTGCAATGTGTATTTTGCCACTAAACGTTTTGCTGACAAGCAGCCACTTGTCCGCCCTCAAGCTCTCCTCGGCATCGTCGTGTTAGTCAATCAGTGACTTTTCTTTGGCAGCAAATTTCTAAATGAAAATGCAGCATCATTTATCAACATCAAAACGGCAAACGGCAGCACATTGGACATATCAGGTACACGTCAAAAAATAAAACATTCCGATCTATTTTTCAGCCTTTATTTAAGCCATAAAGCTTGCATGGAATAACAAAATCATATTTATTTCTCGCAGTATACTTGAAGAAGGACGGCAAGGAATGGAACTGCTTGTTGGTTACTTTTGAAGTGGCAAAAGTTGAACACTCAGCACTGCATTCTGCAAAGCAGCCACAGAAGGGACGTCGGATAAACTTGGCCCCAGATGCCACACCTTTTTAGCCACAAACTTGGACTCATTAGAGGGCGCCGGTGCTCACATCAAGAGATTTGCATGCACTTCATTAGCCGCCGTTGCAAAGACACTAAGAGTGTGCTCGCCCACATGGAGATGCCTCTTCGATCATCCATCCATGTTCCCTGGCCACATCAATGACAATCCCGAAATTGCTGTTTATTCTGTGGCCCCCGCACCCAGCCCCCGCACTCCTCCTCATTGTCGTCGTCGGTTGGGGCCAAGTCAACACAGCCCAAGTGGAAATAAATTACAGACGACTTTGTCATGTTGTCCACTCTGCCAAGTCAGCCTCCTCGGATGGTTGTCTCCTTCTTAGCGAACGTCTCCCCGGCTCCCGGCTGCCACAACAGCTCCTCACACTTTTGGCTAAATAATTGCAATTTTTATCGGAAAACGCAATAAATGCCAGGCAGCCGGAGAGCTGCGCCATGCGAGTGGAGTGGCCGTACTATCCAGCGACTATAGTGGTTATAATACTCATCGTCATTGCCATCGGACACATCATTGATGTTTTCGCTTAGGGAGTGGTAGTGGCGAAAGTTGTTGACCAGTCGTAGTCGTAGGATACACTGCGATGGGGTTCTATTGAATATTCCTTGAGTATGTCATGGTTAGGGTTTTCATAAACCTCATAAGAAAAGAATATAGCAGGTTAAAAGCTACAAACTATATTCTGAAATCTGTACTCGTCTTAAATATGACATGTAATATAAATTTAAGTATTTTTTTATGTTCTGGGGATCATTTTTCGTATTTATTTATTTGGCAAATGAGAGCTGCTAATATAATCTAAGATAATCCTTTTGCGCGCCATAAAATAGGTATAATATTATGATAAAATGTTCATCTATAAGTCCAAATCTTTAAATAAAGAATGCATAAATTTTCAGAATGTTTTACACATCTTAGGCACCTTGTTGTACCTAGAGAAGCCAAATAAAAAACGTTTTATTTTCATACATGCTACTGCGAAAAGCAAAACTTATCAATAAAAAGTTTGTGCAACTTTATCAGAGTATACGAACATCTGGATGGCAAACTTTTTGGGAATTTCTAGTTCGCATTTGGCAAACTTTCTGGGACAGACGTCTCGGCTCATATGGCTCGGCACTTAATTGGATTTCTGCTAAAATTGCGTTTATTATTGTGGTCACTTTGCCGGAGTGGCATAGCCTCGCAGTAGCCGCCGCCGTCGCAGTCGCAGTCGCAGCCAGTGGCTGTTTATGAGGTGTGAAGGGGCCAATCATCTAAGCACCCATTCCCACCAGTCGGTTGCCCCAACTCGATCAGATCCCCCAGTCCTCGCCACGATACATAAGTAGCTGCTGACCAGGCGGTAATTAAGTTTTTGGCATGCCCTTGTCTATGCATACCTTGTGGTTTGTGTGGTCTGTGGCCGGTTTGGCATGGAATGGCTTGAATATTATGGCTGCGAGGTGTTTGGCTGGTTAAAGCCCGTTGGCTTTAAGGGGAACCTGGCCGATTGCGGTAGCCACTTGGGTGCACGATTAGCTTGCCTGTCGGTCCATCATGCTGACAACCGAAAAATCTCATGTCAATTGCAGGACATAAATCACCCAGCTCCCAGCACCCAGGACCCGGCTAGTTGAATTGAGCAGATGTAAATGCGAGATGCTTTGAGAGCGAGCGCATGTTTATCCAGGTTGACTTTCTGCGAAGGACCTTTGGGTGCGCTTGGGGCCGTCGGTAAATGGCGACAATTTGTAAAGCGAAGGTATCCTGAATGGAATTCTCGCCGCCCCCTGGGCACACACATGGGTGCGGATGCTTCTTATTTGTCTGACCCAGATCTGCTACCCCTTACAATTTAAGAAACGCAGGTGGTCAAAGTCCTCTCAATGCGAAAGAAAACTAAGTATGATTTAGGGTACATCCCAGTTGAGACGATGAGCTTGGGTTTCGAGGGGGAGACCGGACGTCTTGATTACAGTTTCCGAGATCCGTTGAATGGCATTTTGATAGGTTCTAATGCAGCTATCTGGCGACGCGATGCAGTCCACTTAGTGCTAGTTAGATCGAGTGCACTTTCCATCACTCCCCACCCCCACCCTCCGGCCTACATTTAACTTATCTGCTGTACAAATTTCCCTTCCCCCGTCCCCGTTGGGGGCTTCTTTATGCAAATCTCAGTCCTTGAGCCTGGACACTTTCGTCCCTCGTTGGATTGTTGGCTTCACTTTCCTGCCATAATACACTTGATATATACGAGTATTTTTGCATTCTACTCGACGTTGTTTCGTTTTGTGACAAAGTGTCAGGAAGGGTCGCCCGGTCGCCCGGTTGCTCGGCATTCCGGCCATATCTTGTGTTGAATTATATTAAAAATTACCGCCTCTGCCTGGCACACTCGTTGTGCCTGCGAAGAGCTCTCGAGATTTATGGCTCCGTGATTATTGCTTCACTTGTCTGGAGATAGAACAGAATCTGTCTCATAAATCCCACGTCACTTTGGATTGGTTTATCATCCCAGTTGGGGTGCGGGTCGCACTCCTCGCTCAGGATTTAAACCCAAACAACTTCCGGTCTTCCCTCCCCCCCATCTTGTTGTATATCTGCCATCGCCCCCGCGCCCTGGGCCATACATTTATACAATTAAGCACTTAATTGTCTGACAGGCAAATTGCTTTGTCAATATTTTCACC
The DNA here is from genome assembly GCA_021223825.1 of Drosophila ironensis. Taxonomy (NCBI): domain Eukaryota; kingdom Metazoa; phylum Arthropoda; class Insecta; order Diptera; family Drosophilidae; genus Drosophila; species Drosophila ironensis. The sequence goes on from JAJJHQ010001334.1 coordinate 444,406, forward strand.
AAGTCACCGACCCTCTATCCAGCCATCTGTATATCTATCCATCTATGGAGAAAGCTGCGCCTCCACCCCCCCTGCCGCACGCACTTCTGACAGCCTCAAGTGGCGGACTTCATTACCCAAACCATGGCCCCAGAATCGGGAGGAGCAAAACCATCAAAGAGGCTTTCAAGTTTGACCACAAGTGTTGCTGTTGATGTTACCTAAAAAGCTTCCTTTTTCCTGCCATCGGAGAGAGACGGGGACGGCGACGGGGACGGGGGCGTGGGTGGTGTCTGCCTCGTGTCACTTATAAACTTCACTTTAAGCTGTCAATATTTATAAATATTTACACGCCACGAACGGTGCGTCCTGGCCTGGGTGGGGCCACAACAGGGTCTCTGTAGTAGCACTTGGTGGTTGTACGGCTCTGGGACTAGGTGGCTTATATTACCAACAGGATACAGACAGGATAGAAATTTTCTACGAAAATAAGCAGCTTTTTGGCTGAGAATTCATAGGGCTTCAAGTGAATTAAAAAGACCGGGCTTTTCGGGTCTCGTTAATTTGTTTGATCAATTTTCTTGGAGATTATAATTTATAGTAATTCCAAATTCATTGAAATTGATTAAAACCAAAGGTTGATTTAATGGCTCGACATCAGCATATTGCATCCACCCCTAGACTCTTTCGATCGGCATAAATTGTTTCTTTTACACAAAAAGGTCAGGCCAGAGGGGTTGAAATTGCCAGAACCCACATCTGACAATCATTAGGCGTAATAAATTCTTGCTGTCATCCATCTTAAACCCTTTAGATACCTTGGGCCTCCGCACAAGAGGCATGCGTCCGGATAACAAAGGAAAACGATAAAAGACAAGAGTTCGCTTCCTTCAAGGCTCTCAGATTCGGGGCCATAAATGTGCAACATAATTCTCGGGCCCTTAATCCGAACGATATTTTTATGCAAATTGTAATCAAGGAGCAAAGGGCACACGGAGCCGCAATCACCACATGGGCATATGCCGAACACAATTCGGCTCAATAAAAAGCGAACAAATGCCTCCTTGGGATAAGTGTTAAATTTACAATTCCAATTCCAACAATTCCAATTCCGCTTCCGCTTTCAATTTTCCAACAGTTGTGCCCCCCGAAAGACTTTAAAATCGAACAATGGTCTGGAAAATTTTGAAGGCTTAACCGAGGACCTGACAACAAAGGCCTCTGATGGGGACTTACGGATGAATGCCGCAGATGTTTAACACATATTTTGCTCAACTATTTAAGCTGTTGATTTCGACGCCCAATCAAATGAAATTATAAAAAAAATGGAAAATCAATTGTTCAGTTGGTGATCCGTATATTCTCGGCATGATTCCAAGGGTGGCCCAGGCACTCCGTAATGAAGTCATTAAGGGTTGGTAGGTTGGTAGTTCGCTCTGCTCAGGTCCTCCGTCTTGGCATCTTGGCATGTGTGTGGTTAACTTTTGGCAAACACAAAGGTCCATAAATGTTGTCGCTCCAGCCGGCAAATGAATAAATTATCAACTATGTGAGGTAGGAAAAGTCCTTCGGCCCCATCTCATTCGGGTAGTTGACTCCTCGCCGTGAGTGTGCTCTAATTGCAGCTCCTTGTCGTCAGGCCATTAGAACCCGGCCTAATGGCTCTCATTGAGGGAGGAGCGGGTGCTGGGCGGCCTGAACCGCCCAGGTTGGATGGCAACTTAAAGTTGGAAGAAGCCACAGCAACATTAGCGCATAAAAAAGGCATTTGTAAGACATGAAAGGTACTCAGTCAAGCGGCCGGGGGCGGCAGGTGCTTCCCTTCCACCATCCCCCAAAAGCCAGCAATATAAAAAGGCTGAATTTGGCTTAAAGTGTACCCTGTAACCTGGACGAAGATGTTGGGCTTCTGAGTGTTTGCTGAATGCATAAAAAGTGCTCTTAAGTTTGGGATTAGGCAAAGTTTCGGAGATGATTAAATTCTCTGAAATATTTAGAAAGCTTTATGTTATTTGTTCGTCCTTTATCTTCTCACTTGAAGTTCAGCTTACCCTTAAGCCTCTGCGGGGTAGCAAGCCGGAAAAAAAGGAAGACAAATCAATGCAGGTGTCACAAATGTCAGACGACTGGCTTTGGATCCATACTCGTCCCTGGTCGGGGGATATTAATGTCGCCAAGTGAATTGATGATGCCGATTGTTGTTGTCCCAGGACATAAGCCGATTTGCCATCTTATCACAGGCTCTGTCGCTCCGGAATACAACTCCGATTTCAATCTGGGAGGCGAGCTTTCATAATGGGCTTCCCTCCGCCTTCGATTGACAGGCATAATAAATCATGTGTTATAGTATTAATCAAGCCGCTCGCCAGGTTGTCGTTGCCGTTGCTCCTGTGCGAGTGCCTTTTCTTGCTGCGGTAATCGCATGACATTTATTGCAGTTATTGCTCAAACATCTCCTCCGACTTTCAAGCAGCTTTAAGCGGAATCCGGGGGCCCTGTCCCTCACTCTGTGGCTGTCGCGAAAGTGTCCTTTAATTGCGCCTATTTTATCTGTTGCCTTGCGACTTTGCAGCCGCCTTTTCCAGGCATTGTTTCCCTAATTGCCATTTGTCGCCAGTGTCCCATACAAGTGGAGCGACCGACCGACCACCCCCCGTCAGGACTTTTCTGTCTGGCCGTCACATTAAGAACTTGTAAAGTTAAATTAAGTGTTTCGTCTAGTAAGCAGGAAAAAAGCAATGCCAGCAAAAGCGCCAAGGAGCTTGCGAACTTTGAAAGGATAATTAGGGGGCGCTGTAAAAGTAGTTGAAAGTTGAGCCCGGCAAACGTTTTAATGTCCTTCCTCGAGACTTACACGAATAATATGTAAAATGCATTATTTAAAACTGTAATCATATTGATGGTAATTAGGGAAATTTATAATCGCAGTATTATTTGGAATAATCTCTTTTGGAAATAAAATATATTACTATTTGGCAGCATAATCTGTTTATGGCAATTACAGGGCAGCATCACATTTAACATTTAAAAACCACCCATGCAATTCCCGTGTCACATTGTGCTGCCAATATTATTTAATTCGCAGACAGTTAATTGTAATGCAATTAAGGGATTAGTTGAAAATGCCATTAGGACTGATTGTTGCCACGACAACCAACAACGCAGCGATGAATATGCTTGAGGTAAATTTAGTGTACCAAAAGCACTTCAATTTTGTCTCCAAGGCGGAAAACATGGATGCATTTTTCAATTATTTAAATGACAGGCAACAAATCTTAAGTGTTTACATGATTTGCCTAAGAGGCAGCGGCGGGCAACTTAATGTGATTGCTGAAACTCATCGAAGGAAAGCCCAGAGTCGGAGTCGGAGTCGCAAAACCCCCGGGGGCCTGGCCAGGACCAAGGACCAAGGACAACTTGTGGGCTGTCCGCACGGTCCATTTAAATAAAGCAAATGTTGACTTTCCCCAAACTACTGTGATATCTTTGGCCCCCAACACTGCTTCTGTTTTTTGTTGCCCCTCCTTTTTTGTTGAAAATAAATTTCCTCGCTTTCTATTTGGCTTTCCATTTGATTTGATTTTTAGCCTAGGTCTACTTATATCGGCCGACGACTGTCCGGGACTTCCTCTTCCAGCTGATATCAGCAAAAATCGCAAATCAAATAAAGCAAATTGAATAAGAGACAAGTGCCACGCCCCCTCCTAAAGTTGGCAGGCAGGACGTGATGTCGGGGGCGGGGGCGTGGCACCGGCTCAATAGTACAAAATTAGTTGGTAGTTCCGTGCGGCCGAACGTTGTTGCAAATGCGAGGACAGAAATCAAAATGTTCGCATAAAAGAATTATCTGTGCTTAAGTTAGATTATCCCTGGGCCATAGAATCAAATTGGCAATTGAATGGAAAGATGTCGCAGATTCGATTTGCCAACTTTATTTTCCCGCCCCCTGATTTGGAGTTCGAGTGCCACTTGAAAAGTTGTGCCCGGCCCCAGTATCTCAGCATCCCTCCGCCTCTGCCTCTGCCTATGCCTCCCGAATGCATTTTCTTTTTATCGAATTTCATTTGATTTTCTGTGGGCTTAGACAACAGCAACAACAAAACGCCAACAACTATGTATTCGGCATATGTTGGGGCGTTTTTATACAATTTTTTTTGCCTTTTCGGGTTTAGGGTTAGACAACTGTTGTGGGAGCCATAAAGCAGAAGGTGGCTGGAAATCGAGATTGGGGAAGCCCATTAACGTTGTTGGGGGATGAAGCTACTTATCAGAGGATTGGCAAGCGCAGAGCTTACCCAATAAATCATGGGATATATCTAACCTGTTTGTATTTTAAGGAAAATACTCTTTTACAGCGGGAGGAAGTCTATAGAACTTACACACAATATGATCCTCAAGTTGCTCAACTTATCTCGTATTTGTATATTCGGTTTTAGGCTGCATGAAAAACTTCACAAAGATTATAAGGTAATTAAATCAGAGGATTAGGAAGTCTATAGAACTTATGCTACACACAATATGATATTTAAATTGCTCAAATTTTATTTATATGTTCATTTTTAGGCTGCATGAAAAACTTCACAAAGATTATAAGGTAATTAAATCGATCGATGATCATTTCTAGCACATAACTGCGGCGCCCATTTTATCGGACTTGGTGGAATCCAGTTCCTGGAGCACCGAATTCAGAAGGCTAATTTCTTGCAGTGCAAAGGTCAGAATGCGGTCGATATCATGGCTCTTGAAAGTAGGGGGTATGTCTACGGGTAGATTGGCAAGTTATATGGCTTATCCCAATGAAATGCGATCAAAACTTACCGCGGCGCTTGCACAGCAGACGGTAGAGGATCTGGATGCCGTCGAACATGCGCTCCTTGTCGAGATTGTAGTTGGACGTGGTGTCCTTGCAGGTGCTCAAAATCTTCTCCCACTTCAGGCAAGTGGTGCGTGAGTGGACGTAGGAGCGCTCCAGCCTGGCCAGATCGTTTTTTAGGCCCAAAACTGTGAGAGCCGCATCGCTGGTGATCTGCGACATCCGCTGGCGCATCTCCTCAATCTCCCTGAGCTTCAGGCTTTCCAACTGGTTGATCTCCACCTGGGCGAGCACTGCAAGGAGGGTGGAAAACAATTATTGAAATACTATATCGCAAGGTTAATGGGCTTATTGATATGGTTCTGGAAACACACAGCTTAAAATACAAACTCAAAAGACAAGAGTCAAACTTCAAAAAGTGGGAAGATTATTTAATTTATTTGCGATGTTAAAAATAGCTTCTGGGCGTTCGACAAATTTATAATGCAATTGTGTGGGATGGTTTATTTGTTGGCTGTCGAAAATAAATACTACTAAAGCTTCACATGCCTTCCGGCATTTTTTCAATCAGAGGCCTTGATGTGTTAATCCCCACTTTTTTTTTCGGCTTCATCACCACGAGAGTGATATTCAGATCGGTGTCCACACTCATCATTGCACCAGCATTGTCAAACTCGCCGCAGTAATTAACGGCCGAGAATATCGTAATTAACTGTCGCTTAGCAAAGAACTCATAGCCATCCTCGACGACCTGATGGGCACGACAAATGAGATCGAAACTGAAGCGCGCCAGAAATGTCTCCACGATGTCCGTGCCAAAGGTGTAGCTGACGCCGCGGGAATTCTTGCCCCATCCCAGGGTCTGTGGGTCCGGGTCTGCCCACAGGAGGTCGCAGAGCAGTCCACTCCTATCAACTTCGGCTGGTCTTTGCAAAAACAAAATGTCATTCATGTCGTGCAGGGATGGACTGAGACCACCATGGCAGCAAAATATTTTTTTGTTGATTATGGCCGCCACTGGTAGGCAGTCGTAGCAGTCGACGAACATTCGCCATAACCGAATCGTGAAACGCCTTTTGCACTCATCAAAGAAACCATAGAAGCGGTTTATCGGCGCCGACTCGTGGTTACCTCTCAGGAGGTGTATGCTCGCCGGATAGCGCACTTTGTATGCCAGTAAAAGCGTTAGGGTCTCGACCGAGTACTTGCCGCGATCCACATAGTCACCGAGCATGAGGTAGCGCCTATTTGGGGGATGGCCCGACGTTTCAAAGTAGCGCAGCAGGTCGTTATACTGGCCGTGTATATCACCTAGAACGTTCACGGGGGCCTCTACATGTAAAAGCATAGGTTCAGACATTATAACCTCGCGGGCAACCTTCAGCATTTTCACCAAATCAGACTCGGGTACCGACAACCGTTTATCGAATTTCCAACTCAGCAGCGAAGCAATCATTTCGTCCAAATGTTTTTCTAGCATTTGTTCCTGGGCGCTATATCTCTGATCTGAATGCGATCAATATGTGGATAACAAAATAATGCCCCGACCTAAAAAATTAAATACTAAACTGACACTTTTTGTCGAAACTATTTGACGGGGCTGCCGGTCTGTCAAAAGGGGAAATCCTAAAAAATATGCTACCCCTAAGAGCGCGGCTCTCTGCGATGTCATATCATATTGTACTATATACGAGCTTGTAATTAACTTTTAGTTTGTAGGATCGATTATAGAACTTACTCAAGGCATCGCATCTATCAATGCAATCTTTGACAGAAACAAAGATGTCCGAGACCTCGACGACATCCTCGAGAACCTTCTCATAAGGGTTAAACTGAGCCACAGTGACTTTCAGTTCACTCCGAAAATTATTTAGCTCGGTTAACGAGGTTTTGAAGTAGTCAATATCTTTGATGAGCTCCTCGTGCATGAGCGCCTGCTCTTGAATAGACTTGTCGGAGCTGCGCTTCTTGTCGGCACAATCCTTGATAAAGCCGTTGACCTCCACAAAGCGTTTGCGCAGGCGCTCCTGCATTTTGTACATCTTCTGCATGCGCGGCATGTTAATGGCCGCCTGGCGCTTGGCATCCGCCAGGAGCTGCTTCTGGAGCTGCTTCATGGCATCGTACTCGCGCAAATTGGCAATGTAGATCATCTCAATGGACTCGCCAGCCGAGTCCCAATTGGGCGGTTTGCTGTTGCATCGGGGCAGATATAAATCCTTGGGCATAATCGGAAAGGCCTTGGAGACTTACACGAAGAACTGATCCTGCTGGCGCGACACGCAATAGTCCTCCATGGCCTGCTCGGGGCTGAGATCCAAGTCGCCGATGACATCGGTCTTAAGAGTTGGCTTGTGGCGCGGCATCTTGGCTTCTTGTTTTTAGTATTTTTTTAATATAGTGAAATGTGCTTATATATTACTGTATTTTCAAAAGTATCTGCTGGTGTTTACACTCAAAACGTTTGTGTTGAGCTGTAGGTCGCCGACTACTTTTGCTGAAAACTAACAATAATTCCCACATAATATTTTCTATTTGCGTTAAGGATTACTTATGCTACTATTGAATCTATGAAAATTTCTCATTGGTTTAAATAGATAAATGATAAATTATGGTCATAAAAACTGTGTTTGGAACTCATAGCATTTTCATGGCATTCCTTATTGTCCTTCCTGGCAACAGTCAGCCGTTTTCTTGCCTAACAACCATTGGCAAGGTGATCGGCCATAGTCCTGGCAACCAATGTTTTTTTGTGTCCCCAAAAACCAAATCATGTTCCAAGTAGGTCTTGATTAATTTTATTAGTAAACACTAATTCATTCACCAAAGTGAACACAAAATACACAACATACACAAACACACGTTGTCCTTCATAGTAACCACAAAAAACAAAAAAAAAAAGACAATACTAACCACCAAACACTCACCATTGCTTCAAGCCGAAGCTTTTACTTTCCGTCAAGGGCTCCAAGATGCCGCGCGTGAAACCCACCAAGAAGGTCGATGTCCTCGGAAATCTGGATCTTCGCCCGGAGGAGGCGGTGGGCGACTATATCTGTTCCAAGCAGCAGGACAAGTTTTTTGTGTAAGTAAAGCATATGGAATCAAAAGGATGCATTTAATAATTGGTTCTCTGAAGAAAACCCCCAAATTCGGACTCCGCCGGCGATTCAATCGAGTTGATTTTCGTCAACAATGTCCGGGAGCACGATTCGATGATCCAGCTGCAGGAGGAGATGTTGGCGAGTGCGAAGCGGCAGGCGAAGATGAACTCCACGCGGGTGCGGGCCATGCACAAGATCCAGGAGAGGCTGCGCAAGCGGTTCATCGAGGTGAACAGCTTCATCAAGGACTGTGTGGACAAGAAGCAGGCGGCGGAGAAGACGGCCGCCGAGGAGAGCATCTACCATCAGGAGCTCGGCGAGGGCATTGAGAACTTCAAGAGCTCGATCAGTGAGCTGAAGGCTTTTCGTGAGGCTCTCAAGGCCACCGTCCGGGAGTTCCAGCCCTACGAAAAGGTCCTCAACGAGGTAGTCAAGGTCTCGGACATATTCGACTCCCCCAAGGATTGCATCGATCGCTGTGATGCGTTGAGTGAGTGATGCCCAATTAGCAATAAATTGTTGTTTATTTGCAACCCATTTAATGACAGTGTTGGCGCAAGTGGAAATCAGTCAGCTGGATCAAACGAAGCTGACAGAGATTGAGGAAATGCGCCAGCGGATGGTACACATCACAAATGAAGCAAGCCTGACTGTTTTGGGCCTCAAGAACGATCTCTCCAGGCTCGAGCGCTCCTACAACGAGTCGCGGCTTCAGTGCCACAAGTGGGAGAAGATCCTGGCCAAGACCAAGTCTGCCATAACTAATGGATACATGGACAAGAACCGTACTCTCGATGCAGTCGCCAATCTTTACCGCCTGCTCTGCCGTCGAAGAGGTGAAACCCTTAGAACAATTTTTCCAGCCTATATAGTATAACTCTGTTTTAAGTAGATTTAGCGGGAAAGACATTCTCCTATGAATTCGAAGAACAGCTGGACTTTATAAAGAACGAGGTGGAGATTTTAAGCGGTGTGTTGGAGCAAATCAATTCGGAAACTGAGACCAAGCAGGAAGCCAGAGACGACACCGTCTGCTAGTTTCCGCAACGAAATTGTAGAATACATATCTCAAGTCTCGGTATTTTCCAGAAAATTATTTAAAAGTATCTGTGAGCTATATCAGATGTTTTGTAACAGAAAGATAAACTCTCAAGCTGTTGACATATATATTTTAATTTCTATAAGCATACTAAAAGAGGATATTATCCGTATCTTCTTTCCAAGTTGGTTTATATACTTTTTTGGCCAGGACCTGCGAGTGCAGTTTGTTACTTTTATTAATTGCTCCATGCTCTGCATTCACTGGTTAATGCCACTTTCTAATTGCTTTTACCTCATAAATCTTCCGCCCAAGTTGCTCCCAATGGCTTTTGTCCGGGTTCGGTCCCAGTCTGCGCCCGGGTCCGGCTCTGGGTCCGGCTCCGGGTACGGGTACGGGTCCGGTTTTGTCGCGTCTTGCTCTGCAGTCATCATAAGTCACCAAATTGTCGGACACTCAAGACAAATGTGATGCTGGCTTATTTAATTAGAAAGCTGCAGAGAGACAGAGCGGCGAAAAGCAGCATTTAACGAGCAGGGTCTGTGCATCAATTGGACATTTAGCCCAAAGTGCGCCAACTTCGCTTGACGGCTTTTTAATTACGTTCAGGGCCAGGAAAGTGCTGCACAGCACAGCAACTGCCAGAGCCACTGCTATCACTTCTCTGCATGACAATTAGCGACTACAAAAAATACGCCGCTGTCAATTGGAATTTTTTTGTTCTATTTTCCGCTCTCGATTGGAAAAGTTTTTTAATTACCCCGAAACGAGGCAACGTCGGACGGGAAGTAACAAATGCAACATATCTGCCGACGGCTCTGATTTTCAATTATTTATTGACAAGAGAGACCCGGTTCGTCGCTTAACCTGTCGACCGCCTGACATGATCTCCACTTACCACTTTTCGTGCAAAAACTCACACGAAAAGTTGGCCCAAAAAGAGTTTTCGCCTGCCACTTAAATTTTTATTTTAGAATGCAATCCGAATTGGCTTTAATAATTAATGATGGAAAAGCGTTTGGACAAACGCAATTATCAAACTGTTAATTGTTGCTCCCGGCTGACAGCGCTTTAATTATGCATAAATTACTAAATCATAAATTCAAATGCGGAAGATAACATTTATAAAATTGTCCAGCGGCAGTGTCGGGTGTTGGGCAAATGTCAGGCAACCAAAAATACATTTTCGAACATGCGACCCGGAAAACACATCTTGTCCACAAATCCACCTCCAACCCTTTCGCTCGGTCTTTGACATCTTTATGCCATGTCGGCTTTTGGTCGTGTTTTGATTCCCATTCCCATTCCCGCACCCGTTCCCGCTCCCGATCTCCAGAAGACACTTCCGCTGCGGCGACAAAGGTGTTAGAACTTGATGCATGGGAGCATTTTAATTAATGCTGACAGCTGAAAATGCCGCGGCCACCTTTTGTTGTGTAAATTTCATTGAGAGGCGGCGGACTCTATAATTATGATTCGATTGCGTTTCACGTCTCACGTTCCGCCTTCCATTTTCAATTTGCCTCAGCCTGTTGAGTAATACGTCATCAAATTAATCCGATTAGCCGTCGCAGTCTTGCACGGGACCCAAGGGGTTTCCACAGACTAGACACAAGCTGGAAAGCCCGAACCCAATATCCCAGACCGATGAATCAGATCAGGCCCAGACACCCAGACCCCCAGACACCCGGCCAGACGGTTAAGCCTTAATCCTTAATAGTTGTTGGCTCCTAAACTTTTCTTTTCTACGGTTTCCACTCCGTGTTTTTTTACTCCTTCTATAGTTTTTTGTCTCCAGGTGTCAAGTTGAATGAATGGGTCAGTCGGGAGTCATGCAACCACTTGGCTGGAAAGCTAATTAGTGCACTCAATTGTTCGATAAATTCCTGTGAAATGAATTAAGATTAACATTAAAACGAGATTATGCAGGATTATGTGGGAGCGCGAATAAATTACAAAAATGGAATCGCATAAATTCACTTTAATATGGGTAACCAGTTGATAATTTAGGTATAAATATTGTTAATTAATGTGCAGGATAAGCCGCGAAAATGAATTGCAACGATAATAAATGTCATATGTTAATGGCTTCTTTTTGAATCCATTAATCACGAATACATTGTAGACTAAATACGAAAGGAAATATATTTTATAGAAAATGTACATCAATGAAGATACAAAATCTATAAAAATAATAGCAATTACGAGATTGCTCGACCTTATAACAAGATTTTTTTATTAAAACCAGAACATACATTTGAATGATAGATATAATGGCACCCGGCATTAAGTAGCAGGCTAACTGGCGAAGGCCGTATCTTCATTATATATTGTCTGATCTTTATAAAATTTGATACTTGACAAGATATTTAAATTTTTAACTGTAAGCAGGAAGATTTATATCTATTACTCTAACCATTTTGGAGATATTGTAAAATTGCGATGGCGGATAATTTGAAAAATTATCTCCGTACATATATAACGGACCTAAAGCAAAAGGAATTACTTCTCGAACTCTTACCATTTTGGAGAACGAAGTGTTCAAACATACAGACGGACAGTCAAGCGGACAGACGGACATATCAACTCGGCTGTTGATGCTGATCAAGAATTTTATACTTTATACAGTCGGAAGTGCATCCTTCTTCCTGGCACATACATAAGGCACTTGGTATACAAATGCAAGTTTATTGAAAAATGCTAAGGACTGAAAGATGTTTCACTATATCCACATAGACCACTACAGGATGATGAATTATTCCGCAAAGGAACCATCCAATAGAGGGATTTGGGAATGGGAAACACTTGAATGTCCGTGAAAACTATTGTATTGACCCTGCCCTCGTCGCCAGAGTGCTAGCTGCATAACCTTTGTGCTTCGCCCGACGGCCACAATACTGCTGCCCGCCAGGAGGGGAGCAGCAACAATTTTCATTGTAATAACAATATATAACACACAAATTTGAATAACAAATTAACCCGCACAGAGTGACATTCGGGAAGTCTTTGCGCCCGGGCCATCGAATGTCGTGCTTGCGACCTGAAATTGCCATTCGACTTGGGCTCCCAAGTTGCATACAATATAATTGAATGCCTCCAGGATACACTCACATATTGACGTGAGTGCGGTGCACACAGCACAGGAGCTGGCAGAGCAGTAGCCACAAAATATTTGCTCATGTCGCCCCGACCAGACCGGGCCAGACCCGATCAGAACAGAGCAGCACAGAATAGCACACAGCACGGCACAGACCAGTCCTGACCAGGCTCTAACTGCGGCATGGGCCGGGCCCAAACAGCTTTCGACCAACAGCCAAATGTGACTTTGCAGCGTCAACGTCAATGTTGCATAAATCAACACACCGACGATGGCGCTGCCAATTTTGTGGCTCTATATCCGTCGCGCCTCCGCCCTCGACCCTGCCTCACATGCCTAACATGCCACGCCCCCCCTACACAGCTCCCTGCTCCTCCTCCCACGAAGTTGATTGAATATTTCAAGCTATGCATCTTTAATAATGCGCCACGACGATGACGACGATGACGCTGCCTCGGGCCTGTTTGTGGCACCGGCCATGCAAATGCAAATGTGCAAAATGCAAAGTGCACAGTAGCCGTCGTCACTGAGCAGAGGATGTAATTTGGGCGTATATTCCTTCTTCCTACACTAAACTGACCGATGTCCAAGTCCGATAACCGGGCACAGGGAACCGGACCTCGGCCTCGGGCCTTGCAACGCCTTCTAATCAAACATGCCATGACTTTTCTTTTCAGGGACATGTAAAAACTGCAACGGAAAATCATAAATACTTAATCGGCGGGTTGCATTTTCTCGGGGGTAACTTTAAAATCGGCAAGAAATTCAAATTAGAATTTATATACAGATTTCTTTGGATTCAAATTAAGGTCTTACATATAATAGTTTTAACTTCCGAGACCTTGTCTGTTTGTGTGAGAGTATCTAGTAGTTTTTCTTTCGTGGCCACCGAANGAATTTATGTATAGAGATTTCTTTGGTTTCAAATTAAGGTCTTACATATAATAGTTACAACTTCTGAGACCTTGTGTTTGTGTGAGGGTATCTAGTAGTTTTTCTTTCGTGGCCACCGAAGAGAAACTTTAAATTTTGAATTGAGTCCTGGTCTTGGTTTAGGTTTCCTTGTCGGTTTCGGTCTGGCAACATCTAATTGAATCCGACCGCATCAAGATGAAGTTCGTCTTTGGCGACAGTTTTGTTTGGGGCTAGCGACTGCTCAGACACCCCGAGCCAAGCCGATCCGATCCCTCTGCCCTTTGGGTCCATCCACTTTGTGTGTGTTTAGTTGACCGCAGTCAAAAATAGCTTTGAAAAACTTTGCCTGGAAGCTGATGTCGTTCGGGATGTCGGGGGATTTTCGGTTGCTAGCATCTTTGTCAAAGTCAAAAGTTTGTCATAGTTCAAGTTAATGTTCTGTGACTTTTCGCAGTTTTCTTTTCGCCCAGGCAAATGAACCATGTTTCGGATGATGTATTGATGTATTGCCAACACAGAGAAGTAAAGCGAAACTTTTAATAAGTTTGTCAATTGCTGACATAGATTGCATAACTTGCAATGGCTAATAGAAAACCTTTTCAGAAGGTAAAAGGGTTCACAAATTTAAGGTCTAAGTAGGGAGAATTATGGTAAATCAGGATCAGGATGCTAACCCGGAATTATTTAACTCCCGCGTTGCGCATACGCCCCGTTGCAGGCAAGTTCTGCGGCCATCAGCTTAGTGCGGCTCTGCTGCTCTATCTCCAAGATGCAACAATGGTTGAATTTAATTAAGCTTATGCTTTATATTGTTCGTGCCCGGGCCTAGGTGAGCCCCGGTTCGGGGTGTGTATTACACATACGCAGCGTGGTCCGAGCAGTACGACCATATACCCAGTGGGTTTAGCCACAGGAAATTAATTTGTGTCTGTGCATTTTATTCACTAGAATCTGCACTCGGGGATGGGTTCACAGACACCGCGCCTTAATCCCGAACGGAGCCACAAAAGTTTCTTTGCTGTTTGTTTTCCCAGGTTGGAGCGAACATGCATGTTGCCCGTTAAGTCTGCGTTACCTAATCATTTAATCACTGGCGAAGTTTTTGCGGGCACACTTTATAATTAAATTTAATCCTTTTCCCGCAGTATCTTATCGTATGCGAAGTGGGAATTTTAATTTGCTGTATCTATATTGTTAGCAGGGATTTTCGTGCTGTTAATTTTAAAGGAAGCCTGGGTAAAGTTATGGGATAAAGTTTTAACCTCAGATAATAGAAATATCTATTCAAATCGTTGTGCCGATTTCTATACCAATCGGAAACATGCCTCAACTTTGCGATATCATAACTTTCTAAAAGAAAATCTCAGAATAATAGGGAATACCTCAATGGAAAGCTGATTTCCTCACAAATGCGTTTATGTACTATACAGCAATTTAGGATAGGAGGTGTATCCGCTGAGACATTTATCAAAAGGAAAATGGCATATTTTCGTAACTTTTGCCCAGCTCATAACTAAAATAACCGGCAGCGGATTGAAAAAATAGGGAAAGGGATTGATAATTGGACTCCCCACGAAGAGTTTAAGTTATGGATCTTTGAATTAGGATAAAAATTTACCAAGATATGGCACCTAGGTGAAGGAATGCTCCAATAGCAAAAAGGGCTCAAATTCGGGATCATCCCAAATTTGTGGATAAACCGAAAATCAGATAATAAAAAAATCTATTCAAATCATGGGCCGGATGTCATCTGTGATGAAACCCTTCTCAGAAGTCCAGCTGAGATCAAAGTCTAGGCGACAGATTGGTCATTAAGAAGCAATTAGTCACACGACCTGTTCCGCAGGACCTCTTGATTAGCCGGGGAGGGTGTGGCAATCAAAATTACACCCTGTCAATATTATCGACACGCATTATAAGCTCTCAGATGGGATGACTACCCACCAAACGCCAAGCTCCATCCCCACGCCCCATCGCACTCCCATCTGGCCCAACACTTGAGGAGCCCGACCCTGATATCCTGCTGACACTTTAGACAGCCCGCAAGCCAGAGACTTTGATGCGGACTTCGGCGGTAAGCCGACAGGGGGGGCCATAGGCATGGGCCGGACCCGGGACCAAGGGCATTTGACAAAGGTGTGCGGCTAGCTGCGGAAGCTGTGCATAATTGGAAAATAGTTTGGACAGGCGACGCACAGCCGGTGGCCATTAAGTAGCTCAACTGACCGGTGGAGTTTCGGCTCTGGCCATGACCGAATAATTGGCCAAGAACTTTGGACGAGTGGGGGAAATTGCGTAATCACATCGTGATACCAATGCAAGAGGGTATTCATTAAAACTCGACACGACGCTGGAGCTCATCAGGCAGCACTTTAATATTCACTTTTCCATTACGTAAAAGTTGTGCCAGCGTATCTGGCAAAAGTTTTCCGGCGTTGGCTCATAAATTTCCAATTTTTAACCATGAACATAAGTTTTGCATGGACGACGGGAAGGAGGCAGAAGCTACCCCTCAGTTTTTCGAACAAAGCGCCAAACTCCGCAAATACACAAATCGGAAAACTCATTACGGTAATTAGACACGGGACTGGGGTGCGGATATACTCATAGGCAACAAATTTATGTGGATCAGCCTAAGTGCCTGTGCGGCTGGTGGAGCATTTCAAAATTTCAATATTTCAAATTGATTTTTGCCACCCCGCCGCCGCCGCCGAGCGCTATCATTTAGGCCAATTTGCTGTGGTTACCGGGGGCGTGCAGTGGCGGTTCAAAAAAGGGTGTTCAGTGGATGGTATACTCGTATTATTCGCGTTGCTTATCAACTGTCAGTTGCATTTCGCTCTTCTAGGTCAGTGAGCTTAAATGGGATTGCTAATTGAGTGGAAGGTGGTACGGAGTGGCCTGCAGGAAGTGAGCCCATCCAATTACACAACCACCGCTCACCCCCCCGGCGCACACATTGTAAACACTTCATAAATAATTTGTTGATAAATTTTCTTGCTGTTGTTGTTACTGCTGTCCGTGTCCTGTCGGACATGTTGTGAAATAAGGCAATAAGTGCATTGACAATGGCACCGTAATTATGAATTTTACATCGATAAAAAATGCATTTAAATTCATTAATTTTTGCCACAATAATAGTTCGCCTCTCATTATTATATATTGTTCATTATTGCGCCTGTCGCTACCCGTTATGGGGCAGTTGTTAAGTCCTTTAATTCATTTTCGAACAACTGACACTTACAGGCCATTTATTTTCGCCATTTAAGTGCCCCAGATTGGGTCGTTGAACCGCCAACTCCACTGACATCGATTCGCAGGCAAAACCGCAAGCTTTTCACGTTAAATTAGGCCCTCCTGTCCACTTCTCACGCCTGCGAGTCCTTGTGTTGCATAACATTGAGCTTTCGCTCGACCGCGGCATCCAATTTCCATTTTGTTCATGTTGGACTCTGTATATTATTATAGTGGGATGAGTGCGGAGGAGTCCCCCCTGGCCACGCCCTCTTTTCTCCGGCATCGCCTTTGGAAAATCGGTATGTGTCCGTCCGTCCGTCCGGTTGGCGTCGGTCCCTTTTGTCTGAGGCAACCGCATTGAAATTAACTTTAGTGCCATTTAAAGTTATGCGCTTCATAAATTTGCAAAAACAGTTTCAATTAAAATGCGGCCATCATAAAAAGGAAATGCTGTCGGCTCATATTGCTCCTGCAAATGCAATACAGTTGTTGTAGCTCTTCCTGCTCCCATTTTTGTTGTTATTCTAGTGGCCTGCTGTAGTTGTTATTTGTATACGCAGAGGCGAACAAAAGGCGCAGCATCCGACCGCACGGCCAATAATGCAGAAACCCAAGGGCGTGCGCCCTTTGTTCCCTATCAAAAGGGGGATCCAGTTTGCCATTAAAAATGTTAAATAACATAGCGAAATATGGGATAACTATTTTGTTTTGACTGAGTTTTGTTTTTCAAAGTTTGGTGATTAAATAAATAAAAAATTGGTAGATTGAAAACTAGATGGAACCAAAAAGGAACTTTTTTAAATGAATCCTGGGTTTCTACAGGCTATGCGAAATTTTATAGACCACTTCGATAAGCCTCTAGTTATAACTGATACATTTTTTCTTTTAATACATATATTTTATTATGTTTTGTATTTTTTTAAGGGGTAAAGAGTACCTATAATTTGGCACTATTTTATTTTGCATTGACTTATCTCTTAAATGCTAAAACATTCAAAAAAACTTGTTGTGGGAGGTCTTTTTTAAGGATTATATTTCATCTAAGGTATTGTATATTTAAATATTACATGATTATTTATTAACTGAAATAGTATGGAAAATAATTGTGAGGAAAACCTTTCTCACCTTCCTAAAGCAGTCTAAGCATTAAATACTCGTATTATGTTCAAGGTTTTGGTGTATTGTTTTATGTAAAGAAAACCAGGAAGCTTATGTGTTTATTTATTAAATTATTTTAATTATTTAAATTTGTTTCCCGCAGTTTTAAGGAGTGTTTTTAACGACATTTAATTGGCTCGTTTCCACCGTAGTGCATTCTTTTGATACTCTATTGATGGAAATTATATATTATACATTAATTCAATTCTAGACTTATAACCCCCTTGATAGAATTTGTATGGCCAAGCAACCATTATTTGCACAACAGGATTCCCTCTTTGGAGCACTCCAAGCTACGCCACTGTCAGCAAGTGATGTCTGCTTTGCTCCCTGCTGTTCTGGACTGTTCACAGTTGGATCGTTTGCATGGACTACGGAGCACATCCGGTTATCTGCCGTCCCGACCACGTCCACCACGTCAGGCGGGCATCGCCATCAACATAATTTGAATGCAATGCTTTTAATTGCAAACTTGCATTAATTATGATTGAACAATTTTAAAATGCAACTGCGCACACAAAAGACATTCCCGCCATTTTCCGCCATTTTCCCGGGCCGTGAATTTGCGGTGGCTCTTCCTGAAGCCGCGGAAAATGGGGCGCGCCTGTCAGCCTTTGTCGCTTTTTATCTATTGCTCGGCAGGACTTCAAAGCAGCTTGGGGCGACGCGTGGAAAATGTTCATTTTTCCCACTTTGCAAGCTGCTTATCAGGCCTGAAATTTCATAGGCTGCTCGCTCGCTCACCTTGGCATACCCCAAGGCGTTTGGGATCGATAAGGAGGCAAAGTTAAACTTAAATGGGATGCTGGCCTACTTGGATGACGCCATAAAATTGATCGAATTCGGGAAAGTGGCGGTAAATTGCCTAACCAGCGCAAGGGAAAGTTTTCTCAAGAAATTATGAAAGTTTTCAGGTAAGCTTGAAAAACTCTCGGGTAGGAAGGCGTTTCCAGAACTTCGCAAGAGAGCTTTAACCTTTTTGTGTAATTATGCGGTTTCCAAATAATTATTTAAGTTGAATTCCTATATTATTTAATAATTTGTGATGTGAAAAATAAATCTACATTGGATACATATGTATGTACCTATTAAAGTATTACAAGTAATTCTTGAGCAGATTTTTTCTGCTATTGTGGATACATACGTGTGTGTGAACCATTACTCAAAAATATAGGGAAACCCCAAAACGGGGCGTGGCGGATAGTTTCGACGCCCTATGTCAATACATATGGTACAGCAGCCCTTTAATTTTCTCACATACCTTACAGCGGTGGCGACGGTGATGAGAACGCGTCCATCAGAGTGATGATTCTAGCAGTTCGCGTCGTTTCTTGGCGATCGTCGGCATCGAGAGTTGGCGGATCCGATTATTAAGGTGGTCAGGGAATCGGTTACATGGACAACCGCGGAACAGCTGGCTATTGGTAGCGGGCTTGGATATCCGGTCGCCGGAATCATGTCGTAGTTCCTCTTGGCGCTGCGGATAGCCTCGATGCACTGCATCACAGTTGGCGCAGCAGATCCCTGGACACCTGCCAATGGAGACACTGCTGCCAACACGACGATACCGGAACGTTGAGAGCCAGATGAGGATTATGATCCTCGGCATCCACTTCCTTGACCAGGCGGTCGCTGAGATCTGGAACTGGTGGGCCCAAAGCTGGAGCTGCGCATCCCTCCTTGTCTAATCCAGAAGCTGGAACGAAAAAAAAAAATATAAAATTACTTACCCAAAAAATTGGATTTCTCGAGCTTAAGTAATGAATTTGGTGTCAGAACTAATTGGGAATTATTATTACGGCGGGTGGAAAAATTGGTTTGGCGGTTTGGAATTTGAATTTAATTTTTAACTGAATTTTAAATTTTAACTGATCGTTGGAAAGGCGGTTAGTAAGAGAAAATATTTAAATTTATTTTTCAAATATTAACTGCTCTTTGGGCTCGAATTTCTATAAATTTATTTTTCAAATTTTAACTGCTCCTTGGGTTTGTTGGTTAGCTGGTTTTGACAATTTGCGAAGAAAATATTTAACTCTTTTTAAGGATTTAAATGAGCCTTGGTATTGTTAATTGGTTTGAGATTTGGAACCCCCTTTTTACCATCATAGCCCCTCAAACTATGAATGTTTGGATGAACTCGATATTCAAATGATGTCGGTAAATGAAATGTCATTGCAATAATAAGTTAAACGACTTTATCTGAACTACAGCCTACAGTATGGCATCATCAGACCAGAAAGGACAATTAAGGGCGCTGACCAGGTAATATAATGCCCAACCGAATGGCTTCGTTTAAGCGGAGATTCGAATGGAAAAATTGAATTTACAGGTAATCAGACATGGCCACAAATGCGCTATAAGCAAATACAAACGCCGATGGCCACCGTGAAAAAATAAAATGGCTAACGAATTGGCCTGGAGGGGAGGGGCTCGATACGTTGGCGTCCCATTACACACGTGTGTTTTTCCGATCGGTTTTTTTTGCCCCAGCTGCCGTGATTTTTTCCCTCCTACGCCTCGGATCATAATTGTTGAATACACCGTTGACGATGCCTCCCATAAAATAAATCAAGGATAATGCCGAACGGAATTAAAAATTAAACGAAGTGCACCATTTACGGGTCTTGTTGGTTTTTTTCTTTTCATTTTATATATTTTTTGCCCGGCACTTGATGGCATCACGGAGGAGAGGACCCGGATGATGGCAGTCCGGGCTGTCTACGGGCATCCATATTGCATATCTCTCGCGTGTGTGCATAGCCGATTTTTATAGACGCTTTTTATTGCGCATTTTTCATTGATGTTGAAATTTTCGCCCGTTTTCTTTCGCTCGCTAGCCCGGTCGCCCGGTTGCCCTGTTCGCTGATTTTATTTGAATGAAAATTGGTGAATTGTATGATAGACGCTACGATTGGGCGTGGCAATGCGGGCGTGGCGTATGCGTAATATTTTACAACCAAGTGCCGGGAAAGCTTCTTCGCCCCCCTCCAACTTTGCCATTGAACTTTTTTGCTGGTGGGGGCTGGCTGGCTGATTGGGGTCGGAGGATGGCGGATGCCGGGAAGGAGACGTCGTTTGCTTGGCTGCACATCTGCTCGAGTAGCTGATTATATTTGGAGGGCAAACATTGTTAACTTTAAGAACTTTAAGTGGACCTAGGAGGCAGCTGAATTAAAAAATCGATGCTGCGACTCCCAGAGCCCTGTTGGAGCACCATAAACATTCAAAGCAAGGCCCATAATCTCCTTGAAAAATTCGGGGATAAAATAAACTTGGAGATTAATTGTGGCTGTCTTTAAAATCTAATTTATGTCCGTCGCCAAACAAAATCAATTTCCTCTCATAGTCCATATATTATCCTCATATTTGCCTGGCCCGCATTTTGTGGAAATGCATAAAAACTGAACATTTTTGGTGAAAAATTGTCAATGTAAGCAAACAAACAACCCAAAGGGCGCCCAAAACACATCCGCATCCCAAACTCTCCTTTTGGGCACCATCATTTATGTCAAATGACCCTCATTACTTTGTCTTATTACCAAAATAAATTGAGTTTTGGCTTAAAACTCTGCTTTGGGTCCTGTGGTCCATTGGGACTGTGGACCTCATGTGCAGCGAAATCGAATCATTTCCCAGGGACTCTTCTTTGTGCCAGAGTTTTCCCATTACCATTTTTCCCCCCAAAAGGTATTTTAAAGTGTGCAAAATTAAATATTAAATTCTTACATTTTTCTTTCGGCCCAAATTGGGAGAAATTGAAGTGAAAATTGAGTTTACCTGTGGCCCGAATGCGACGATAGACTGTATGCCATTGAAAATCCATCACGGGGCTGTCAAAAAGCAGTAACTCACCCACACCAACAGGCAGGCAGCCGCGTTACGAACTTTAATTGCTGTTGCCGCTGGCGTTGGCGCTGGCGCTGGCGCCTCGGTAAATGTGAGAAATGCCAAATCAAATATTGACAGAAAGTAAGCAAAAGCGCGGCGGCTCCTCCGCTCGAGCAACATTGTAAATTCGATTAAGTGCCACGCCTCCGGGCGCAGCATTGTGGAGCCATTAGCCGGGCTCCTTCCATACCCAATTTGCCAGTCCGGCGAAATTGAATTAAAAACGTTCCATAAAATGGCCGTAGATTTGATTAATGGCCTCCGTTCCGGGGCCTAAAGGACAAAATTTGCAAAAAGGGTCTCTCACAAATAAATGAAGGCCAAGACTGTCCATCCTCTAATAAAACTATATTCGATGCAAAAGAAACTTTCGAGGACTAAGGGATTAGATGTTTCCTAAAAATGTTACATTTTATATGCATGTGTAGCTGCTGCCCTAATCCATAATCCTGGCCCGAACAGGTCGCTTTTCTGAGGCTCTTTGCCTCCTAATGAAGCCCTTTCAGTGCAGTGCAAACTTGTCGAAACTTGAGATGGTTCCGCACCCACTTTTTCCCACAAATTGGGCAAGGACGAGACACATAAATTAGACGAGAACGAAAGTGTTCGAGGACAACTTTTATGCGAAATGAGGGGGGCGGCAAATGGGGTTCAGTGTTTCCATTTTTCAAGGGGGGGTAGTTTGTTTGGGCGAGGATGAGCCGTAGCCTTGGTGTGGATCGTAAAAGTCAACTGCCATATGGTGAGGTAACAAAAAATAACAAGCCGCAGTGGCAGGGCTTTGGCATTAGTCACCCTCTGGCGACACATTACCCGAACCCTCATTGTCCTTGCCAGCGGTGATCCTTGAGCAGGAGTAGGAGCGCGACACGGAGCAGGAGTCAAAACGTGCTTGTGGCACATAAAAGTATAAAAATATATTTCAATTAGTCGCATCTTTTTTGTGAGCGAGTGTATGTCAGTTTGCAGTTTGAATGCCCAACCATAAAACGCTTCTGGTTGGCGGTTGGTCGTAGTTCATTTCTGGTTCGGTTCGACATACTCGTAAATTATGCGACTGCAAATCGTAAATAATTTCTAGACTCCTAATAGGTTTTTACAGCTCTACCCGTCCCGAGGAGCAGCAGATGTTCCTGCCTGTTTTCATGGCTCATAAAGACACGAGCCTGGGCATTCCGGGAAGGGGTTCTATGAAATCTAGAAATATGATATGTCCGTCCGTCTCGTGGATGATGTGTTTATGGCTGGTTCGTCTGAATTAAATTGAAAGAAGTGCAAAGGGAAGACGACTTTATGCCTAATTAAATAAACTATTCTTGACAAGCCACTGACAGTGCCATGGGTAATCAAGAGCCCGGAACTTATTTGATTTTATAATTTTATACACTCAGGAAAATATTCGAGGAAAATAACGATTACACCTTAGTTTTTTATAGATTATATCTTTTAAAAATATCTATTACACTTGCAAATATGTAAAATTTTAAGAACATTTCCATTAAAACAGTTAGTAAGAGCAATAATTCAAATAATTTCCCAATAAATATAAAATTTGGCTTACAAAAAGCCCTATAAATTAGCCATAAAAAATCGTACAAGAGATTTCTAACAATAAATACAACTCCCCTCTGAATTTTTTAATTTCCGGCTATGTTTGTAGATTGCCATTTTTGAGGAGCTGCAACATATTTGGACAACCGGTCCGAAAACTGAATTATCCCTCCTATTAGGCACATTATAAATTCGCATTCAATCCCAACCATCACGATGATGACGACGATGATGGCGAATTAATTCAAACGAACCGTCGGTGCACCGCCTGAAACCGTCAAAGCGATTCAAATAAAATCAAACCATATTATTTTCACAGCATTTACGGTATGACCAGAAAGCACTTCCTGTCCCTTCTCGCTGCCGCACACAAATATACAAATATACAAATATATGTATGCAAAATGGATGCCGCTGTGTCCTGGGCTGCATATTTGGCTTTGTGTTTGCAGCGGAAATTCGCAGAGAATAAATTCAATTTGAATTTGGCCGTTTAGGACACCAATGGACGCTGGAAAAAATAAACCCCAAAACCTGTAAGCCCGGCTCGAAACGAAAACCGAAAGCCCAAACCGAACCAAAACCGAGCCCAACCAAAAACATTTTGATATGCCCAAAACAAATTGAATTTTCGCTGCCGAAAAAAGCGTTTTAGTGTTTTCCGTGTCCATTCGGGGGGCTGAGCGCACACTCGCAAAATTGCCTGCTTGCAGTATTTCCGGACCAGGCCGGCATCTTGGGCTTAGGGAATGAAAAAATAAAATTATTTTCCCGCTTGTTGGCTTTTTTTTCCCCCCTGACTTGTTGTTTGTAATTTTTTTTTGTCACAATCTTTAAATACTTAATGTTTGTTTCATGATTCTAGGGAATACAGAAAACTTTAACAGGGCATAGAAAACTTGTAGAATTTTTTTAAAATTGTCATTCCGATTTTATAATGTTGCCTCAACTGCGGCAGTTTCAGCTTCCTCTCATATCCGTGACTGTGCAACCATTTCCTTCAGCTCCATCAAATTTCCCACCAGGCTCTTGCGGCATCCGATGCCATTTTCTGCTCTCGACAGTGGCATCCGCAGTTAGCATTAGGCAATTTCAGTTACGACGACAGTCAGCAAAATAAAATCATTTCTTCTGCACGGTGGTCGTCTGGCCTGTGAGGCAAAGGAAAAATACTCTCATAAAATACGTAACGAACGACGATTTGCCTGCTGCCGTCTATTTGTGTATAGGCTGAGTTCTGGCACTTTGACAATCACTTTTTCGGGGGGTTTGTTGGGCCTAGTATGTTGAATAATATACATAAGATAGATAATATCTATAAGTAGCAATAGTGTTCACATTGTATTGAACTATCAGGATGACATAAGTGTTGAAATCTGCCGTATATCGTATAAACTCCAAGGTATCTGTAGGGGGTATATTCTGGTTGAAATGCAAGTGTTTGCTTGCTTCCAACGCCTCACATGTCCTGCCGGGCGGTAGCCCTGCATTTAGTTTCCCGTTCGCATTGCTTTTTGCATGCTCAGGCCGTTGGCAGATAGAATTTTCCGCTTTTTGTGTGAAAGTTTTCGCTCCCTAGGCTGGCTGCCTTTCCTTTTTTTGCTCCCTGGCCCAGTGAAGCGCGTAAATGGCGATGACAATGGACGAGGGCGATGGCGGGGCAGTGGGGGATTGGGAACTGGGGACTGGGATCCAGCGGGTGGTGGCAATGTCGCATACAGTGGAGATGTTACGTCTATCAACAAATCAGCTGCCAAATTCTTGTTCACGCGTGTAGCCATTGACAACGTTTGCCAATGTGCAGTAGCCCTATCTCTCCGGATAGATACGTATCCGTATTCCCCGCGGGCACCCCCATCGCCCATCTGGAACCTCCACAAATCACGCAACCTGCTGACGCAAGCAGCAGCAGCAGCAGCGCAGCAGCAGCACCAGTGGAGCTGAAACAAAAAAGAAAGCACGACGGCGACAAAATCAAATAAAATTGTTAAATTGAATAAAAATCGGCAGCTGGAAAACGGAAAAATATTTGCGCATTTAATGCAATTGCAGACGTGGGAATGCCGCCGCAGTCGAGAGGCCAATTTGTAGGGGTTTCCGAATGGAAAGACTACCCATCCGCCCCCCGAGTTCCAGGGGTTCCAGGGGTTTTTGGCCAGCGAGGCGTGCCGTAATTAATGGCCCATCGCTGGCATCGTTTTAATGGACAGATGCTGGGCCGGCCAGAACGGGCCGCAATGCCGCATAAAGCGATAAGGTCTTCATTTGGCATTCTCATTGGTAACTCCATTAGCGCCGCCATTGAGCGACTCACATTAAGCAAATGTAAATGGCAGCAATCAAGCCGAAGGCAGCGCGCACTCCTCGGACATTAAAGAACCATAGCAGATGAGTTAGGATTGCCAGGGTTTAGGCCACAATCCAAAACAATGTTGCCCCTTAAAGCTGTTAGGCCCACAATGGAAACAAGAGCATATTGTAATTTGGCAAAATACCAGAACATGATTTGAGTTACAATGAAATTGCAAATGATACAAATTTACATTTACAAGTTTAACGAAAACTTGGGTTTTTTATATTTGAATTCTCTTCTAAATAAGTTATTGATCCCCAGAATTAGAATATGCAATTATTTTTTGTCTATATACTCACCAAAATCTAGGCGTTCATATGGCCAGACAGACAGACAGACAGACAGACGGACGGACGGACAGACGTATAGAACTGTTGATGCTTAAAAAGGCCGGAAACGCATCCTTCCCTGTTACATACTTTCGTAAGAATTCAATATGCCATGTTTCTTTTAAAGAACCGGGTATAAAAACAAATGTTTACTTGCTAAAAATATCTTAAAATTCTTAAACTTCTCCCAAGCAAAGAGCTCAGAAGAGTTTGCAAGTACCTGGCACAAAATTTCCAAAATAAATAACATAAAGTGAAAACAAATTGAAGTAATTTACCCACTCCGGCAGTTGGCAAACTAGTCATTCAGATGGATTTTACTTCATTAGAGTACACTCGGCCACCAACACCTTTGTGCTGAGATTTTCCTTGATTAATTAAGGGGCAACCACCACAGGGCAGTCAAAAGCCTGTTGCCGGCTCAGAAGTTGCCTCGGAAGTTGGCCAGGGCAGGGTAGGGTAGTGATTTCTGGGCCGGAGCTGCAGCAGCAGTGCACTACAAATTGTGTTTACAGTTGCCAGCCAGCGTGCAGTTGTGGACTTCAAAGTTGCCTCAAGTTCAGTCGCAATGCGCTCGACTCATTAAAGTTACACAAAGATGGCCGGGCACAAACAAAAGCCGCACGAGGGCCGGCAACTTGAAATGGCAGCTCAATCGGAGTTGCCACTGCTCCCGGAATGGCCAAGTTGATGTCTCAAGCAGTCCCACAACTTTTTCCTCTTTGCCGCGTTGTTTGCACAATAAATGCCACAAGAAACGACCAAGGGACGGGGCAGCGCACAGATATATGCATCCCAGACCCTTCATCAGGACGAAAAACGAAGCGAAATCGTCAAAAATCGCACTTATCGCCACGGCTAAGAAGTCGGCGAAACAACTCAACAGCTCTCTTACCCGGTTCTTCGTTGCTTCGCCTGAAAACTTAATTTCCGCTTTTGCGAGGGGAGGAAGGACCTCCTCAAAGTTTATGGCTGGTCGAGGGCCTTCGGAGCAGGAGAATAAAACTTAAAATAACAACAACTATTTGCTCGTAAACAAGAAAATTCCACCCAGACACTCAGCACCAGATGGATGGATAGATGGATGGACGGATAGGGTCCTTTGAGCCGCATAGACCGACCGGGGCGAAAAACTTTTGGGCCAAAACAACCAACGAACCAAACTCTGAATTTGTCTGCCGGAAATCCGCAGGAAATCGTTGGATTGTCTCACCCCCCTGCCAACCGCTCTCGAGACAAAAACGGAGAAGGGTTACAAGGGATTCGAGGGGGAGACCTCTGGTAAATTGTCCCGTCTTTAGTTTAATTTCAACGTCTCGAACTCACGTCCATCGCCGGGCAATTATGCGTCCAACAATTGGACCCTGGACTGCGGCCAATCGAGTTAATGTGGCAAGCATTTAGCATTAGCATCCAGCAGATGAGCAGATGAGCAATCGAATAGTTGGCCATTTGCTGGCCGGCCATCGTCTAATCGCCTGACGTACCAATAATTTCCAATGAGTTTGCGGCTCATTGAGCTCCGGGACGTGAGCAGGCAGGGCAGGGGCAGGATCTCTGTCTCTCTTTTGGCTTAAATGCTTGGGCTGTACTCGGGCCAACCCTAAAGGATTCGGAGTTTCTTTATGGCTGGTGTGGGATTGCTGGAGCCAAGCGGAGTTCTTGGCATTCAAGCGAAACAATTTGACATCAATTAATGCAAATGAATGTCTTCATATGGGGAGAGGGGTTAGGGATTCTTTGCCAAATGCATTGCAAGTCTTGGCCATGACTCATGGCGGTTGGCTTTTGAACTCATTAGGAATGTTGGCTGGGAATGTAATTTGATATTAATTGCGGGGGTGATGGGGGAGTTCTTGGCCAAGTATAAAGGCGCCCTAACAAAAGCGGCGCCTTAATCGTTTAAGGCAAATGCATATGAAGTATTCAGTCTATTAAGATATTCCCGCCAAATATGGGTAACTTGGAATCTTCGCAATTTGTCAAAGAGATTCAATTTGACTAATCCAGTTAAGTTCTTAGAAAGAAACAAGTAAAAACGTTTAAAGTCGAGTGTCTCGACTATAAATACCCGGTTCTAATTTTGCAACAGATTTTGAGAACATTATATGTAAATAGCATTGAATTTGTGGGCGCAACAAATTTTCGTAATTTGTGTTTGTAGGTTTCAATGAAGAAGCTAGTGGGCGCAACACATTTCAAAACACAGATAGAAATTGATTTTGCCAATGTACTGGCCAAATTGTATGCCTCTAGAGTTAAAATTGTGGTGGCCACAGAATTTCGTGGTTTTCGTAGGTGCGAGGGTGGTAGCCGATTTGTAAAACAAACTTTTGCTGAACAGGTATTTAACAATTCTGAAAATGCAATTAGTTTTTCTCTATCTATTATAGTATCTAACATTTAGGCGTTCATATGAACGGACAGACGGACATGACTAGATCGACTCACCTGGTGATGCTGATCAAAAATACCTATACTTTATGGGGTCGGAATTCAATTTACCCTGGTTCTCTTTAAGAACAAGTGACATCTTGAAGTAAGGCAAATGCAAGTGGTAATATTTCGCTCCCCACTCGGGCCATCTTAAATTGGTTACCCATTAGTTGCTCCTCATCGCAACTACTTAAATTTCAATAACTGGCTGGCAGGTAAAGACCCTGCCATGATGAACACCCAACGACCTGGCACAATGCATAAACTTATTCCGCTCTAGCCCCCCAGAAATGCGGAGAAGTACGAGTATATGGAGCTGGCTCACGTGGGCGCAATGGAAAACTGGCACTTTTCAAGTGCCTTCGCACAAAGAGCAGCTGAAAAGGGGTTTTGCATTTTCATAAATGCCATCGCATAAAGCAAAGTTGTTGAAGCTGTTATTAAGTACATAATTTCTGGCTGGCAGAGAGCAACACAGCGCCCAGCAAGGACCTCCTGCAACCCGCAGCCACGCCCCCCAATGAAGTCGCACGCCCCGTGCGCCCACCGTCGTTCAGTTCCGTTCGGCTTCCTTCCTGGCGACGCTGCAATGTGTTTCTATTTAATTTTTATGAAATTGCAACGCAACCAAAAATGCGAGAAGCCAAAAGCAAAAAGGCAAGCCAGCAAGCCGGCAGGAACTTTTTGTGCCGGGGAGGTCGTTAACACGTTTACTGCTTGCAGCAGACCTTACCTCAGCCCATCCCCCCGGCAACCAGCCCGAACGAACTCCCGCCCCCTGAGGTGGCAGCTTTCTGCGAGGAGCAACAGTTAACGTGGCGTATGCGCAACGTATGCATTTAATTTAATTTCATTATATTTATGCGCATCTATAGAACTGTGGGCGCTCTGTGTGGTGTGTGCGGGTAGGCGTGGCATGCAAATTGCAAAACTTTGTGCTCGGCCCCATTTTATGTTAAATAATTTATGCGGCAATGTATGCCACACTCCCCTCCCCTCCCCACCCCTTCCGCAAAACCGAATGCTGCGCACAATCGTTTATGAATTTAATATTAAAGTGTCATTTAATTGGT
The DNA here is from genome assembly GCA_021223825.1 of Drosophila ironensis. Taxonomy (NCBI): domain Eukaryota; kingdom Metazoa; phylum Arthropoda; class Insecta; order Diptera; family Drosophilidae; genus Drosophila; species Drosophila ironensis. The sequence goes on from JAJJHQ010001334.1 coordinate 473,378, forward strand.
ATTTTTTGATAAAATATTACGCATCTACTCGTACCGTCAGAATGTGCATATTCAAACTCGTTTACTTTCATATGCAGAGTGCGCAGTATTAAAATGGACTGGAAAAATAATTCAATTAATTAGCAACAAGTATTTTGGCTTTAAAACGATTCAACCACTTTCAGTTCACAAAATAAAAAAAAAAATAGATGTGCTGCAATTTTCGGAAAATACATTTGAACGGAATTCAATTATCGTAGGCAGCAGCAGCCCAAAAATTGCGAAAATGCTGGACCATCTGCTATTTAAACTGTTTGTTAATTTGCATTTGTTTTCAGCTAAAACACCTCCGACACTCGGCTGCTTTGTTTCTAAGCGTTAATAGCTAAAAATGGCACGATAACATTTCCGGCCGGGGCTGCAGCCATCCCAGTTTTCGTTTCTGTGTTGTTTTTAGAGTTTTTTGTTTTTTGGTTTTTGGGTGGGTCGCTGTTTGTCGCGACAAAATTTCATAAATAAACATTCGGGGAAATTATGCGCAAATTTTCCATTGAAAATTTTGTGCAGAGCAAAGTTTTTGGTGGTGTAGCGATGATGGCGATGATTCCGCTGGTTTTGCTTTTAACTAAGCACTTGGGCAAATGCATTAATGGAGCTGCAATTTGAATTTTGAATTATGCTTTTGGGATACAAATTAGAGGGACCGGAGCAGGAACAGGAACCGGAGCAGGAGATGGTGATGGTGGTGGAGCAGCGAGCTGCATTCGTTAGTTATGCAGATGCAGGACGAAGGACCAAAAAAGGGTTTTTGGATATCAAAGGCAAGCCGTTTTTATGAGGTAATGAGGAGTCTTGGTTGCGGGGAATTTTCACACCACAACGCCGCTTGAATGGTGCTCGCTTTTGGAGCGCTTTCATTTGGAATGCAAATGGCTTTCGGCGATTCCGGCTGATTTGGCACAATGTGGGTTTTTTGCTGTGGTTTAGGATTTCAAAGCAAATAAATGCGTCAGATATCGTTTCAATTAGGGATTTGGTATAAGAAATGAGGCTTTCAATTAGCCTTGTCTGCCCAAAAACAATACACGAAGGCACTTTCGCCCATCTTCGGTAGCCAGGCATTCTTTGACCAAGTTATTTACAAGCGAATTAACTTATTATCCGTAAAGTAAACCCCATTTGGCGGAGAGGGCTTTTAAATGCAACAAGCAGAGGCAAGCCGTGCTTGTGCCTTTGCCTTTGCCTTTACGGTTGCCTTTGTTTGAGTTACTTGCAGTTGGCAATTGCGAGGGCCACAATGGAGCAGACCGGGCCCAGACCGAGCATCATCATCAGCATCAGCAGCAGCAGCATCAGCATCAGCAGCAGCGTCCTGGCGATGAAGCCGTGGAAGTCAAGCCAAGCGGAAATGCTGCTTTTAGCTCGTTTTTAGCTCGTTTTCAGCAAAAAATTTTTCACATTGTTTTTAGCATTTCAGTTGTTTGTTGTTGTTTCTTCTTTTTTATTGTATTTTTTTTTCGTACTCAGCTAAGAGATTTTTGCACGACTAACACAGTTCCGCTTTTTATGTGCCATATTTTACTTCAAGTTGTAGTTTTTTTTCCCTCCCCGCTCGCCTCCTCGCCTCTTTGTTGGTCTACCCGGCTATTATTTTAGCCGTGTTCCTCCTTTTGTTTTATAGATTCGTTAGCAGGCTACAAAGTGGCTAAAAGGGGGGAAATGTGCAGGGGAGCGGCTAATGCAGATGCAGATGCAAATGCAAACGTGAATGATTTTTAAGTGCGCTTTTAGCCAGATTAAGCATACGACATGGGGTCCAGATAATTATGCCCCAGGAGAGGTGACCCAATTTCCCTCTGCTCGTGTGATCTTTGTTTTCCTCCTCTCTCCCTGTTTTCCACATTCTCGAATTAACTCCCTTTGATAGCTGCCAATTAAGCCCTGAAAATCTGTGAATGAAAGCACCACTCGCTCCATGGCTCTGGTTGATTATTGTTTAACCTACCCCAAGCAAAAAATACAAAAAAAAGAAAAGAAAATGAAACCCTAACAAACAAAGGGGAGGGAGGAGGAAAAACATCGTTTCTCGTAATTGAATTTTACTCCATAGCTCTGTTTTGAACTTTTATTTGTTGCTCTTTTTGGACGCACGAGGAACAACACAGCAAACTCGAAAAACAAACGATTTAAATAAATACACAAAAGCCATAAATGCGTAGAAAACTTTTTAATTACTTTATATGCCATGTATTTTGTTCAGTTTCCTTGTTATTGTTTATATTTAAATAATTTTTCCATTGTCCCCTCGCCTTCTTCATTTTTATTTTCCTCCTCCTGCCGCCGGTTGTTGAATTATTATCATAAATTTGTGAGTTTTTCATTGCCACTCCTCCCTCCCAGTAATTAGAAGTGTTTGTTCCGAGTGGGCTTTTCCTTATTTTCCTTATTGCCACCGAGTATTTTATTCTCTGTGCGTTGTACGTGTCACAAAAGTTTTCCATAAACTTTTTTCGCTTTTTTTTTGCTGATTACTCTGACACTTTTAAGGAATTTACATTGTTGCTTTTATTGCGTTTCCAATATAATTGAATTGTTTAGAAAGAGTCTTAAATATAATAGAGAAAAAATCACATTTTAATCAGGATCACTTTAAATATTTTGCCATTTACTTGAGCACACATGCGAGAATGTGGAAATCTGCTCGTAAAATCTTAATTATTTATACAACAGCCTTATTTATTTAGCCAAGAACACCCTCCTCCCCACACACGCATTTGTGAATCCCTTAAAACTTTCAAAACAGCCACAACGCAACAGTTAAAACATTTGAAAGTTTACATTTCCAGCTCATTAACTGGCACAAACTGTGAACATTTCTCTAATTCCCCTGCAACATTCCGCCCAACTTGGGAGCACCGAGTTGACCTTCTGGCAACCAAAACCAGCAAACAATGACAAAAGCAACAACTAATGGTTAAACTAAGAGCATATATTAAGGGCATGAGCTGCCTGGCAGCTCTAAACTATTCCCCCAAAACCCATTTCCAGCCTCCCCTAACTCCCCTCCTCCCGACTTGAGTCTTCTAAAACTTTCCCAACTGCACTGAAAGTTGCAGAGGGAAATTGATAAAATTTCTTAAAGTCGCCTGGGGGACACATTCCGCAGAGCCAGTGACAGAAACAGAACAGAACAGAACAGACTCCTGTGCGGTCTTTAAGGATTCGCGGGCAAGGCGCATAATCATTTGCCAGTCTCATTTGCACTAAGTAGGGAATACTACTCGTATATATGTACGTTTTGCGTAGATAGGAAAACTTAAGATGCGCACGCGTTGCAGATGCCAAATTTGCATTTAAAACTGTTGACGGCATTTTATTAAGTTGAAGATAAAACCAGAGAAGCCACAAACTAAAAGTAAAACACGAAACTTTTCCCCCAAAAAGCTGCCGAGCGAAGCTGTGAAGCGCCACGCAGCTGCAAGGAGTCCTTTTGCAGGACCATGAGGTTAGCAAGGCCATGGAAGTGGGTGCGGGGGCTTGGGATAGGGAACCGCAAAAGGCAAGGAATCTCGCCAGAGCACAGTGTCAATATGTCATTCATTTTACTGAATCCTAAAGTTTGGCATGCAGATTGAGGATTTATGGGGAGTGTGGTGTGGTGTATGCATTCAACTTTCGAATGTTAAATATTTAATTTAAGTGTTCATATTTTCAATTTATGATTGTTTACCAAGAAGCTTTAACAAATAATAACTATGTGCTGGTAGATTTTACTTAGGTTACTCTCCTTGGGAAAATTAAAATCGAAATTTATTTGGAAAACCAATTCAGTGATTCATTTGACTGCCAGGACACAGTGCAGCATCGATGGCGGCGCTTTCGCTGTGAGTTGTGGGTCCTTCTAATCCTTCCCTTGGTCCTTCCCGTGGCCGACGGTCGACTTTGTGTGTTAAGGGATATGTAACTTGTGGGCTGCCGTACACAGCCCCTCCCCGGCTTACCCCACACATCATGGGAGCCCTTGTGCCGGCCAGGCACCCCTTTGCCGATTGCAGGTTTTATTTTTTCGGCGCTCCTCTTTTATATTTTTTGCTCGGCAAAAAGTTGTATGTAAACGAAAGTGTTTACAAAATGAAGTTGCCACTTGAACGGGTAAACAAATGAATGAATTCATTGCTTCCTGCGGGCGGGAAGGCGGCGAACGGGGTCGTCTGGGGGCGACCTCCAGCCGGAGGGCTGGCATCAGTTCCGGTCTGGGATTCGGCATTTCGGGTCGCCGGGTTGTTTGCCCCTCGTAGGTGTCAAAAGTTAAAGCATCGGAGCGCAAAAGTTGCGCAAATTTTAAATGCTTCGCCATTTATACATTTGGCAGCGGAGTAACTTTTTTGGGTCACACTGTGGGAGGTCGAGGTGGTGGTTGTGGTTGGATCACCAACCCAGAGCTGTGGGTGGTGGCGCGTGTGCCAAAGCAATTATTTCTCGCTGGCAGCATACTAAATTGAAGCTGCTAATAGAGCCAGAAAGCCCGGGACCGGGACTCTCAGCTGGCAGGACAGTTGCCGAGTTGCCGTGAGCAATGTCCTCGATTAGGTTTGAGTTTTGAGTTCCTCCCGCAACGAGGACACAATTAACTCTTGCGGTTTGGTTAGGCGGATCCGCATGGCATCGTTTTTAATTCCTGTTTCACTAGGTCATGAGCCCAAGTTGTGGGATAAATTAAAGCCTAAATGCATGAAGTGATACATTTATAAGTGTTGAAATTTTGTCTCATCTTTTAAGGGTCCATAATCCCTGACCTTCTTACTGTTTTCTGCCCAAGCCCTTGGCTCCAACCATCAATTGCCTTAATAAAATCCCAGAATAAATATTTTTATAAAGCTTCTGCCGTTTTGCCGAGTTTCTTTTGAGCCGCCTTGCCAATTAGATGCTGTATTATGCAATCCACTTTCATAAATCCGTCCCTAAAATGCTTTACCGCAATAAGTTATTCCTCCAACTCCTCCTGTCCACCTCCACCTCCCCGACTATAATTCTCTGAATACTAAACATTTTAAGCAAATGGCCATAACCAATGGCCAATGGCCATAACTTATCCCATTCACAAGATACAAAATGTTGTTTCATATTTTCCACTTTCGCACTTCATGACCATAAAGCATTTTCGCCTCCTTATACTATATATTTTTATATATAAATTAGACCGGAAGCTTATCCGGCATGCCCAGCTCTAAACTAGACACTTCGGGCCCCGCAGCCCTGCCACAGAAACAAGCCAGAACAGAACTGAGGCAACAAAACCCCAGAACTGAGGAGAAACAGAGCAGACAACTTGAACTTTCGCCCGAAATTGCGCAACAAAATGCAAAAGTCAAAATTCTGCGGTGCTACCAAAGGGACGCGGGCGGAGGCGGTTGGTAGTGGGCGTGGCTGTGAAATGAGCGCTGCCAAAAATTCTGTACTGTTGTGGAAACCTAATGCATGCATAATCAACTTTGTTTAAACTTGGGCGCCGTTTGCCCAGTTGTTGGTGTTGCCATTGCTGGCGCCTGTTTATGCCCCAATTGGTGTTGGCCCTCCCAGACCCCTTGGCCCTGTTGGGTGCTCCCACTGCCACTGCCACTGCCACTACTGCTGGTGGCGCCTTATCTCGCGCTAAAAAGGCGCCAAGTTAAACTCAAGTTAAAGGTTCATTTCATTAATTTGCAAGTCGCATTTAGTGCGTCGATGTCGACAGAAATTTGCATTTAAATCCCGTGGCAAAACGAGCAGAAAAGCGTCGAAAGACGGCACCGAGGCAAAAGAAACTACTGGAGTTGTTTTTTAAGGGTGAGAGGAGGATTGGGGCTTTGCCATGGGAATGGAAATTGTTGGGAGATTTGGGTGGCCGGAAGCTGATTTCAACGGCAACTGGCAGACAACTTATGTTACAACTTGGCTGTAACTTGTAGATACTCTAAAATGCGGTGGCTTGATAATTAAGGAGATTATGCTATCCATCTCAGGGGGGAGATTTTAAATAGATCCTTCAACCAACTAATACATAAGGGCTTAATGGAAAACCTAATCAACAGCCGAGTCGATCAAGCAATGTCCGTCTGTCTGTCTCTCTGTCTGTCGGTCTGTCTGCTCCTGCCTATTTGAAATAGTTAAAACAAGAGACATAAATCCTTCTGCCTACAATTAAACATTTAAATATCTAGCCATGTAAGAAGTTTGTTAAAGGTCGGACATATAATAATGATGATATGGCTAGTGTCAATGCCGGATGAAAATAATTATATGATATCTCGTTGTTGAGAAATCTACTTCCTAAAACTTGGAATATAAAATGTGTATAGATGTTGGCCTTTCTTTTCAGCTTTCTTTTTGCCTCTATGACATAATTCATTGGCTTCAAGAGGTAATTCGCATTATTCAACACGCAATAATAATGTTTCTGCGCAAAGTCCACAAGTGCAGGTGAGGGTACTTGACGCAGCGACCTTCTCTTCGATAATCAACTCATGCGAACCGAAATTGTTTAGCAAATTAAGTTGCCACTTCAACCGCTGATAAGTTTTTTCCCCCATTCAAGAGGAGCTATCTTTTCATTATCCATTAATAATTTGATATCGATGAGCGGAGCGTGGTCCCGCGGTGCCTGGGGGGTCAAGTGGTGCGCATGGCTAGAGTGGTTGGGCGCGTAACCACAGGATACGCATTTCTGGGGCAGCAGATATCCATTCCATACACATTGGTATAGTACGATTCGCCTGCGGTTAGACGCAAAATTATGTTTGCCACTTGGCCATGCCCGAGTGCTGCTAATTGGCTGCCCATTTAAGTGCTGCCCGGATTCAAGGCTTTAACGCTGCCATTACGCATACGCCGCGTGGCCGCATTACAAGAGCCAGCAGCAGTAGCAGTTGGAGTAGCAGCAGCAGCACTCTGCCGCCTGATGCGCGCCACGCTCCTTTGCATAATCAGAAGTCCCTGCCGGAGAGTTTCGGCGAGTGCTCGATTCGGTCCCCTTGTTTTCGGTGGGGCACCCGCCATTAAGTGCCGCGTGGGAGCCCAACCAGCTGGCCGCCACTGAAATAGGAGCCAAAGGAGCTCTCAAGGATAACAGCCCGTCCGTGAGCACGGAAGGAGGCGTCGTCCCAGAGCCGTTAAAATAAACACACAAATTATTTGTGTAAACTTTGGCGAGATCTCTCACTTTCGCGCACTCTTGCATACATTTTTGTATGCGAATATAATTTGAGGATTGTCCGCTGCCTAAGTGGCCGCACTCCATCCAGGACTGCGAATTTTATATGAGGACAGCCCGGCAGAAGTTGATTGATTGAAATTGATCGGTTTCCTTCGAAAAGGAACTCCAGGAATATGGGCAGGGCGTGCAACAACCCTTCTCAGGCCTGTCATGTCGTCCGGGCATTGAAGTTGAGCTTTCCTTGGGTCAGGCATGGATGAGGGATGGTTGGGCATGCGAAACATGCAAATCGATATGTCAATTTGTCACGCTTTTCATTTAGATGCCAGGCAAATAGCTCAAAATTGAAATAAACAACAAGATTGCCTGCTATTCGAGCAAGCCGGATATGGAAATGCTTCACAAATTCGAAATTCAACCAAATTTAAAACGAATTAAATGGTAAATAAGAAATGTAAGTTCCTAACTCTGGCAGCTTTTGGAGAAGAGTTCTTTGGACTTTAATTGCCCTGAAAGTGCCGGGGCCCATTAAAAAATCTCGCAGTTTATGCTTAATTCGGTTTACCATCTCAACGCCCCCACAGTGTCGTACATAACTCGTAACTCATAGATATTATAAACGCAAGCGACGACGACAGCCCCGAAAACGACACCGACAAACATTGAACGCCTGTTCCATGTTCCGTTTGGATAATTTTCGAGGCAACAAACAACGAAGACACCTATGGATATCGCCGACGATGTCAATTTCTTGCCCCAGCCATCCGCTGTCAAGGGTCGGTTCTTTAAACGTTGCCGCTGCAACGCCACATATTGTTGTCATTAATTAAAACGTTTTATGGATTACATGGAGCGCGTCGGAGCGTGGAGGAGCATCGGGGAGCGTGTTGGTTTAAGGGGGAGCTGGTATTGTCACCTTTCCAATGATTTTTCACCATTTTTCAGCCCGCCACTAAATCACTTTAATATTCAAATATTTCCAGTGTCGCGCACACCGAAACCCGAATAAGAATGAAAGACAAACTCGCACAATAAAACATAAAAATGTCAGGGAGTTGGGGCTTGGGATGGGGATGGCAATGGGATGCGGAGGCCCCCCGACAGGAAACCGGCAAAAGTGGAGGCGGGACACTGGAGCGCAGCGACTCCGAGGAAATACCAGCTCCCCGGTCGTCTATTGATATTCTATAGGGGATTTTGCGGGCCTTCTCGGGCCCAGGGATGGATGTTCTTCAGAGAAGAGCAGAGCAGTCGGGGTCCGGCGGAGGAGCAAATGTTCGCTATAAAAATGTCACATAAATACCAAGGCGAAGATGGAACTTCTTGGCCTGATAGTTTTCGTTTTCGGCTCGTTTTTCCGCCCAGCGTGCGAGTGTGGGTACGACCCAGTTTTCAGGCCAGAGGAATTTCAATTTAGCCGCCTGCGAATGTTTCTGTTCTGGGGATGTTCCGATGTCGATGTCGATGTCGATGTCGATGTCAATGGCATTGCCATTACCATCATCCGGCTGCCGGAAATTAAATGCAATGACAGGCAACCGCATATTTTAGCCCTTTGTTGACACAACCAGAAGCCTAACCCTTTCCCAAGCTCACTTCACTTTGACGCCTCAGATGTCAGGAGGCGAGAAAGCAGCATCAGCTTCAGCTTCGGCAGCAGCTTCAGCAGCAGCAGTTCCTTTCACCTGTCGACCGTGTTTATATTTATGAAATATGCCAAAGTGCCGACTCCTGTCCCGGGGTTATCCTGCCAACTGCACATCAAAGGCAATTCCCAAAAGGAGCTGCTGGAGAGTTTCGGCTGACTCTCGCTCATTTGCGAGGCGTGCGCAAGGCCAAACGTGTAAACGCAGCCAAAAGCAGTTTTTAATTTATTTTATGCAACTTGCAAAAGCCAACACCAAAGCGAAAATTGTCAAAAGCCCAGCACAAAGGGTTGAAATTCAGAAAAGTTCGCCCCGGCCTTTGTGCAGGGCTCGAGGAGGGGTCGATTTGGGTTAAGAGCTGCGCGACAAAAAGCAGCGGGATCTGAAGAGTTTGGCGAAAAGTCAAAGGTTTTCCTATCAAATCCAAAAAGCAAGGACTCTTGGTTAGTACAAAATTTAATCTGCAAAAAAAAACAAAACGTATTGCAAAGTTATTAAACATTGGATATCCAATTGCTTTACCTGTTTTGACGCATTCCCAGCTCAAGTTGGCAACGAAAGACTCTGGCGCAAACACTTTCTAATTGCGTATCATTCAGCTAATGACGACAGTTCCAGCTGCCAATCGCTTCCAACTGCATTAGCAATAATAACACTTCAAATCGAGATCCAGACAAAATCTCAAAAGCTGCCACTTTAGCTCCGTCGTTATGGTGCAGACGGGGCCCCGAATGCAAGTGTCAAAAACTTAATTAAAAGCGCGTTGCTCGAGCTGCTCGGCCAAAGTGCCAAGGCAAACAAACTTCGGCGCCAGCTACCAACCAACCACCAACTAGCAACTACAACTCGCTGTTCTGGTGCAGCCAGAACCAGAACCAGAACCAGCCACTTAATTAGACGTTAAACACTTGTAAAACGCTCGGCGATAATGGATGCGTGAGAGGACCGAGAGCCCTCTGGAGGCAGGAACTTGGGCAATGCACCGGGAAAGGATAACAAAATCCAGTGAAGGGATTCGAGGCTAAAAATTTAGAAGGAAAACTGCATTACAAAAGAGCAGACCCTCCCATAATAACTCAATGTGATGAAACTGATTGGCAACTAGGAAACAAAGGATCTATGATTACCACCTTACAATGAAACTATGGAATTCTTTGCTTACGAAAAGCCAGCATGTCAGAATTGCATGCCAACCTCAATCACAGCTCCATTTCGATAATTATTCCCCTGGCGAATGTGCTAATTTTTCAAACATCAACCGGGTGCTTAGCAAATTAATTATCCGAACAGTGCGGTCTGCGCATCCGCCTGGCCAAAGATACCTCTTCTCAGCCGACTTACAGGCCCGCCAACTTGGTCATCAGTTAATTCACTGGACCGAGAACTTACCAACAAGCTAACCATAAATACGGGAGGTACGAGTAGTTCGTGTTCGTGGCGTTAGAGAACCACCGGCAATCTGAAATCTGCATCAGGCAACCAGCAACCAGCAACCTGTAACTGGGGGAGTTGGCGAAGTGAAATCGTGTAAATTGGACCACACAGGCACCAGAAATAAGCCCGGCCACACCGGGCCGCCTGGTTGCCGGGGCTGGGAAAGTTTTGCATGCATCCAACACAGCCGGGATACGAAGACAGAGCGGACCGAACTTTATGCATATCATGCATATGCGGTTCTATGACTAGATTGGGGCGGGGATTTTGGGGTGGCGGCAGGATTTCTGTCTTCCATCCATACGTATATATACATACGTATATATTTTGCATAAATTATCATTGCCAACCGAGTCGGGGAGGGCGGGCCGAGTAACAAACAAGATAATGCCACAGCGGTGCAACATCATTAAGGAAATTACTTGTAATACAGGCAGCAGGTACTTGCAGCTTTTAGTTACTCAGTTACTGCTTGCTGAACACAGCTCAGCACGAACAGGTACACTGAGAGAAATCGAAACAGCAGCTTGTCACTCTAAAACCAAATATAAATTTATTGATTCCCCTACTCTAGTTTAGGCAAACCTTAAAAAAGAGAAATCTTCTAACCTAAGTTATCTATATTATGTACCATGTAGTCGCACCTTAAGGTGCTTTACGGCTTCTGCTTATTTGCCTATATCTCCAAAATGCTTATAGAAAGAGATATAAATCTTTTTGCTACCATTAAAATATATAAATATCCAGCATTGTAGCTGTTTTTATGAAGATCAGGCAATAAATAATAAATATACAGCCTTTGTCAGTGTCAACTCGGCTTGATGTCATATCAACCATTTGAAGGTTATGGTTTATTTGTATGCTCTGGTTTTGTGCATGTAACCAAGTAATTTGGGGATTGTTTATACTTGTTTCTTGCAGTGCCTGTTGCGGGCAACCGTGTAAAATTATCATAACTGCGGCCAAGCCTTGTCGGGAGCCAGAGTTCCCAATATTTAAGATGCTAAAATAATTAATGTGAGAAGAGCGCTCGGCAGTTTGGCTTAGTTTTGGTTCTGGTTTGTAATTCCCGCCCTGATTCGGTTTTCTGCGACTGTGGGACTTTTGCCGCCTTAATCGTGGCTGGTTTAATTAGCTCACCTCCACGTAGCTGTCATGCCATCGAAAGGCTTACAAATTAAGCTATTTGCTGTAGTTGTGTATCGTTGATTAACTTTGCCAGGGGAATGGGAGGAAGTACTCGGGGAAAAGTCACGAAATGCCAGACAAATTAAGGAGTCTTGGGACTAATTTTGAGGGTACGGCTCAAAGAGAAGGGTGACTTGAGATTCCAAGACATTAATGCAGGCATAATAAACATTTTTTTAGCATTTTAGATATTTGAGCGAAGGAAAATTATTTTATTAATTTACTCGACATAACATTTCATTGGGCGAATGCCTGTGAAACCGCATGTAACGCAATTTCCATCAATATTGGTTTAAATTTTCACAGGCATCTTGGGCGAGGCAAACCGAACATTTGAGATACAGTTGGCACACACTCTCTGCATTTTGAGCTGCCCTTTGGTCGGGACCACAAACACTTTCACTGCCCATCCCCCAAACCCCCAAACCCCCAGCCGAAAAGGCAGAAATGTTGCCCAGATTGAGGAAGAAATCCTTGTAAGGACGAAACGTTTTGGTTTCGTTGGTTTTGCTCTGCTAGTTACACGAAATCCTGCTGCAAATTACACAAAAATTAAATGCATGAATAATTCGAATGGTTGCTGTGGTCAACAGCCCGAAACCCGGGGGCGTGGCATCGTCCACATCCACACCCCAACCCCAATCCCCCCACAACTAATCATACAAAAGGGGCACAAGGAGCTCAAAGGATGTGGATGTGGAGTCAGGGATGGGGAACGGGTAGAATTGGGTTAGCTGCTTTGTATTTACACTGCATTTTATCGCTTTAACACTCTGACACAATGAATATAAATATTTGGACAGCAAAAACAGCAGCCAGCGCAGCAGTAGCAGCAGCAGCAGCATCATGTCCTGGCTGCAGGACATGGGCTTCAGATAGGACCGTATGCGGGAATGTGTGGACTTGACCTGCGCATAAATTTTAATACAGAATGAAATGCTGTCCGACGATTGCAAAAATGTACGTGCATTTTCGGTCTGGTCTGGCCGATTTTTTCCTATTTATTTTCCCTGCTCATTTCGCCATCATCCCGCCTCGAAATATTGATCGAAAAATAAATACCATACATTGTGCGGCTATTAAAAATCGAAGCGAATGCCCTTGTTTCTTGTTTATGGGCGCTTTTAGTTAACTTTCCGGCGGGGTGAAGTACGAGTAGTAGCAAACTCGATAGACCCATAAATCGAGGGCCAAACAAGAAGTCAAAGTTCGCCCAAGAGCAGTACGGCGCACTTTGTCCGCAACCTTTTCGCCCGGCAAATTTGTCGCAGGAAATGTGCGTTGTGTCCTTTGGTCCTTTTTCGGGTAGGTGCCCGCCTTGTTGCTCCTTGTGCTCCGCTCAAAGAGAAATCAATTTCCGCTACAGAAAACTGCCTGCGCGAGGCTCCCTCTCCCTCTACCGTTCCCAATTCCGCAACTTTCTTCCTGTTGCACAAATAAATATTTTGCACCGGATGTTTGGGTCACAATTTTCCATTTTACATGGAAAATTCGATGGCGGAAGAGCCCGCGAAACAATTGCCTTTGAAAGTCTTGCCGGGGATTTCTTTCCCGATAAAGCAATACAATACTAATTTCATTGCTCTATGGTTATATTGTCATTTCTATTGCCACAATGGTTAATTAAATTTCGAAAAAACGCGCTATTTATTTCGGTTATAATTAAATCGTGTGTGCAAATTAAATAAGTTCAACCAGTCATGTCACAAATCAATGAGCAGGACGATATTTGCTATTTTCCAACGATTGCTTGAATGCAAAACAATTTGATTTATTTACCTACTCTTTCCACATTGTTGATTTTTATAGCGCCAACGTATTTAATTAAACAAATCAATAAATAAGACCGCTGCTTTAATTTAACTGAAAATGCCAAGTGATTCCAATGCTTGTTGCACGGCCGGGCCCAAACTTTGCGGGGAACAGCTTCATTAGTTGCCCGGCACGACTTTGTCTGCGTCTCCAGCTCCATTTCCGTCTGCGTTCCTGTCTGGACAAAAAAACCGCAGAAACTTTAAGGCACGCACCGCCCCAAACCAACCTGTCTTGGTCACCACCGTCGCCGCTCCCTTGGCCTTGGCTCATTGGAGGAGTCCTTCGGCGAGTGCTTGGCCAAAAGCTCAGCTAGCTAGCTGGATTCTTAAGTCGCAAAAAGAGTGGCAAAGTTTTTTCGAATTTATTTTTTTGTATTTTATTTCACTTCTTTGGCCGGTCGACTGCCGACGGCAAAGTTCTGTTCTTATTGTTGTCCCTGGCATGTTGCTAAAAGTTATATTATGATTTTTCCTGCTCGGTTTGGTTTCTGTTTTTCATTTTTTCCCCTCAGCTTGTTGCCGTAGCTTTTTGTATTATTTTCATCCTGTTTTGACTTTGTTGACAATTGAAATTGATTTTGCGGTCACTCACAATGGCTGTTGATTTTCGCAAAATGCTTTTTGTATTCGCATCACGGAGAAATAATCACACGTTGCACGCCAAATTCGAAATCAGTTTCAAAGTATCAAATAAAATTTGATATTTCGTTGAGATAAATTATTGCTTTGCAGCAAAATGTCATTAAATTTATATTTGTTTTTCTCTGCAGCTAAACACGGACGCCAACAGCCGCCAAGCCCACAGCAAATAGCAAACAACGAGATTCACAAAAATACGAGTAAATAAAAATGAAAACCACACAAATAAATCACAGACCAAATGCAGAGCATTGAAACGAAACCAAACTGGACGGGCAGGTGAAAGCTGCCGCAGGAGGTGCCGAGCAGGAAGAAATGTCAAACATAATTGACATTTTAATACTCTGATAGTTGGCGAGCGATAAGCCCCGATTTAATATTCTGATAATTGTCCCACTCACAGCAATAATTATGCCAAACTTAATCGAATTGTCAATTCGCCGACCAGCGAAAAACTTCAAGTGCCGCCCGGACAACGCTGCGTATACGCAATGTTATTCGACACTCTCCTAAATTAATAATAAAGGGCTTAAAGCATTCCACGCTGGAGAGATTACCCCTAATTTCTTGATGACGTTGCATTGTGTTTCGGCTCATTAATTATACAAATATTTGATTTCTATTTCTTCTCAAATCATATTTTTTCCGGCCGCGATCGCAGCTTGGGATCACTCGCAACGCTCGATCACTGTCCAACGCATCATTACCCATTATTTTCCGGCCAATGACCAACACCCGATGCCCCCCGCGGTTGTCAACAACTTTCCGCTTTCCTCAACAGAAATTGTGTTGTGACATTTTTACAAATGAGGCTTGGCTTAATTTCAAGAGGCGTGACGAACACTCAAGCTTTACAAAAACCCAAAAGGAATGGTTGAGATTTCATAATATAAGAAAAAATTACAATAGGCTGCATAGGTTTATTCAACAAATTACAAAATAGATAACAAAAATAACAACATTAAGTACATTAAACATCTCTACAAATTACTTAGTGGGTAAATGCTCTTACCATTAAGTTCAGTTTATATAAAATTCTATAAATAATGTTTTCTAATGTTTTTATTTGTGATATTAGTTTCTAAGTTTTATAAAGATCGGACAATAAATAATAAAGAAACGCCCTACAAAAATGTTCACCGCCTTTTGTCAATGCCGGATGACGCCGTGTTAACCATTTCTATTTAGACTTAAATTGGAGCTAATATATTTAAACGGAAAAACTAAATGAATATGAAAATAGTTACATGGCAACTCGTTAGTGGGTTGCTTATTTTCTCAAGTTATTTTAAGCTTCCTAAACCACTGTGTCCTTGGGGCTTGAAATCAAATTACCGAACCGAATTAGACATGAAAAGTCTCTCAATGCTGTGGTAATCCCTCGATGTTCTCACCATGGTCGTCACTGTGGCTTCCTCCTCCCCGGGGAGTACACCTTGAGCAAATAGTGAGGAGTAATGATTTCGTTCGGTTTTATTTGCGACTTTCTGTAGCTGGCATTAAAATTGAAATTGAAATGCCACAGACGGACCGGTGCAGTGGGACCTGGCTAAGTCCAACCACCCCGGACAATGGTGACAGCGAGGCCAAAAAATAAAACAATGAATATAAAGCCACGTACAGTGGACACTCTCTGTCAGCCGGGTGCTTCCAATCACACGTGTCTGCGTCGATGAAAGCGAGGAAATACTTTCCATATGGACGGGGAAATGTGTTGGGGGGGAAAGTGTAAAACAAACGAAATGGCGACGGCGCATAGTTTCATTATCCTTCAGCATTCAGACAGCGGAACAGGCACGGAACAGGACCTGTCGCTACATGAGGCGCATTACAAATTTTCGAAATGAAACTGAAATCAAATAAAGGACACCGCTCCGCATACACTGGCGCCGGCATCAGTCACACAATACTACGAATTTATATACTATATATGTAGTACGAATATCCAACAAATCCAGCAACAATGCCACGCAATTAAAAATGGCTGGGAAAAACGGAAAACACACAAGGGGGGTCGGTCGGGATGGGGAAAAGCAAACGAACGGATGGGGGGGGAAAAAAACAACCGAAAATTGACAGCAACAACAGCTACAAAACTGTGGAATGACAAACATGCTGCGAATTTGTAATCCGTAATATGAATTCGAATTTTAAAGATACATTCACATGCAGCGCCGGCCAGCAGCAATTCATACAACCATACAGCCATACAACCGTGGGGAGATGAAACAATGCGAAGCATGAAACGGAAACGGATGCAGGTGAATATGATTGGAGCTCGATTTAATTGAGTTGCTCTGGAATTCCGGAGCGAAGGAATGAGCAGACATTTTTACATACCCTCGCACTCGCACTCATCCGCACACTCGAATCATCCAGAATCCAGAATCCGCCATGTGCCATGCAACACATCCAGCATGCATGCGATTCGAAAAAATGAGGAGAAAAACAATCAGAAAAAGATTGGCAACAATCCAATCAGCTATACTGTAATTGGCAAAATGCAAAATTGCGAATGAACGAATACTTTTTGCGGCCAATTGATTGAAAACCGAAAATTGGCAAAATGATGAAATGTAATGCAAATGCGGTTTCACTTTGTTTCGATCGCGCTCACCAGGTACATTTGGGTGAGCCATCTGAGTTGAGGTGTCTTTTCAAATATTAAAAACTTGAGTAAAGACTGTATACAGCTTAATAATAGCCATGTCCGTGTGTCCGTCTCTCCGTACGTCCGTATGAACGGGCTCACCTTAACTTTCAAGGGGAACATACCTCTTAGGAGCGGTCTCCGTGGCCTCCGTCTTACAATTGCAAACACGCAGCTACAGCGCAGGGTCAAGCATCTTTTTGATGCAGCGGATTGCTTGGATGCACTGCTTCAAGTGAGATGATGCAGCAGTTTCTTGGATGACTTCCAGCGAAGGTGACAGTCAATTCCTTTAAGCGGGGAGATGAGGCCAGAGGGTGGGTGTCCTCTCGAACTTATATCCTTGGTCTCCAGACATGGTGCATTGCTTCAGGCCAGATGGACGATGATTTACTTCGTGACTTCCACCGCAAGTTCCAAGTCGAGTCCGTTAGGCGGGCAGATGAGGCCAAAGGGGTTCCTAAACCTCGATCTTGGATGACGGTGATCCAGTAAAAAGGTCCAAAAGGCGGGAGATGACGTTCTCCATTATTCAGTAGATCGTTGACGGGAAGATCGGGCGGATCAGATGGTGGAGATGAGCTCCCCTTCAAGAAATAGACGCTCAGTTTGACGTCTGGCGAGGAGAAAAATTAGTTTACTTACCCAAAAAGTCGGGCTCGATTGAGCTTAAGTATTGTTCTGTGTGCTAGAACTAGTTGGGAATTCTAATTTCGCGGAAGTGAAGGAAATATTAAAAAAAATTTTATTAAAATTTGTATTCACTCCCCTCTGCACCCCCGCAAACAGGTTGAAACCAAGAACCGGGTATTTATAGTCGAGNGGAAATATTTAAAAAAAAATTGGTATACTGGTGTCAAATAAAATGTAATATGTTAGTATTTTTTTAATGAAATTAAACAGACGGACGGACAGACGGAAGACAGACACCCAAACGGACAGACAGCTTCCCACGAATCGAAAATACTGCATATAAGTATACCCTCTTCGCTTAAACTACCAAGTTGGAATATGATATTTTATAGCAAATATATATCTACACCATTAAATTATGTAATCACTCCCCTCTGCACCCCCGCAAACAGGCTGAAACCAAGAACCGGGTATTTATAGTCAAGACACACGACTATATTTAAACTTACTTCCTAATAATTATTATGCCAGCGTAACAAATACTTTTTCATGGTTTTACTTTTCTCTTACCTCATTAAGATGATAACTTCAATAATAACCTAACCTTTTGTTAAAAATAACCAACTTTTGGACCCTAAAGTTCTATATTTTTGGCTCCCTAAAATTAATACATATTCGTTAACAATGCAACTAAAAGATACAATTGTATTTTTGACATTGATGTTTTGTGGACTGCCTTACTGTAATTCGCAGTGTAAGTAATTGCTATTAAATGTAAAAACTTAAGTGATTATTTTCTTTCAAATACAAACACACTTTTAGGTAGCCACCCAAGCGATGATGATATATTTGGTGTTTGCCAGGATAAGTATGAATGTCGCAAACTGAGTCGCAACTGGAGAATACAAGGACTTATGTTTAGGTCCCGGGATTGCCATATTCGTCAATTGTGTTGCATACAACTAAACAAAAGGCAATGAAAATTGAATGATATGGCTTATTTCATCCCCGTGTCAAAATAATCATGCATTACTAATCATGCATGAGACTAATCAATTGACCAAGTCACCATTGTAACACATTCAGTTTCATGTTACCATTTCGCGAAATAAATCATAATGCACATTCAAGCGGCCACATTTGTTTTGTTAATATTGTTTTCTTTATTCTTTAACAGCAATGCCAATTGTAAGCATTAGTTTATGGATTCCCAATTTTCCTTCAATGATTTATTGCACCCTACTATAGAGCATTGTTGTATCTTCCCTTAATAAGATATTCCATAACCTTAAATATGTTCTTGAAATCAATTAATTTGCCATCTTTATTGATAATCCGATAAAACAAAACCATCGATGTATAATTTAAGCAATCTAACAGGAAGCTTTTCGATTGACATTGCCGTATAATTCATTTTTCGATTCGAATCGATCACTCTGGCAATTATATCATCCTTAGATGCGCCTGCCAACATTTATTTTCACACTGCCTTTCGTTTTTGCCTTTACTTTTGGCCAGTTTTCAAACTTTGTGACTGGCTGGCTGAGTGACTGACTGATTGCTTTGTCTTATCAATGCCCTCAAACCGAATACAATTCAATTTGTTCGACTGCCACACCCACCCGGAAGCCGGTGCCCAATTTGTCTTTTGCCTGTATTTGTCTTTTTTTGGCCATGTTTTACCTCTGGCTGTTTTACTGGCGCTTCTAATCAGAATTTGTAACCAATTTCCAATGCTCGGTGCGTTTCCTTTGACTTTCACGCAATCATCCAAAAACCATTTCGTACCAGCAGCATCCCGGGGAAAAAAATCCATTGACTTTGCAATTGAATCAAACAATCAATTATCTTGTCTTCTTTTGCTCCACTTTTTTTTCCAACAGATATTTTTGTCATCAAGCGGAGGCAGGATTTTTTACTTTCAGTTGCAATTTTTATTGGCCACATTTTTGTTAAATGGAGCAAGTACAAAAGTCAAAGAAAAGGGAGCCAGGAAATTGGGCTGATATGCAAGTAATTTGCAAACGAGTCTTTGGAATTTTATGAAACAGAAAGATACCTTCAAGTAAAACGTTTGTAATCCTCAGCTAACTTGGCGGAAGTATTCCAGTTTTCCTGGCATTAGGTGACATGAAATTGCTTACACAGCAATTATGAAAACAATTATTTCATGTATTTTAAGGTACAAATAGTTTGTGCAATGTATGTAACAGCGAGAAGGAAGCGTTTCCTATAAAGTACATATATTCTTGATCAGCATCAACAGCCGAGTCGATCTAGCCATGTCTGTCTGTCCGTCTGTTCGTTTGTCCGTCAATCTGTTCGTCTGTATGTATGAACAGTCTGTTCGTCTGTATATACATACTTGTTCATACAACAAGTAGTTCTCCGAGATGGCTTGAGCTAGAATATTAATTATTGTTGCCTTAAATCCTTTATATGGTTACTCAGATCGAGTTTCTTTCAAAATTTTTCCACGCCCCTTTCCTTTGGAAAAATGTGCAAAAATTTTAATATCCAGCCATGTGCGATTTTTTGCAAAGATCGGACAATAAACAATGCAGATACGGCCAACTATATCTTCTCAGGGTCATTTGACATAAACCATTGTCATTTGGGTTAAAATATTGGGTTAAAACGGAATAACGACTTGATTATAAAAATACATTGTATAGTATTTCGAGAAATCTCATCTTAAGCTTTCTACTTGTTTTTAATGAGTAAATTTAATGTGGCCAGCTCCACCGAAGTAATCAATCTTGTCGCAGACAAATTTGCGGCATTTGGTTTACTGTTTGGAAACGTTCCCGGCCTTTTAGTGGCGCTTTTGCTCTTTTGTCGGCCATCTTGCACGTCAACAGGAAGTCAAATATATGCACACATGCGCTTATTGCGAGGCAAATACAAACAAGTCCGCGGTGAAATGGCGAACATAAATTTCCGCTCCGCCATCCGCCGGTTCCGCCCATATGACGTTTTATGAGAAACTGCGAGCTGCGGGCCGAGGAGCGGGAATCGAGAACCGAGAGCCGAGAAGCGGGAAACCGAGAACCAAAGATTGTTTATGGTGGCCAAGAGTTGATTCATCGCATTTAATGGATAACGCTCAAGCACATTCAGCAGAAAAGAATCAGCAGCAGAATCCGAAAAGATGGAGTGCGAGCATATGCGTTGTCTGCCATTTTTGCGCTGAATTTATGAATTTATTTCTGCTGCACACTGACGAAGGGTTGGGTAATATATTGGGCAATAAATTTGCCAGATGGAGGCGGGAGCGACACGTCTCTATGCAGATATTTAGGGTAAAATTCCTCAGCTCACTCGACAAGTCTTGTGATTATTTACACACGTTCACGTATATTGTACAATGTATGTTACACTGCACACATATTGCCAATCCGGATTGCCGATTTAATTTAAATTTCACTTAATCCCCGCTCGTCAAGCCCACACTTGGGCGTGAGTCCCCCAATTACCAGTGATTGTTTCTGCACTGGAATTGCAACTCCGGACTGATCCCCAATTGTTCGGCCAGATGTCGATGGCTTATCATTTAATGAACTGCCCGCCCGCCCAGTAGCAACATCAACAATATGACTATTGTGCTTATGCCCCGATATAATATCCCCCGTATATTGTTTGTGCTAAAGTCGGCGCTTATTTTTATTTAGGTCAACTTTATTATATGCACATAATTACAAAAGCCAACACAAACTGGGGCTCCGTGAGTGTTGGCCGGAGATAAAGCATTTATGAAGACAGACATGTGGGAATTGCGGTCCTGCCAGGACAAACAAAGTGGCCCCCAAACCCATATTGCGTCGTCGCCTATTTACACTTCCTACCCGCCGCCTTCCGAGACTCATTTATTTGCGCTGTTCTAATAATAAGAAATAATGTCGTTTCATGTCCTATTCGGGCCCAGAGTCTATTGTCTATGTCCTTGCTCACTGCTGTGAGCCAACAGTAGCGCTACTAGGCCGCTCTCAAGGCCCAAGTAAAATATTTATGCGACAAAAGACAATTTTGGATTTATGTTTCTGGCCCACACCCATTATCCCGTGCCCTCCTCGCCATCCAGCCAGCATACCAGCAAACCAGCAGCATCTAACACTAAAAGCAGCTGACTTTGGCTTTTTGTGTTTTTCTCCGCATTTTCCCTTTTTTTTTTTTTGGTTGAACAGGAACTGCTCCATAAATAGCACAGGCATGTCAGGCTCCTTTCGTGTGCGAATTTATGTGGCAATGGCCAGGAAATTGTAAGGGGATCAGACTCGGGACTCGGGCCCGGGCCCCCCCTCGATTGTGGTCCCGGAAAACTGGGCCATCGAATTAAAGAGTGTGTGCAAACTTTAATTGGAGTTCATTTTGATGGATGCGAGAGCATTTTTGATTCCCCCAGCTAAGCAAATTTTGGGAATGACATTGACATGGATTAGCCAGCAGTAACTGCATTTCAACCGCTCGGACGTGTGTCCCAAATAAATCACATTATTCGGTTACCAAACCAATTTGGCATAGTCTGTCAAGAGCCAGAGTTGTGGTCGTATTTCTCACTTAAAAACTTGTACTTCACTTGTCACAGTCACAGTGTAGGTAATGAACATTTTGTGCTGTGCTGTGGGAACATTATGGGGAATTTTTTCGCATTTCTGGCATTTTATGGATGAAACTACCAATTATAAGACTTGGTTTAATGGGTAAGTCATCGAGGAAGCCCGGCTCTATCTCTCATCCATTCTCGTTTGGCATACAAAAAAGATATCAGCAAAATTTTTGAATGAGTGAAAGAAAATTCAAAGTGGTCCATACAAAAGGTAGGGCATATGAGCGCGAACAGCAACAAGTCGCGGCGACAGGGGAGGAGCAACATCTGCCCGGAGACGCCTAATAGTACCACTTCACCCTATCCACCTTTGGCCATAAATCCAACACTCGGGATACCCTTCCCGTATGAGGTTAGTCAACGGAGCACCTATCCCGGCTATCGCGTCCGGCTCAGCAAAACATACCCCTCCATCGAGCCGCCGGTGTCACGATGCTTTCCAGCGGCCGCTGCAAGAGCAAGACCCTCAGCCTGGTTGAGCGATAGCCTCGCGGCCGATGGCTGCGGGCGACCCTTCGACATGGAGCCCGACGATGTTCTAAAAGCGTGGCAGCACAGTCCGCACAAGGACACGCTGAGCTTCTATGGCGTCGGATCGCCCGCCCACCAGCCGGAGTCGGCGGCGTTCAACCAGCTACTGAGCAACTGCCTAGAGAAAGTCAACAGACGTTCCCCGACCAAGGCACAACTCCGACGTGTTAAGTCGAGTGGCCCCCCGATACCCCCAACCACGTCTTCGTGGTGTCAACCCCTCGTCCTCGATCGCCAGGAGTTGCAGACGCAGATACAGCTTATGCCGACAGTTCGACGGCAATTGGCACCGATGAGGGCCCTAGAGAAGCTGTACTGCCCTTCCATCCCAGATCCGCGCGATCCCTTTGGCATTGTCAAGCAGCAAAAGAGCAACAGAGATGCGCTGATGGCATCAGTTCTCGGCCTGAAGCCTCCGACATTGAAAGTCAATCCGCGCACATCCGCCAGTCGACATTGGTATTGCTGGGGAGATTGTACAGATCCGTGCACGTTGTTTCTGAAGCCCAAGGGAAAGATGCCGGCAATTGCCAAACCACCGCAAGCTGAACCCATAAACTACGAGGAGCTGTACGATAGGTTGCGGTCGTGCTTTCAGCAGGGCCACAACCCGCTCTGTCAGATGTACGAAGATTGCTGCACGCGCAAGCGCACCCGAAAGGATAAGGGAGGCCACGGATCTGGAGACGGCGGCGATGGCAACAATGGGGATGGCAAGGGAGGAGACGGCAGCCGGAGCGATAAAGTGGATCGCTTCAAAGATAGGCCGAAGCACAAGGGGAATAAATATGGGTACGGTGATGGGGATGATGGCAAAAGCGACGATGGCAAGGGAGATGATAAAGGAGATGACGGCAAAGATCGCGGTAAAGATCGCGGCAAAGATCGCGACAAAGACGGAAAGGACGGTTGGGACAGTAAGGACGATAGGGACGATAAGGACGGTAAGAACGGTAAGGACGGCAAGGACGGTAAGGGCGGTAAGGACGGTAAGGACGGTAAGGACGGTAAGGGCGGTAAGGACGGTAAGGACGGTAAGGACGGAAAGGACGGTAAGGGCGGTAAGGTTGAATTCGGAGAGCAGAACGTCGTGGACATCGGAAAGGAAAAACAGAAAGATCAGGATAAACAGAAGGGCGATGGGAAAGACGGAGGAACGATAAAAGATGGTGGTAATAAGGATACGAACAAGATCAAGGAAGAAAAACTTCCAGATCCAGTTCCCGACTATTTCAATGATGACGCAGATTCTGGCAGACTTAAGCCAAAGGATAGGAAAAAAGAAAGGCCCAAGGAGAAGGTGCCAGAACCACAACCCGCATTAAAAGATGAGAATTTGCCGGGTCCTAGCAAAAGCCACGACGGGATATTGCCCTCTGCCTCCATTATAATCCCTGAAAAACCCAAAACGGAGCCGAAGAAGAAGGAGCCGAAGAAGGAAAAGAAGAAAGTCAAGACCCAGAATGGGGAGAAGAAGAAAAAGAAGCCATGTGGGTCATGCCCCCCCAAATGTCCGCCCTGCCCGCCGCCGGAGTGCGAGTGCGAGATCTGTCATTTCATGGATCGTCGCAAAGCAGAGCCGGAAGCTCCCTTTCTCATGCAGATGAGACACGCGGAGAAGAAGCGCAAGCTGCGCGACTACTACCTTCAGATGCGTCACCGGGAGTACCTACGGACGCACCGCTGCGAATACCGCGCCCCGCCCCATCCCTGCGATCCCATCTGCTGTGACAACTGCTTTTGCTACGATCCCCGCCTGACTCAGAACAGGGAGTGTCTGGAGGCCGTCCAGGACCTCCAGCAGCTGATTGCAGGCAAAAAGGACAAGTTCCTTGTCAAGCAGGTGGAGAATCTGCGCCAACGCATCTGCAAGCGCATGTGCGGTGTGTTGTAAAGAATGTTCCATGTTTTAGGATTGTTTTAGATGTTTCTTTGGATGTTATACCGAAAATAAATTGTTTTTGACGAATTTACAGCGACTTTTGAGCAACAATTGCTCCAAAAGCTACATAATTAAAGAGCTTTCTACTGTTACACAGATAATCTACCTAATGAAATAAGTGCTTAGTGTTTCAAGTGAGTACATTATACATACATATATATGTAAGCACTTTGCGACTAAAACATAATTCCGAGGAAATTGAATACTTTCGATGTACATTGTGGCACTTAGCAAATACACTCACTCCCATGGATTCACACATTCGAACATTAAACCCTCTGGGAAGATTGTGTAAACATGGCCACGTTGGGCGTTTAGGGCCACTTTATTTACAATATCGAATTTCCCAAGAATTTTTTAACAGCCTCAAACACTTGAACGATTTCCCAGCGCTCAATTAAGGCCATTAGCCAGAAGCGGGCGGGCGGCAAGGATAACTACCCCAAAATCCGACTCCATCTCTCATCCTCAAATCCGATGCAATATGTTCGCTATGTATGGCCAAAGGATATGCTGCAAACACGCATTGAATTACGCAGACAAAGGACTCGGGCTTTTGGAGAATTCGCCCACTGGCCCATTCTTGCCGTTCAACATTTCACCATTTCCATATGCAGAAATTCACATAGTGGAAAAGTCCCAGCTTGCCTGCGACTGAGTTTCCCCGCCCCGGGGCGCACACATTACTAGACGAAAAATGTTTCGGGGCCCCTCTCAGGGCTGGGGAGAGTAATTAAAGTTTTCGCTCAAGTGTCGATAAATTATGCGGAAGATGCTCTATGCAAATGGCTTACAACAATACGAGCCAGAAGCTGCCAGGCGGAGCTTGACGAACTGACAACTTGACAGACCGGCGGACCGACGGACCAACGGACGGTTGGGCATTCTTTCGGGCTTCGAATGACAGGCACTTCATCATCGTGTCCTTCGGCGAGTGTGTAATTCATCACGCGAACAACCGCAGCTTCCCTCACTCACTCCCCTATCCTTTCGCCCGAGCAAAAGTGACATGACATGTTGAGCCTGCAGTTTGGCCCAAAACGACGAGGCTGGGCGGGAGACCCAGATCCGGGGGCATCAGGAAATTACTGCCGCCTGGGCCGTGGCCGTGGCCGAGGTCGGAGCGGAGCTGTGCGGGGCGGTAGGCTTTAAGTTCGGTGAGCCGCTTTTCGTGATGAGGCAAAAGGAATGCTATTAAGCAAGTTGACATTAATCGTTGTGACTTCCTCAGCGGGGAAAAGTTAAGAGAGGGGCAGGGCGATGTGATGTGATGGCATGTGTGTGTGCGCCGGTGCTAATGAAGCTCTGAAAGGCAGGCAGGCAGGCAGTCAGTAGGCCGTAATGGGAAAACAATTAAGTATGTAAAATGCAAATGACGAGCCCTAAAAATCTTGTCAAAACGCTCGTCATGCATATTGATAAGTTCAAGGAAGCTATGGCAATTAATTCATCCTCCTTGGAGGAGGCCTGTCATCTGTGAACCTGTTATGATACACAATATGGTAACTGCAAAATCAATACCCAGACGAGCAGCCAGGAATTATTTCGCATCTATACGCCTTATTGAAAGCAATCCATTAAATACCTTCCACTCAAGCTCCCTAATTGCAGGAGCAATAAATTCTTCGATCCAATATACAATTATCAATAATTTTCGTATAAATATGCAGAGCATTAAGCTATCTCAACGATGCCTTGCATGTCAGTGCTGTGCTGTGAATAGGATTTGTGGCTAAACCGGACAGGACCAAAAGCCTCATTATGGCCCCAAAGCCCCGTTCCAAATCGGTTGATAGGTTGTTAAATCCTAATTTATGTTCCGAATTGGAAAATAGTTTGTGCTGTTTGAATGCTAAAATACAATGCTAAATGGCTGCCTCCTCCTGGCAGATACAACAAACAAGATTACGCATACGCCAGGTGGTCGCCCGCGCACATCTCCACATCTAATTAGACAGCCAAACATTTTCGTGCAGCACACACAACCAACCTCCTAAACAATATGAATGCATTCTCATATATATATATTTATGTTTGCACAATTAATGAACACTAATTCTCTTGTTTACCGGCCCTCAGCCAAAGCTCCACCGCCTCCTGCTCCTGCGATATCCTTGCCTAACTAATTTCCTGTTGCCTCAGGCCCGAAGCAGATCTCAGCAAGTTAACGACGATGGCTCGGATCTATGGGCTGTATTGTTTTGCGGCGTACTGCACATTATCGTAATGCAATTATAAATTTCAAATCTTGTTTATTTGCAGCCTTATAATTCTGGGTTTTGATTTAGGATTATTAAGTCTGTTTGCGGAATGTGGGACGAGAGTAGTTAAAGTTTATGCAAATAAAAGGTTGCTTGTGAGCTTCGTAGATTCGCTTAAAATATAGTAACTAATCCCCGGTGATTATGCTTAAATGGAGATGAGAGCAAACAAAATTGTATAGGACTTTTCCGATCTAATCTTAAAGTCAACGCGTTTCCCTACACAATCAAAATTCGCATTGGGCTAATTTTGTTTTATTGAAATTGACTTTCCTCCGGGTTTTCCCGGATAACTTTCCCTCGGGCCTTTGGGGCACATCGTTGGCTCACTTAAATTGCGCTAATCATAAGAATGAAGTTTGTGTTCCTTTACGAGCACTTAAGACGTATGACGATGACGATTAGCATTAAACTTGGCCCGGGAGCCGCACATAAAACCGTTTTATGTCCTCGCATAAACAGGTGAGGGGCCGGGGCAGGTGACGCTGCCAATTCCCCGGCCTCCGGGCCCCACAACGATACTCGTATAATGTCCCAAATTTTGCGAAAATGTTTTGGCCCAAAACCCCGCGAGTTGGTCTTTAGACATCCACAGTTGACTCTTCAAAATGGCCGGAACATAAAAATTGTATTAAGCCATAAAGTGGTGCGGCGGCCGGGAAGTGAAATAAGAGAGCAGCTAAAATGCACATAAAACGATTTTATTTGCGGCTGCCTGACAATTGAATTGCCTTCATGCACTCCTCGCAAATTCGAGTTTTGATTCATCTATTAAGCTCTATTGTTCTCGCTGTCAAAAGGCTATTGAATCTGAATTCGCTTTTTATTTTCTCATTGGCCACGTAAGAAAACTTTGTATTCTTCAAAATTTTCCATTTCCGGTTTATGATTTGAATAAGTTAGTTTGAGGCTACACTTTCTTGTAGGATATATAAGTTTTTAGATTGACAGCTATACATTCTATTACATACTATTTTCCGTTGCTCAATGAAAATAAATTCGGCTTCAGGTTTTGCCTAGTTTCTTTTAAACACTCAAATAAATTCAAATTAGAATGCCACTGTCAAGTACGGGTATTTGAAAAAAGGTGTCTTTATAGTCGTCCAAATGCCCTGAAGCCCTGCCGAATTTTTGCATATTTTTTGGCCAAACTATCACGTTTGTTTGTGCATTGTGAGTTGTGCGATGGCTGGAGCACTTGAATTCAGAATTCCCCCAACACGAAACTCGCAGTCGAAAGTCAAGTGTGTCTGTTCCATGCTCATGCACTTGCCCCAAATATGATTTCAATATTTTTCTTTCTTTTATTCCTTGTGCCAAGAACATTTCAATTTATGTTCTTTCGGATCTAGTTAGGGTCTTGCTCAATATGCGAGCAGTTGCCCCTTTCCAGCTTCCACCGGCTTACGGCAAACATAAATCGCAGAGCATATTACACAATGCTAGATGCGTGCTCGGCTCAAATGGATAGCCCCAGCTCCCTGCTCCCTGCTCCCTGCTCCCAACTCCCTGCTCCCTGCTCCATCCTTTTTATTGCGAAGGCGTCCTGGGAGCTGGGAGGTGCATCTCCTTGCTGTGCCCGGCAATGTTTGCATTGCAAATGGCTGGCACGATGGTGGTGGGGCAGCGGATTGAGTAAGCATAGTTAGGGTTACGGACACAGAGAGCAAACTTTTTACGCTACGATTGTCCTGTTGCGCTGCACTTTCAATGGCAGGACCCTTGAGGGGATGTGCGGGACGTGAAAGTGGCCAAGGAAACCGCTCACCGGGCAGAGATGAGTGCCCGGAACCCCTGGAATCCATGGTAGTTGCTTGGCTGCGATTACAGCCCAGACAACGTGGCAAACTGTTGAACTATCAATATTAAAAAGGTACGTGCGGGGATTTTTAAAATATTCATTGGTCCTTGATTAATCTGGCTCCACAATCAATCACTCGACTGGAAAGGGCAATGGTTAAATATTTACAATATTTTGCTACTTTCATATCTTCAACCTGGCAAGCTTTGTGCTTTCTTCTGCTCTTCGGGATTGACTTTGTTTAGGTATTCTAATTAAGCTCATATATTTGTATTTCAATACAATATATATTTATATATTGGGCGGCTGTCAAACCTCTTAATCAAAACCACAGCGTGTCACTCAGCCATCGCCATGGCCAACTATCTGTTCGCCGTATGAGAATGGAAAGAGAGTCATCCCCGGCGGCGGGCTTGCCTCGTAAAACGTTCTATCCTGGTCGAGGAATCTCCGGGCTGCTGCTCCTCTCCTACGTGTCCTGCCTGCCAAAGCATTCAAATTGTTTACCGTATGAGCGGGGTGCGCACGTGAAAGCCAAAAGAAAATTGTAGTAAATTTTAAATGGTACGGCAGCAAAAATGTGCAGCAGCTCCGATGCTTCCACGAACCGATGTTCCTTGTATTTTGGTGCTAGGAGCCGGGATCCAGGATCCAGGAACCAGGAGCCAGGAGCCAGGAGCTAGCAGCCAGGATTCGTTGCCTTGACGCAGTGTAATTTATTGGCAGCACGTTTATCATGCCGTTGACTCGGCCTCAGTCCCCCCAACCCGTATGCCCTGCTCCTCCTTTTCAGATCCTGAGACCTGGGAGACCTCGGAGTCAGCAACTCGCTCGCTCGCTCGCTCGCCTACATGCAGAACGCAGTGCATGTCCTCCGCCTTTTGTCCTCCGTGCCCCGTGCCGCACACCTCGTGCCCCCACAGCTCCAGCACAAAACTCTTATTCCAGTTGGTAAGCCCAAAAAATGCAACCATGCGCCGCATGCAAAAATGCCTATGCCTAGGCATGCACCGAGCGAAAAATCCCCATCAAAAGGGGTGCCTTAAGAGGCTTGAGACTAGCAATTTTTCAAAGGGTTACTTACTCAAACGGATAAAAAGACACCTGGTATTACTTGCCGGAAGATTCTACTGTACCACTCGGATATAGTAATCGTATTTAATCTAACATTGGATCTCTTTTAGGATCTATTTCTTTACATATTCCTTTAATATTCAAATTTATATAATTGGTACTACTTTCCGAAAGGTTTTTCAGTTCTACTAGAGAATAGTATAGTATAATCGTATTAGTCACATATTTAAATTAAGTATTGAAGCTTTTCTAATAACCATTTTTATTGATTATTACTTAGAATATGTATTACCTCAAATGCACAAAAGGGCATATTTTTCAGGATAAATTTTATATTTAATGCTTGCATCTGAAGAAAACTAAACTGTATTTAAAACAAATCCAATTTTGGTACAGATATAGTAGGTATAGAATTCCCGCAGTGTAGGTCTCTACACACTGAGTACTGCAGTTGGATCCAAGGCTCACTCCAATGCCTACCACAATATTTGCACAAATTGCATCCAACGAGCAGCGATGGCGGGCAAGGCGCCTTTTCCACATCCTTTTTACTTACTTTTATCGCTCCGGCCAATGTTTGTCGAGCATTTTGAAAGCCGACTCGGAGCCCTCTTGCCATTGTTTGTCTGCGGCAACGTGAACGGCAACGGCAACGGCGACGGCGGCTGCAACATTCATTAAAATGTTGCCAATGTGTTTTTGTGGCAAATTGAAGCTGTCTCCGTCTGAGGCCTCGACTGCCTGCCTGCGTTTCCCTGTCGGCCCGGCATTTGGGATATGCATTTTCCGAGTAGTTTCATATGCATAAACATGAGGCAGCGGATTAGGCAGCAGGTGAGGATTTCCAGGGGGCCGAAGATATTGCAATGATTGGAAATCAGAAGTCTCTAATGGTCGGGCTGTCCGTGTGTTTTCCGGACAGGCCAGTGGGCTGAGAACTCCACAAAAAGCCAAACCGGAATGCTAACGAACATATTTCTGTCGGCTGGGCATTTCCATTAAACTCGGGGAGTTCGCAAACACAAGGATGTTCAGGTACATCACAAGGGAGAGCACATTAATCGGATGGTTAATAGAGGGTCTCTGGGCGAACTTATGAGTACAGAATTTTGGTTTTACATTCCTTTTCGAACTAAGCTAGCATAAGGCTCATTTTACAGGGGTTAATTAACAATTTACCATTGGTTATGTGTCCGTATAGCAGTAAGGATAACCTTTAGGACAACCTTAAGAACAACCTTCAAGCTATATAATACTAAGCAATCTTCAAGAATTACATATTTCAATTGACTTTAGTGTTTTCTTTTGTGTTTTCTTTAAGAAAGTCTCATTGAGATGACACTGCACTTCCGCTTCCGTTTTGTCACATTCATCTCGAGCTTTTTGCTTCGCTTTTCCCAGCTTTCCTCCGGCAAAGTTTCGGTCCTATTGCCGTAGCTTCCAGCATGAGCAACTGCATCTAATTGTTATTTAACTAAATCATAAACGTTTGCAATTAAGGCAGCCTTCTGCCCAAGTTGCCGCCTCTCGTTCCTGAAAAAAAAAGCTTTCTCCTGCAAAAGGCGCCCACAAACTGTTGACACTTTGTTAGCAATTAGTTTGGTCAATACAGTGGGCGGCATCCACTGCCGGGGGCATGGGGCCGTTGGCCCCCAAGTGTAGTCGAGGAGCTGAGACGGAAAAAGTGCCTGGGCCAGGCCAGGCATCGCCTCAAATGTGGAAAATTGCTGCAATTTTTTGCCATCTAATTGGGGTAGTCAGGAAAAGGAAATGAAACGATGCTGGAGAATAAGAGGGCAAAACCATCGACAGGAAGCCCCAAAGTGTACCCAGAAAATTAATTAAAATGCTGACTTCTTTTCTATTTACACAACAAATTGCGGCAAATGCGCATAAATCAAATTGTTCGCACGGTTCGATGTTTGCTTTTCCACCATCCATCCCCCAAACAGACCCCCAAAAAAACTTTTGGGAGCGGGAAAAATTCAATTTTCCATGCATATTTCATATGTTTGTGTGTTTTCCGGCGTGTTTAAAGCCGCACTCGATGGCCCCTTGGAACGGTCCCCAACCAAGGACAAAGCCCGGACCCGAGACCAGCCCAAAACACCCTCGTCAGCTGAGCCAACAGGTTTTCCCCCAGCCATTGTTGTTGGCGGGGGGTGTTGGAGTGGTTGGTGTGTCCGGAGGTCAGGTCAAACAAGGGGAAATCATAGCAGTGCAACGGGAAAAAAGAGTCCCCCAGATAGGGATTCGGTCGCAGGAATACCCAGTAAATATGAAATTTTCAAGCAATTGCTGTTCATCTAATCGAACTAAACGGATTTAATTACAAAATAACATTATAATTACAAAGATCATTTAATTGAAAAGCTGTTTCCAAAAGGTCAGATAAGTGGCAATCAAATTGCACTTATAATATTCAATATCCAATTGGTATGAATTTAACTAGAAGAATAAACTTATTTATAAAGTATTTTATTTAGTACCCTAGCTTCTATTAGTTTCCCAAGGCCCTGTAAAACTTCTTAAAATTTTTGTGCCGTCTAGTTAGCCATAATCTCGTTAGTGCTGAAATCAATATACCCGCGTGACGCGCAAATACCGATTGCACAAACAACAGAAAAAATGAGATGCGTGAACAAAAAGCGACCCAGGGGAGCCTGCCGCTGTGGCAGAAGGGCACCCACATTCGTGGCACTTTCGGGGGCTGGAGGGGTGGTGTGTAATTGGAGTGGAAGGACACTCGTGCTTTTGGCAGTGACTGTCAGCCTGTTTTTGATTCATGCGTTAAATGAAAATTAATCCGATTTAATCTGTCGCTAATTAGGTTTACTTTGGGTTTGTTTCGCACCTCTTATCGGTAGCCCCCGCCAACGGCAGGCAGCCACTCGAAGCGAATCGCTTTCAATGCCCACTTGTGCTATGTATATTGTGTTCGAAATCAATTAACGATCCCGTCGCAGTTCGGTGTACAATCCGTAATTTGCAAACGCTGAAATAGATTAATTGTTGGATCCAGAAATAACAGACATAAAAAGCCTGATTTATTATTCGTCCCGGCAATTCGATTTCCTGTTGCGAAATATTTATTTAATTAAGTAATTTATAAATATCCCGCTGAAGTGCATTAACTTTAACTGTAATACGAATTCAATGGCTCTGAAGAAGAGTTCAATGAATATTTATAAATGCCATTTCCAGCTATCAGGTTTCGTTAATTCTCGTCACACAGAAGGCTTTGAAGCATAATATATACAATATTAATGAAACTCCCACAACTGATTACCTGGATAAGGATTTAAACAGTTTAAACCAACAGCCGGTCGGCCAAAGGTTTGCCCAAAATCAATGCTGATGATGACACTCATACGCACTGTTGCCCTTTCATCTCGGCCTGTCTGCCTGCGTTTTTCGGTCCTCTGCTGTTGACAACATTGTTTCCAACGCGCTCCGCCCAAACACCCAAAGGGATATGCTAGATCCAAGCCCACCTGTGTGTTCCTGGCATATGGCCATGTCTGTGTCTTGGCCGGTAGACTGGGAAAAAGTTTAAAGACCTTTGGCCAAATCAGCATTGAAGATACCAATGAAAATTCAAAGATACAGGTATATGGTGCAAAGTTAATCATCAAATTAGTTCTTCAAACTTTTTGGTATCAATAATTTATTGACAATTATTTAGATTATATAAAAGAAATTATAAATATTACCGCTGGTGCATATTCAAGTTCTTTAATGTTATTATCATCAATTTATTGACAATAACTTAGATTATATAATTGGAATGATCCATTTATTTTAACAAAGTTTCATAGAATTCCTATTATTACAATTCCAGGTTGACAAACTTTTTCGCAGAGTGCAGCAGCCTATTCCAGCTCATGGCTGGTATGACTACCTCATTTCCATAACGAAAACAAAGCCAAAAATCTGAAGTTTCATTAGACAACGATGACTCCTGCACCGCACCGACTCACCTATCTGGCCCGGCAACTGCTCCTGCCCCTGCCATCCCGGCGGCAACCTAGTTCGGGGGCTTCCATTTCGAATTTCAGATGATGTCAAGAACCGGCAAAACCGATGGCCCTGCGCTCGATTGTCGTCTGGCAGGCGTCTGTGCCTGGCTAGATAATATGCTTAATACGTTTTTATGTGCCTGCTCGGGAGTTTTGGGTTCTGGGTTGTGGGCTTTGGGCCGTGGAATTGCCACCTAACATCACTGGGCGGCTTTTCATTGTTTGTCGCCAGCTGGGTGGCGGCTGGAGCTGTTAGTGCCGCGCGTGAAATCAAATTTCCACTGAAATGACTTTTGGGCCAAAACAAAAAGTTGTTGTTTTCGTTTTGGTTCGCAGCTCGCTCGCTCGTACACTGACTGTTGTTCGTGGATCCATGAATTATGCAAAAGGGCCCTTGGCAGGAGTTTGGCTGCCTGTTGGTTATCAGAAACTATTGACCCATTAACGGGTCGGCTGCTGGTGTCGGGTTTTGTGTGAGTGGAGTGTGAATGACACTCGAGTGCAGCAGCAGCAGCACCAACAGCAACAGCAGCAGCACAGCAGCAGGCGTCGGGCCAACAATCCTCAAACTAATTAACATAACGCATTAAAGCGGCAAACACTTTGGAATTATGTCAAGTGCCTCAGCCGGCAGACGCATCAAAGGATTACCAGTAACTGGATGACTGCAGGCCTGATAAGCATGCCACTTTCAGACGCCCTTTCTTCTCTGGCTTCATTGCCCAAAGATCGTTGTTAATGGGTGATTTTTACATTGCTTGGGGATGCTAAACCAATGAATATATGCTTAAGATATTTATAAAAAATATTCCCAAAAAAATGCATGGGTAGATCAATCGAGGCTCTAGTTGTATGTGTTTCTATTTTTAATAAAAATATAACTCTTTCGTCCAACTCAACAGCATCGTTTTAGAGATATACATTTTTGTATTTTTAGTTGCACATTTTAATCGAAAACAAAAGAATAAAAAATATATTCAAAAAATTAATGAATAGATCAAATTAGATCATATTTCAACAGCTCAACATAATCTGTATGTTATGTTGAATAAAATATTCAAGTTTCTTTATTGAAAATATGTCATTATTTCTTTATATTTCAAAGCAATCTGTAGTTTAAGATATCTATAGTTTAAAATATATTCATTGTTGCAATTATAGTTGGCAATTATAATCGAAAATAACAGAATTAATCTATATTATGTAGTTAAACAAAATTGTAGCACCAGTTTCCAGGGTATCTGAATCACTAACCCTTTAAAAATCCCCTTTAAGTGGATTTTCTTTTGCAGCACTGTATTTGCATTTATAAAGCAGCAAGATCGGATTTTTTTTCTCAAGATTCTAAAAGATATGGGTGCGCCTTGGACGCCTCGCGCTTTGTTTGCGCTTTGACACGCGCTCCCGACACTCAAAAGGCAGCTCAAAGTAAGGACCCAGGCGACTATGAGGATGACGATGGCTCCGAGGAGGAAGCAGGGATGACGATGATGATGATGGTGATGGCGATGTGATGTCCCGACATCTCCGACAGCGAGCAGCGCACAAAACTCGAAGCAGGCGTTGCATATTAAACACTCAAGTGGCGCCACTCGCCTTCAGTTAGTCACAGCAACTTGCATGGCAATGCGAAGAGGGTCTTAGTGAATCGAAAATCTCATATGATTAATGCAATTTGCTGTGCACTAAGCTGTCTACCCGATCCACTCCAACTTGTTGCACACTTGTCAGGAAAGCTCTGGCACTCCAATTAAAAAATGCAAGATAAATCCGAATGCTGTTCTCGTATTTTATTACAATTTTGCAATGAATTTATGGGTATTTGAAAAAACAATTTATCGGTTTTGAAACTTCAAGAGCTGTTGCCACTTGTGCCCAACTCATTATTTGCTCATTATTTACATGAAAACAATGGGCGGCAGTAATAAGCAATTACATAAAAGTTGATGTAATTATTAATTATTTAATGCAAATATAAATAAAAGTCACGGCATTGGAGGCGAGTAGCAAGCGCTTGCAGGGCAATAAATGTATTTAAATTTATTGCATAATAAAGATTAAATATTTATTTACACAACGTTTCAATTAACTTTCGGCTTTGGCAGCCGAGCCACCCGCCCGATTCTCTTCTCTGGCACTGCCGTAGCGTAATTTCAGTTTTTGCGTCGATTTAATTATAAAATTTATTGTTTAAACTCGCGTCAGCAACAAAATGGCGTCCGACAAACCGGAAGTAGGTTGCCGCCGGCAGCCAAAAACCAGTTGAACGACCTTCCCTGCCTCTGGCCACACTCACTCTCTATCTGTTTTACGATACTATCCCCGCTGCCTTTCACGCTGCCCGTCTGGGAATGTGCCACATTTTATGCGGCAAGGCGAGGGAATGTAGGCCGTAAACTTGCCATAAATTTTCCAGCGCCACACGCACAAACGGCAAGGAATTTTCACAGTTTTCCCTTTGCTTTCTTTTTTGCCCTTGTCTTTTTGTCTTTCTTTCAGTTTTGTGTATGTAAATTTCACTCAATTGACATTGGTCAAGGCGGGGCGGCGGGCAGGCGGTAGGAATGCAGTTTTCCCCCCTTGGTTCTCATTTTCCTGCACTTCAAAGTCAACGCAGCTGTTGCCCGGGCACAGGAAAAAATGCGAGTCCGGAAACTGCACGGAAACGGAAGTCGCAGTGGCAGTGGCAATGCCAATGGGCGGGCAAAGGGGAAAGGGAGCAGAGCCGGGCAGGGCAAGGGAAACCGAACCGACAGGCAGAGATAGCCAGAAGTAGCAGCTGTGCTGACCAGCCACCTCGGTCCTACCAATCTGGATCCAGAAAAAAAAATAAACCCATCTCCATCCACATTCGTCGCCGTGCAGGCAAAGAGATGAAAGTCGCGCTGCTGCTGTCGCATTCAAAAATTCATATTCGTAATTGTTGACTGTATTGTCGCCCCGTAGTGCTGCCACAGCCAGTGCCGCAGCCATTGCCATTGCCACTGCCACTGCCAGTGGCACTCTCGGTTGCCAAAAGAAGTGCCGGTTGCCACAGTCGAGATTCGTTAACAAAGATTGTCGAGTGGCTGCCAATGGAGTGCAGGCAAAGGAAATTAAATACAATGGAGTCGTCAAGCGAGGTGAAATAACCGGATGCACTTTATTGTGCACTTAATTTCAATGCAATTTGATTACTCCTGAGCTTTTAAAGGTGCCTTGGTAATAGTTAAATGCTGCGAGCTTGCTTAGAACTAAAGTTTTTCGCTGCACTATGCAATACCCACTGTGTGGGCCACTCAGCCGGACTCGCCTTCTGTGGAGCATGCAAAATATACAATATTTTACTGGCTAATCTTATGCGACCGGAACCGTTGAGTTCCGGCTCAGCTTTGCCGGCGTTTTCCGCTGCCGGCCAGGCCCAAACCGCTGCCATGCCCCATGCATATGTCTTGAATATCCTGCCCCGCCAGCAACATGCAACATGCAACACCAGCTCCAGCTCCAGCTCGATCCGGAGCTCCATGAGGGTTCCTTAATAGCCAGGGCTGCCAGGAGGGTTAGGAAGCTATTCGCGGGGCTCTTTATAAATTATTTGTGGCTGATCTCTGGCCCCCCCATAAATTGTCGCCCTGAGCCGGTACTTTATGAGCCTTTAACACGGCGGTTGGCGATCCCCCAAATTGCTGGGAAATTATTTTTAGCGCTTCGCCGATAAGCTGCCCGAAAATAGACGGAACTTTCTTCAGCTTCCCCGCGGCGGCTTCAATGCATTCGAGTGCACTTAGCGGAGTGCCACCAGCATTATTCCCCCCACTAAATGCTGTATGCCACGACCCACACCCGCACACCAGACTCGGACTCCGGTTGTGGGCCCGGCAATCGGGAATCGGAGAACTGAATCACATTCTCGCCCGGAGTCAAGTGCATCTGTCGCTTTGTTAATTGCAGACGAGACCGGCGGCTCTGATGAGTTTAATTGAAATAATGTGATGCACTCTTAGCGGGGGCACTCTCGGTGGAACAAAAAATACATTAATAATAATTTTTGTCATTTTTCGGTTTGTCTCTCTAATGAAGTTCATTCCCCCAAAAAAAACTCTTAATTGCTTTGAGCCTAATGAAGCTCATGATTTGTCGCAGAAGTCGGCGGCTACAAGCAGCTTTTCAAAACTTCTTCTGCAGCAGCTGCTCCAGTTCTGAAGCCCTTGAGATTGACTTTTATTTCTTCCGCACTTGGACTTTGGTTTTTTCATCTTGACAAATGGAGTCACATTTTTAAAAGTTTCAACCAGGGCTTACATTAGATTTTACATTGAAATTACTTATATTTCAATCAAGAAAGAGCCCGCTTATTAGTTTCCACCTGATTCTTAAAACTTGAATAATTATTGACAATTTAATTGTGGATAGGCAAATACGAATATTTATGTATTCTGCCAATATCGTATTCGAATTTAGTGTTTAAAAAATCAAAATTGTGCGCTCTACAGAATTTTACGTTTTGCGCGGTTGCAGGAAGAGGTAGCCGATATTAAAAACAAACTATTTCTGAACTGATATATCAAAAATCAGAAAATGCAATTATAATTGGTCTATCTATTATAATCTTCAAGAACTCGGCAATCATACGGACGAACGGACAGGCGGACAGGACTACATCGACTCGACTTTTGATGGTAATATAGTCTCTCTAATGAGGATGATATTTAAACTTTATTAGGTGGCAGACCATACCTTCTCCTTGTTACACATTTTTGGGTGAGTTCTTTAAACCCTTTTCTAATACTTTGGGAATTAAATTTCCCAAAGCGGTGCGCACTCAATCGATTTATCATTTCTGTTTAATTTTGCGCTGCAAATAATAACTTGCCTGCCTCCCATTTCGATTTCACTTTTACCCTTTGAACGGAATCAAATTCCGAGTTAAATTCAATCGAATTGCTGGCGGAATGTTAATGGGTTAAAGTTCAATAGAGAAATTAAATAATCGAAGAGAATTTTCGGCTAAATGCATTCGAGTTGAAAATATTTGCACGCTTTTCAGCGCTTCCGTCGCTGTCTCATTCCAACTTTTGTGTGAACTTTATGTAGATTTTCGCTTTACCCCGGAAAATGATCTATTGTGAAGCGGGTCCCAGGTAGAGCTATCTTTCCAGAACAAATGCGTCCAGACTGGGGGCGATGGAGAAAGTCAGGAGTCCTTTTTGCGCGTTGAGAGAAACTTGCGGCTGCTGCCCAGAAAGTTAAGTGAATTGTGCGAAAGTTTTTCGCTAGCTGCAAATTTGTTCGGGGCAACAAAGGGGGCTTGTCTGGAGTGTAAAGCATCCCATTTCCGATCCCATACCCATTCCAGCTGAAAGGTAAATATGCCCCAGCAGAGGCAGCAGCAGCAACAAAAGCAAAAATGGCCATACAATGGGCCCCATGAAATGTGTTACCAAATGCAAAAATGGTTTCTGTGGTTTCAATGGCAACACGACTCGACGCGACTTCCCATCCCAGTGGAGGGGCTTGGGGTTTCGGTTTGGGGTGGACTTGCCTCCGACATTGGGGTGAACCGCTGACGCTACGAAATTTACGGATGCGAACTTTTATGGCGTTGTGCTTGGATGGGCGGGCGGCCACCAGGTGTGCAAGGCGGCGCCCCAAAACCCACTCGAAACCCACCGACCGTCTCGCCAGAGCCACCAGTTGCATTGACACAAACAACGTGAAATGAAAAGTTTTTATAAGCGGTACGAGATCGGACAAGGAGCTTATTGAGCAGATGAACTCAAATGTCAGAGGGTTTATTTTTTTACAACATATAAAAACATCGCTTTTAATTTAAAAGAGTGGAGTCAAAGTTCGTTGAGTTAAGTCCTTCAGATTTACCTGATTAAAAAATAGCTATTTTTTACAAAGTTTACATCAATAAATGCCTCGATGTTACCATATACAAATGCATATATTTTATAAAGGGATGTGGGTTTTTTTAATTGACCTATGAAAGGCAAAAACTTTCAATGAAATGGAATTGTAAAATCCATATGCACAATTTTTGTATGTTTATTGAAACCTACAAACATGGTATGTCGTTTAGTGAGCATTACTTGTTCGATTCACTTTGAAATTCCATCCTTTTGAGCGCCTGCCTGGGCAGGTGTAATATGCAATTTTTGTTGCCGCATGAGCTCTTTGCCAGATGAAGTAATAAATGTTGCATTTAATGTATTAGGGGTGTTGCGGTGGCCAGGAGGGGGAATCCCCGGTTCGAGATGGAAATGAGAACGAAACAGGGAGATTTTATGCATGCCATAAAAGTGATTTACGAATGAGATTGGTCTGACTGCAGAGGTAATAATAGTTTCCACAGTAATAAAGGTAACTTAGTTAATTACATTTAAAGGCACTTGTTTTTAACTCTGTTTAATTTAATTTAATCAAATTTAAATGTGTGTATTACGTAGCTGTATTTTCGCTTGCAAATATATTCTAACCTATGACATTGTAGGGGAAGCCCCAAAAGGGCACACGTCTACAATTATATGGCTATAATCGGCTGTTAAATTCGCATTACATCCGAATAAAGTTTACACACGGGCGAGCTTGTACTTACCCGCAGGCACTGATCCCTTCACTTGTACGACTTCCCAGCCAGACCAATTTAATGATAAGTATTATATGTTGCCCTGGGAGGGGGCCAACAAAAGGCATTCCAAATATGTGCGGACCATGTTAGCTCCGACACTCGATATCATAAATCAATGTGGACACTCTACGGGCTCCAAGAGATTTCCCCTCACCTCCAATCTCGCCATGGGACAATGCAGTCGATTAATTGATTGTCTAAATGCACTTGTAAGCAACTTGGCAAATCAATGAAGTGTGGATGGCCACCTAAAGTCTTCAACCGCCCTCGCAAGTCTGTGGCCAATCGGTTTGGGAGAGGTTTCACAGGCGAATAAAAAGGGGAAATGACAGTCGCTAAAAAAAAAGAAATAATAAAAAAGCGAAATGAAACAAAGAACCCTTGTCTGGGAATTGGATTTTGCGGTTTCACGTTTCAAATTACCATCGACAGCAGCTGACAGATATGCCAGGGGATTGCTTGGGCGAGGGACAGCCAGGGAACTGAAAGATTCCGGGACGCCGCCACAGAGTTAGCCCCGTCTAATTGTCGCTATCGTTGTCTGGTCGGATCGGCTGGGTTAGCCGTGTTGGCCGCCAACGTCTGGTAGGTCCACCTCCGAGTGTCGCAATTATGTCGTATAGCATTTCAGGGGGCGTATGTGGCGCTTTTTCCATTCGCATTCTTTTTTTTTTTTAGCTGCCCAGGAATCCCTGGCACGACACTGGTAACCAGTCGCCTCATCCTCTTGCCGTTGTTGAATGATTCCATGGTAATCGCTTGGAATTCGTCTGGAATTCATCCGCATCTGCGCCACGCTTCGCTGAATCTTGAAGGTCTTGGAGCTTAACTCTGCCATGGCGTTGGCGGGTTCATCAAGTTCTGGCCAGGCAGAGCCCTTCCAATTAAAGATTACATACCCGCAAAGTCGTAAAAAATAAAAAACATTTGCATTCTTTTGTGTACTGCAACTATTTGGGCTTTTATGACCGTGATTCTACAGAAAAGTCCATACAACTAGATTAAATCTAGATAAACATTGCGGTTTTTAAAATATTCGGAGTGCGGGAAATGATATCCGATTTTTAAAACAAATTTGTCCTAAGCTGGTATCACCCAATTCTGAGGATACAATTACTTTTTCTGTATATAGTATAGTCCCCAAGATCTAGGCGATAATATGGACAAATGGACCGACGGACGGGTATAAAAATAAACCTATAGTAAGCTTGATCTAAAAGCCTTTAATTCGCTTTGAAAAATGTAACCAAAAATGCTCTTAAATCTCTGCAATCACGTCGTTGTTGTTAGCCATATTCCTTGGCATATTTCTTCTTTGTTTCGCTGCCGTGACAGTTGGCTTAATCATGTTAAACATTTTATGGACAAGGCTCGCTGGCGCTTGTTGTTCCCAGGCTGGCGCTCTCTTTTTTGTTGGTGCACCAGAAAACCTTTTTGCGGTTGTCATAATTGTAATTTTGGTCACTGCAGGGCTGCGGCACAAAGTGCATAAATTTATGATGACCAACCAACCATTCCCGAAGCGGGCACAGCAAACACTCCCGGAGCTTTCCCTGACACAGATTCGGCAATGTCCGCATCATAAATGTCACAGACTGGCTTAAATATATATACAAATGCATGTATATAAAGCATCATTCCGGCCGTAACTGCCTTGTGTTTTAGTATTTTCATTTGCAGCCGGAGCCTGAGTCCCGTAGTCCGAGAGTCTAGTCAAAGTTGGCCGAGAGGCTTGTGGTTAAGTGCATATTGAGCAGCCTTTTTTGATGAAAAGCAAAAGTTTTCAACATGCTGTTGCTACTCGAAGTTAAGTGCTCGGTCAGAGGCAGACGAACGGCCACGGGGGGGCCAAAACTTGGTTAATAGAATGGCCAAGTGAACTCGAGTCGACCAGGGACTTGAGTGGCAATAGAGCCGCATCTTTAGCCTTCCGCCCAGTTGATTGGCCGGCCGCACACGCCCACTTTATTCGATCACACAAACTTGTTGGCCAATGCAGTCAGGCAGGCAATAATTTTTGGGCCACACTTTGTTAAATTAAACCATCCGCCCCCCAACCACGCACATGGCCATCTATTGACCGCCAGCGATGGCCTCCCTTGTGCCGATTTTATTGTTGACTGAACAATTACACAATTTATACGTCAACGTTTATTCTATTTAAAACTCAAAACAATTTCCCCTGGCTTAGTGATAAACAAAACACAAAAACCAAGAACTACAAATAAAGGTCCATCAGATGGCATCGAACGAAATTGTTATCCACATTCGGTTGGCTGGTTGGCTGCAGTTTTGTAGCTTCGATGGCTGTTATCAACGCATATGCAGTATACTACTCGTACAATATATATGCATATGTAAACAAAGCTATACTATGTACATATCTAAACATGGCTGAATCGCTCTTAAATAACCAAACAATAACTACAAGAGGATGCCCGCAACTACACAGGAGCATGCCCAGCATGCAATTGTCCTTGCGTTGCTGCATTTTTTATCTACTCCGGCACACACACAAACACGCCACTGAAAAGGATTCATTTGGGTGCTGGGACAAAAGTTGAAAGTGGC
The DNA here is from genome assembly GCA_021223825.1 of Drosophila ironensis. Taxonomy (NCBI): domain Eukaryota; kingdom Metazoa; phylum Arthropoda; class Insecta; order Diptera; family Drosophilidae; genus Drosophila; species Drosophila ironensis. The sequence goes on from JAJJHQ010001334.1 coordinate 515,971, forward strand.
AACTGCAAAATGTATTCTGTTTGTTTCGAATACCTTTTAAGCTCGATGTGATGACGGCATTCCGATTAGTTTTCCCACTGAAATATTTAAAATAAACTAAATATAACAAGAGGAAACGCTGTTGTCGAGATTTCTCGACAACGAGATACCATGCACCTACATATTTTCATCAGACATAAACCAGACATTGACAAGACCGTATCTATATTATTTTTTGGCCGATCTTTATAAAACTTGACACATGGCTAGATGAATTAATTTTTAGCTCTAATAAAAAGATTTTTATCTCTTGCTCTAATTATTTCAGAGATATAGACATATATGCACAAGAAAAACAGTTTCTTGGAAATTACAAAGGCGGTAAGAGGCGAAACTAAAATTTAAAAATAACATTTACTCCGTATGCATTCAGCTCATTTAAAGCTAAAACAATAATGTATCTAGCTCTTACCATATCGGTTATACTGTTAAATAAGTGGAAATAGTTTTAAATAGTTTTATGCAAATTACGAAGGCAAAAGGTTGGATGGGAAAATTTTAAAATAAACCTAACTTACTTTTGATACTGTTGATACTGGTCAAGAATATATACTTTATAGGACCTAGAACACTTCCTTTCATTCTTCCTGTCACATACAATTGCACAAAATTAATATACCATTTGTACCTATAAAAATCTCAATCTGGGATAATAAAATATTTATAAAAATCTCAAATCCACGCTTACAAATATTTAGTTAGTCGAAACTCGTAGGTACCTTTAAAAACCCTGTTTCGGTCCAATTAAAATATTTCCCATTTCCTCGCCACTTTTCGCAGATCAATTTCATTTCCTGCCTGCCCATCATATGCATCCCGTATAGCCCATAAAGTTTGCCCAGAACACCGCCAATAAACATAACAACGGAAACGGGTTGGAAGGACGAGCTGCGCGTCGCGTATCCTGCCTGATAGGACCCGTTTAGGAGCCGGGACCGCCTCAATTTGTTTTAGCGCTAAAAATACAAATAAAACAGCAGCAGCATCCCCTCCGATGGGCCCTTGAAAAAACCACACCAATTTGCAGCTGCAGCCAACATTTGGCGCTGGGATATTCAACACGAAAAAACAAAAAAACCAGCAACTGAAATATCGTAAAAACAGTAAAGAAGTGTCGGTGGAGGAGACCCATTGCAGCCGCTAGGAGGGCCGGCGAAAAAATATGTCTATTTAAATTTGTTTTGTGGTCTCGTTGTGTTCGTCTGCGGTTCTTTTAGGTAATTTGCACATTTTACATGCAGACAGGACTGGATGGGACAGGCGCAGGACATAGGTTCAATATCTGTGAGCCATGGTCGTGGGGCAACCGTAAATATTGAAATGTATTTGGCAGCTGCTCTCAAATTTCGGTCTCGAGTAAATAAGCGACGTCAATGCCAGGGCGCACTTTCCGTGGGGATGGAGGCGATGGCTGACATATGTGCTGGGTGTTGCGACGGCACGTGATTTGCATTTTAAAGCGATTGCCGTCGCTTTATAATGTGTAATATGTAATCATAATGCAGCGGGGAATTAAAGACGATAAAAATATTAATCATACGCCGCGTGGCGCTCATTATGCGCCACTCGAGGAAAATTCCGAGGCGCAGCCACAGGCAACCGGAGAAATGGAATAAAATAAAGGACTGGAACGGAATAAGAAGCCAGGCAACGGCTTCGTCTCCGGCTCCGGCTCCGGCTCCTGCTCCGGCATAATGAAAAGTGAAAGGCGCCACACAGCGAAAAGAGAGAGGCTGCCGCCGCCAAGAAGGCGTAACGGTCCAAGGAGTTCTTGGCGGAAGTTGCAAAAATTTAATTAAAGCCAACATCACCGCAGGCTCCCGGCAGCAAACAAACGGGAATGGGGAGCGGGAACGGGAGGAGCAAACTAGGCAAAGTGGCAGAGTTCCTGGTCAAGAGGCTGCTCCAAAGGTTATTGTAACGCTAAGAAGATTGAATGAAAAAAAAGGGAGTAATGCTTATAAATTTTGGAGAGCAAACACAGCTTTGTTTGAACAATAAAAGTATGAAATAAAGTTATGCAATTTATTAATAATATTTTTGTAAGTCCAAGAACCATTAAAGTTACGGACAAGAATGGACAAAATTGTATATCATTTGTTTCTATTATTAATGAAGAAAGAAATGTTTCCCAAACGAAAATATGCATAATATCTGTCTTTCCCACAAATTTACTTAAAAGAAAAATTGCCTAAGAACGCTAAGAAACTAAAACCATAAAAGTAATGGACAATAAAAGACAAAATCATATGTAATTGGTTTCTTTTATTTATAAATAAAGAAAAAAAGGTATAAGTTCTGCCTTCTCCACTAAGTTGTCTTTATAGAACATTTTCTATATATAACCCGTAAGCCAAAACATAAAAAATGTTTACCAATAATGACACCCATTCGGTTTTCATTACAATTTTATGCACTGTTTTTACTACCTATCCCAAATTCCAGTGCATTGATAAGTAAGGCACATTTGCTCGCCATTCGCGGACTGTCGTTTTCTAAGCGTACTCCTGGCTTATAGTGCCGGCTTTGTTCTGTCCAACTATCTGTCTGCCTAACTGCCTCTATGTCCTGACATGTCCTGTGCCAGTCTCGGCTGCTCTGGTCCCGGCGGAATGGATGTGTGTGCATGTGGGTTAATAACGTCATTTATTATGCACTTCTTTCCGGTATTTCCGGTATTTACCGCGCACGCGACACGACACATAAATGTTGCCATAAATTTTGCACTGCAGCGCCGCAGGACCTTCTAGGACTCGCGGTGCACGTGGTGTGTGTGTGAGTGGGCGTCGCATGCAGTTCACGTTTGTTCAGCATTCCAGGTTACGACTACGACTCCGTCGACGATGTCTTCACTGCGGTCTCAGAAGGTACTGCCGCCGCTGCTACTTCTGCTCAAATAACTTGCAATTTATTTGCCGTAGTCGGGCGAGTGTGTGAGTCTGTGCGAAAAGCAACTTCCGTTGACGCCTCCGCCATTTTGTTGGTGCGCCGCAAACGCCATTTTGCAAAGGCAACAACATGGCGTCGAAAGAAATGCAAATGCAAACTGCATGCGGCAAGCTTCATGCCACCTGCCCAGAATCCCGCTGCGCCTCTCTCTGCCACCTGTCCTGGCCCTTTTATTTTATTTTGGTTTATTTTATTTTACCTTATTCTGTTGCCTTGTCGGTTTATAAATTTGTAGTTCTCCGTTGGTTGTTTTTGGGATTTTACGGCGCAAAAACTTTACGGTTTACGCGGCGAAAGTGGCTTCGGTTACGGTTACACTGGCATGCCTTCGCCCTGCATTGCGTTCTTTTCCCATAAATTTCCATTTCGTTTCAGCCATTGGTTTTGCACAGAAATTGAGTAGCTACGAGTACTCATAAATCTCAGCCAGTTCAATAAGGTAAACACGTGAAAAAATTGAAGCTTGAACTTTGCAAAGTTGTGGCCACCCCACCACCCTCCACGTTACATGATTTGCATTTATATGCAGTTTGGCTTTCCATAAAAATGTCTGGCGGAAGTGCATTAAATGTACATACTCGTACAAGTTGTAGTGGAGCAGCGCGAAGTGGAGTCGATTTGGTGAGCTTTTGGTTCTTGTGGGCGGTCTGGTCTTCGGGGTCTCCTGGGTCCTTCGTGGTCTTAAGTGTCCGAAATAATCAGCTCCTGCGGCGGCGAGAGATAATCTTATTATATTATCGATGACTCTGTGTTGAACATATCCATGTTTACCCGCAACTCTACCCACATTATGATCATCCCAGCTAATTAATATGAACAGCGACCACCGACGTCGCTGCTCAATTAGAGAACATCTATTTCTCCATACAAACGTTCCTGGACAGACCCGCGACCCCGAAATGCCACCCACTGCGAAGAAATTGACATAAATTACTATCAACAGCAGTGGTGTGGTATAGGGGGCAACACCCTTAGAAACTAAGAAACTAATTACTCTTAAGATTTTCAAGATTTCCTACTAATTGTATCTGGTATACATTTGACAAGCAAATTACAAATAATTTCCCAAGCATTAAAGTGATTATAGATATTTGCTTGATATTTACAGGTATAAGAAAATAACTACAAATTAATATAGATCAAACATATCTTGTGAGCAGCTAACTTTTATAATTTATAGGTTTAGTTATGGCTAATATTTTAATAAATAAAATAAATATTGTGTGACCACTAATTAACAGCAACTATGAACTTGTACATGTTCATGTTCATCATACTTATAAGAACTTAATTTATACCTTTAAACCTTTAAGTGCCCATTAAAAACTAACACTTGATGCCCAGACTTTTATGGTAAATTAGTTACCTGGATTTATTTTTAGAAAATTTGTTAAAGCTTTTACCGCTTGAGATTTACCCTTTCAATGGCTTGTGCTACGCCTCTGATTGAAATTGCAAACTGCGACTAGGACGGCGCCATCCTCAGCTCGTGGGTCTCAGCACGCTGGCCGCCCTTGTCCTGTTTATTTATTGCCATAATTCAAACTCAATTTTTATCTTTCAATGGTCGTGTTGCTCGGCTTGCCGCGATGGGTTGAAGTTGTTTGGTTGAATGGGCTGGCTGCCTGGATGCTGGCTGGCTGGCTGGCGCTGTGACTGTAAAATATGCAAAAATAATTATGCGCAAAGTGCAACAAAACAGGCAGAACTGTACCGCCTCCAAATGAAGCCGAGAATGCAGTTGTAAATGTGTCCGTTTATTTGTTTGCCCATTTGTTTGTCTATTTGTTTGCCAGTTTGTTTGCCGCTCCTGACAACGAGGCGGCGAGATGTCAGGCCATCGACTGGTGTGTTTATTTGCTCGCCCACCAGCCGCCCTGGTTTTCCCCACTGGTTTTCCCAGCATTTTATGCACTATACTCGTATGTAGTTTTGTCGCTCGCCCCAGCCGGCGCATTCCAAAATTTTAAACTCATTTGATTTGCATGAAATTTCATAGGCTTTCCTCGCCTTATTTACCTCACTTTATGATGTGTGCGCTTGCACTGCCGCAAAAGCGTTAAAAATGGAATAACGTTTGGTTTCTATAGAGCAACTCAATAAAGTCAATATAAAGCTTTTTTTTATTATTTTATTTTATTTGTTGTTTATGTTGCTTACAATAAGATTTACATCCAATTATATATTATGTATTATACATATATTTCAGAGTTTAGCCTAGTCATATCTGCTTTTCAACTGTGATATTACATATAGGTTTCTGTTCATGTGGTTTTATATGATATAATATTATAGTATCCAAGGAAAATGGGAAAACCTTACAATGGCCTAAGCCAATTTAGAACAAGATGGTTCAAACTACTGCTGTCTTATGAAGGAGGTATGTTCAGTGGCGGTCTTTTATTATTTTTCACACTCCCATAGCTTTAATTTGAAAAGTAATTTTGGAATCTTGTTTTAAATGATATTATAATACAAGAACCAAAATTTCAGATTTATTAAACATAAACTTTAAAAGTAATCAACAAAAGTAAGCATATAATTTCATGTATGATTTCATATATGGAACATATATGATATAATATTAACATATTGTACCTACCTACTAGGTATATAGTAAAGACAATTTGCGGCTAGTTTCATAGCACTTTCATATCCATCATCGAAAATTTCTTAAATGATTTTTCATATAATTCTCCTTTGTTAAATGTTCCTTGGGCAGCAATTTTTTAGCAGTGCTTGCAACTAAGCTACATCAATTGATGCGCATTTATAATTGTGCGGAATCGAACAGAAACCGTCAGATTGAGAGAGATGGAGGTCCCATTTTATCACCAGCAGAACAGAAACCCAAACAGCACCGATTTCGAATTGATATAATGAAAATGTAATTTCATTTCTGGCCCAAAGAGGCTGCCCCATCACTTAAAACCGCCTTCTCATTTCAATGCCCACTCCCACTCCCCCGCCCTAGTTTCGTTGTTTGTTGTTTGCTTTTCGTGCCAGCGTTGTTGTTTTTTGCTTATGAAATTAATTTTCATTGATTTGGCAAACGTTGAATTCATAATTTTGACGCATTATTTTTGCGTGAATTTCGAATTGTGTTTATCTGAATACATTGGCGCATTAAAAGATAATGAACCCGTTGGGTGGCGGCAGGCTCGGATTTATCGAATTTTGGTTTTGGGTGTGAAGGAGTGGCACTCTGCTTTGGCCTATAATGGAAATTTGCACATGAAAAGGAGGAATATCCAGAGTATTCAGTGAATTAATAATGGGTCATGCTTTGCTGTGATAATGACGGCAATTTGAGAAATAACTTTTGGGAAATTTGTGGAATATTTTTAGAACCAGAGTTTCCACAAAGCAGCACAATTTAGAAACCATTAAAACGACGATAAATTAAAGTGCCATAAAACCTGAAGCCAGCGCAAACTCGAAACCAATTTAACGACTCTGCAAGCTTTGTGAAAATATGAAATTAACAAGTAGAAACTCTGTAGTTGATAATTCTCGACTACGATATACCATGTACGTTATTTCATTATCAATGTTTCCGATTAAATATTTCATCTAAAACCATCACATACAAACGACTTAAGCCAAAATGGTTGAAGTGATCCTGCATTGACACTGGAATACTGTATCTTTATTATTTATTATCCGATCTTTATTAAACTTACCACTTGGCTAGATATTTTAATTTTCAGCTGTAAGAACTAAGATGTATCTCTTGCTATAACCATTTCGGTGATAAAACCAGATATGCAAAAGACAATAGAGTTTCTTGAAAATTACAAAAGCCGAAAGAGAAGTGATTAAATTTCAAATATGACATATTTTTTTGCAACTGCTAATCAAACCTAAACCAAAAGGAATTATATCTCTAGCTTTTACCTTTTCTGAGATACAGGTATGTAAAAGTAAATATAGTGTTATGCACATTGCAAAGGCGGTATGGGTCGTGGCAATCATTTGAAATAAACTCGATCTGAGTACACATAAAAGACCTAAAGCAAAAAGAATTACGTCTCTAGCTTTTACCATCTCGGAGAACGACGTGTTCAAAGTTTGAACTTCAAACATACATAACTGGATCGACTTGGCTGTTAATGCTGATCAATCGGAGACATCTTCGCCTCCCTGTTACATCGAATGTCACAAACTTAATATGCCCTTTGTACCTTACGGTATAAAAATGTGGCCACTTCAAAGCCACTCCCGGGAAACAATAACCTTGACATCTTAATTAAGCAACTTGCCATCCAGCAGCTGGCGAATTGGGCTACTCGAAAAGCCAAGTAGAAACTCAACGACAGCCAAGTGAAAATTTCAACAACATTTAACACATTGCCAAATCTAGCGTAACCTTCCCGGAAAAGTGCAAAGCCAGTTGCCGGAGTTGAGAAAATGGAGAGTTGGACTGGAAAATCGGGGGAGAAAAACTACAAGAAACACCACCCATAGCAGCAGTTCATGAAAATTTTATTTACACGCTACCAAACGGTCCGAATTAATCTCTTGGCAAATTTATTTGAAAATGTGCCATAAAAATGCATACAACCCAAAGAAAAAAAAAAGAAAGGAAGTAAATGCCAGGCCCGAGGGTGAGAGATGAGCAAACAAGCTCTATACAATTTTCCTTCACTTGACGCTTTTCTCAATTTTTCCGCCACCCTCACAGAAAGAACTTTTCTGTGTGTGAGCTGCTTGATTTTCGATTTGTTTCTTAATTTCTGCGAATTTGTTCTCTGCTCAACGATTTTGGCAAACACACTATGGACAAAAAAAAAGGAAAAGTGAAGCTGTTGCGGAGGGGGGAGGGAAAAAAAATGAACGGGGCGAGGTCGGAAGAGGAAAATCCCTGGAGCGTCCACCCATTCAAGGCATAAATACTTCCTCCCCTCTCTGTCAGCAACTGATTTCCCTCTGATTTATTTGCAAATGCGAAATTTGCTTTTTATGTTTTTATTTTTATTTACTTTATATTCGCACCACGAATTCGGTAAGCAGTCCGCAGAAATTCTCGAGGGGAGATTGTCGCCCCAGCCACGACCCACGCCCATGCCATTGCTACTGCCACAAGCAGTGGCACTTCCATACTGCCACACACCCTCCCCCATCCGCCCCGGAGGTGTGAACATGTTTTTCTTGGCCTCCCCCCCCAACAAGCCAAGTTGGGTAATTTTTCTCTATTTTGTTCAGCACTTTCACTTGGCTTCACCGCATTTCGCAATTTTCCTACTCCTCGTCCTGCAATTTTTCCCGCATTTTTTCCTTGGCATTTTCTGTATACACAATAATCATTGCAATTTTGATGCTCCAATAATTTGGAAATAAGTTGGCAACGGCGAAAGGGTTGTTGTTAACTTGAAAGCCTCGAGTTGAGGAGTTGGAATTCGGCCCTTTTCGTGAAGGAAATTTGGGTCAAAGACATTTCATTAACTGCGGTGCAATAGAAAGGTTTACAACAAAGGACGACTGCAAGTGGGCAATTAAATTTTTGATTTTGTAAGTCATCTCCAAATTTTCCCAACTTATTAAAGCTTTAACTTAGCCTTTTTGCAGCTTGGGCTGACTACTATTATTGTGTAACCGATGAGCTAGAAATCCGAAAAAGTTTCCTAAAAAGAAAATCATAATGTTGTTTGCTTTCATGTTCCCTTGCACGCCGAATTTCAGGAGCAAATCCCCTCAGGAGCTCTTAAGCAACACCCACCGACAACTGTCAGCTTTTCCGAGTGTATGTCCATGCTGTCTGCCCTCCACATAATGAATCAATTCACCTTCATCCACTGGATTCAGCAACCACCAACCAGGAACACCAGGACTCCACCTCGAAAACTACTCTTATCTGCCGGTGGCCGGAAATGAGTCATATGTGAGTTGGACCTGCCCACCGAGAGCGGAAATCACGGCGCCCAAAAAAAAAAAAAAGAGAAAAAGGTGGAAAAGAGCAGACAACCCATAACTCTAACCCCGGGCATTAACCCGAGATCCCTCGAAGGGCCATGAATAAAAGCGACAAATGTCAGTTAACGCCTAACGCCTCGTATCCCGGCAAAACAGTCGCGATGTCTATATAAATTTGCATTAGGGCCAAAAGCGTCAGGATTCGTTCACCGAAGGGGTCGGGGCCGCATTATATATCAGTTCGGTTCGGTTCGGTTTGGTTTGTGTCCTCCCCGTACTGCCTTCTTCATATGCATAAATTATCTGTAGCAAAGGAAGTGCTGTCAGTGCGAGAACTTGTTTATATTTAAATTAGTAGGCAAACGCAAACAAGCCCGGCAAGGACAACGGCCAAAAGGGTGACAGCAGAGGTTTCGCACCACCATAACCATAACCGAAAGCCAAAAGCCACCACCACCATCGTCACCATCCGCCAGCCGCCATCCTCTATCCGCCACCTTCAAAGAAAGGACCTTGAATTGTGACATCTGATTTGCTTTGGTTTGCGCGGTAATGAGCATTTTATGAAGATGCCACCGAACTGACAACTTAATTAAGTTGCTATTGTATGCAAAGGGGCGTCTAGGGGGGCAGGGTGGCATTCAGGTTCCGGGAAATGGCAGGACAACCGAGTGCGTACGGGTGTGGGTGTTTCTTTGCCCCGAAACATGAAGCAATTCCGCTGGCAATCAGAGTTTATTGTGAGAAACGTGTCACACAGCTGCTGGAAGAATGAACCCATTCCCTATAGCACTTCCCGCTTTGATCGATCGATCATAAAGCCAAATTCAGGCTGGAAATCCGACCGCTGACGGTGCAACAAATGGCTGCAATTAATTTAAAGCGTTTCGTTTATTAATTAATTAACGGGCTGGCCAGTGTTACGATACTCGGCAATAAAATCCAATAACACATACAATGTATGAAAGGCACTACAAAATATGGGATATTTATTCATAATTTCTATGGCTATTCAAATGAAAAATAGAGGATTTTAATTGACAATCCCGCGAAATGTTTTGGGACCCATCAACATGTTTCTGGATCTCAAGTGGGACATCAATCTGGGTCATTTTATCACTCATATTTCTCGCCGTGCACAGGTGTGGACATCTAGTGTCGACATGCCAAGACTAGAACTAGTTTCGTGGCATTCTTGTAGCTAAATAATCTGCACAGCCTTTCGAGCAGCTATCGCTGACTAATTTGTGGTTGTTGCAACTCATTAGCGTGCAATTTTGGTGTGAAATTGATTGTTGGTTGCTGCAACAATTTCAGTTAGCCGATCAATCAAGAGGAGAACAAGTTTGTCCGTGAGGTGAATGGTTGATAAGTTGCCCAGCTTGATTTAGATATACGTATAGCATTACATGTAAGATTGTGAGCATTATTGATGACTTCAGTGGTTAGCTAGGCTTAAATTTGAGGTGCCCAAAGCAATCGGATTAGGGGGGAAGAAGAAGATCCTACCTTGCATATTAAGGGGGTTCCCTCCTTTAGACGGCCGAAAAATGCTCGATTTTCAAGAACTGGTTTCTCGGATATAATAAATTGAAACATTTTGAAACTTTTATGATTCTCGAAATTGATTAAGACTATTTTTTAACTCGCTAAAGGAGGGAACCCCCTTAATATGCAAGGTAGGATCTTCTTATACCTTATTTAGAATTCATAGCTTCATCTCTATTTATAAACCCTGATTAATCACCCCATCTGTGGCACACATTGTCATATAAAATCCCCTGAATCTTTTGTGAGGAATATGCCGTCCAACAATGATTACCGGGTCGCATGGTCGGACTCAAATATTTTAATAAAGTGCCCAAAAACTGTCATGGGCAAAAACTCAAATTACACTTCATTCCCAGCTCCCGGCTCCAGCTCCCATATCCCCATCCCAGCGCTCCGCTTTGAGGATTGTCTAAAATGCAAAAGCATTGTTTGGGGCACGTTGGCTCGCCCAATGAGGGCCGCCTTGTGGCATATTTATTTAAGCAATCAGCATTCCTACTGGACGGCCCGACTGCTGGAGCTCTGCTCATGCCTCCTTCTGCAAATCAAAAACACAAAACTAATTCCTTTGACAATAGCTCACGCAGGAGCCGGGGATTTTGGCCCTGAAATGAATACGCCGAGCGGGTGCGGTGTTTGGAGTTGGACGGGACGATGATGTTGTCAAAGATGCATTCAAGGATTAAATTAATGTCACTGCCAGTGGACAATGGCCTAGGAGTGAATGACTGGCCCCAAAGACCCGGCTGTGTTAGCGCTTAATTGTTTGCTGGGAGTCAGAAGGTTAGCCGGAGGAACCTGCTACTGCCACTGCCACTGCCACAGCCACTGCCACTGAAATGAAGTCATAAAGAACCTTTTAAATATGGAAATGTATGCCCCGGGCCCGCGGGGATCTTGGCCGGCCAAGGGTCTTCGCTTCCTCATCGCTACCAACATCTACATCTTGATGCTGTTCGGTTCTATTCTTTAAATCAAATCGCATTAACATTTCTATACAATTTTCTGCTCAGCTTCGTGACAAAGAAGTGGAAAAAAATACTCGTTGGAATATAAAGTGTTTTGTTGTTGGTCGCCCCGAAAAGTGGGCGGGGCCGAAAGCGCATAAAAAGGATATTTGACACTTTTAAATGTGCGCTTATTGTGACCGCCTCCCTTCCTTCCCTACTTTTTTTCCTACGTTTTTTTTTATTTTATATTTTTTTTTTTACATATATATCTGCGTTTATTTCTTTTGTCTGTTGAACTATTTGCTGGCTGCCTTAGTGCCGTCTTCAATTTTTGTTATATTTCTTACGCTTCGCTCCTTTTTTTTCACTTTTTTATTGTTTGCTTTTGTGTCCTGGGTCTTGACTGCCATCACAGCAGCCAGCAAAAGTCCCCGGGGTTCCCCCTATCCAGGCTGGTAAAATCAAATCTATTGTCATTTTGCCAGCTTCATCGTTTGCTCCTTGGCACTCGAAGAAAAATGTAGGAGTACCTTTGAAGGGTCTATATAAAATATTGAAAAATTTCGTCAGTTAAACTCGTAATTATTTTTACTATATGAATGTTATATATGTACAAATAACGAGCTAATATTCAATTCTTGCCCTGCTTCTTACTGCCTTTGTAATTTTCATATAACTATATATTCTTCAAAATAATTGACAATATCTCCAAAATGGTAAAAGCTAGAAATATAACTCTTATTGTTTTAGATGCGTTTAATGTATATGCAGAATATGTTTATATTGAATTTTAGACACGCCCCTTCTGTCTCTGAAATTTTCAAACAAATATATTTTCTCCTGCTTATTTGTCGATAGGGCTTGTCTCCCAGAAATCCGACTACAGCGTTTCTATTTGTTCTTTATTATTTTTTATCACATTTTTTCTCTCTGTGCAGGCCCCTCGAGTCCTGTCTTAGCCCTACGCTTAGCACTTTGCCGGTGTTGCTCCCTCTGCCGCAACCTTCGTATCCTTGGGCTTGGTTAAAAAGCCCCTAGCATTTTCTTTTATTGAGTTTTTATTGTTTTTTATACGCGTTGACTGCCTGCTGCTGCGGACTCGAGATGCGGTACGTCATTGCTGATAGTTTTATTATCTAGAATCAATGATCTATAAGCATTCTCTTGCCACGTTTCTCGTTTCCGCTTCTTTTTGGTTGCTTGCAAACTGTCAGCACGTACACCACACAGTGAAAACTCGTCCAGAAATCGCATTTTCCTAACCATCAGACAATGGAGAGTGTCTAAAGAAATGGGTTTTATTTCCAACCCATTCACGGCTGCACATAAACGAGGATTTGTTTTGTAAATTGGAGTATAAGCAAGTTTATTAGAGTTTTTACAGCCTTAAATATAAGATTGTTGCTTACAAAACGGCATATTTTATACCCGATTTTTTTATGATATTGGAAACATGAAAGTGACTCCAGTTTTGGTGTACTGTTTGGCCCCTTGCAGTTCTGTTTTCCCGGAACATCAAATGCATGTCAAGAGCACTGGCCAACACAACTCGCACTGCTGTCAACTCGGCTCTGCCACCTTGTCTACGTTTTTCCACCACCGACTCAAGGCATTCGGAAAACCGTACCTCAAAAATTCATTTCATTTCCTGGGAAGAGCATAAAAGAAGTTGCGAATAAAATCAAATAAAAAGGTGGTACGGAAGAGAAAAATATATGTTCAACACAGTCGCTGCAAAAACGGAGAAATGAGAAGTGTTTTCTGCAATCGTTCATTGAAATTATGACAAACGCATTTCTAAGCTGAGTCGCATTGATTGAATTTTCCAACCATTCCGACATCCTATTTCTGTTTTCCTACTACCCCTGGCATAGTCCATTCATTACTCATCGAGGGCATTGTGTGTTGGGGATTTTACCACCTTTTCATCAGTGCGCGACTTAAAGTCGGATTAAGGACAGCTCAACGCCACTCAATTCGATTCGAGTTTGGTTTTTGTGCGTCTGTTTTTGAAAATTCACTCGCACTTACAGTTGGCAATTGCATTTTCATTTGTGTGACCCTTTGTTCGACAATCACAATGGGCGACAGCTACAAATAGTTTAAAAATCAATTAACGAGATTTCCCTCGAAAGTGTTGTCACCTGGTTCTGGCAAAGGTTTAATAAGATATTGAAAAATAAACCCAAGCAGCGCTGCAAACCTTGTATAAAGATTGCAAGATTGCTTTGGCAAACAGCGCATACAAGTACGAGTATGTTACTTTGGCCCTTCCATCCATAACTCCGAGTAATTGACGTTGACATTTGAGGGTTTTTCTTCGTTACTGTGGCCGGGCCAACCGAAATCAATTTTCATAAATATTAAGACAGGCGCATAATTGATGCCAGCAACCTCGAGCCGGGCGAGAACTATTTCCCTGGCTCTTTGCATAGTTTCGCAGTTGATTGATGGATGAAATCGAAGACTGATCCGAATCCGGAACCGAAAAAATAGAGCCTGGCTGGCCAAACAGTGTTATTTATTGTCTATTACCAAAGTGTTTCCCCCATAAATTTCGCAGAGAGATCCCCCATCAGGTTTCCTTATCAGAAATGACTACTAATTGACTGGTTTCCATGCTAATATTGTTTGCCACTTTCCGGTTTCTTTTGTTTTATTAATGCGCCTGACTGTGGCAGATTAAAATCTCCATTCCACACCAAAATTGCTTGCCGGGGGGGTAATCAAGTCGATCAATCATTTGATTGACGCCACACCACACCACACAGCTTGAGGGATATGGATGTGAGTGCGTGGGTGGGGTGGAAAAATGGAAAAGCGGGAAAGCGGCGTCGATGGCAGCGCCACTTGTTTCGGCACAAAGCCGGTGGAAAGAGGCGGCGCAAACAGCAAAACACGCAAAAAGTTGTTTGGTCAGCAAGCTGACGCTCGTTACGGCCCCAAAAGAGAAAGCATCACTCATCTGGCTCACGTGGTGCAAAAACCAGCGAGGCAGGTGAGTGAAGGTGGTGGTTACATGGTTCACCTGCCACCTCCGGTTTCGCCTTTAACCCTTTCAAGAGCCTTCTTCATTGCAGTTTTCCAAATCCTCAAAGTTCATTTCAATCGCAAAGAGCACAAGTTTGTAATAATCGTATTTTCCCTTTCAAACGTCAAAAGTAGTTGCAAAACTGCATCCGGATCTGTTTGAAAATATTCTTCTTTGGCCAGGACTGCAGCTGACAGCTGTTGATTAGCTGATGCTTTGCAGGGGCCCAACTAATCATCAAACAAAATGCATTGACATGTAAACAACGCTGGATTAATTCTACCGCCCGAACCTTCCCTTTTTTTCGCTTGTGTTGCACCGATGTCAGGTTGGCTAAATTATTGCCCAGGACATGAGCACGCCATTTTGTTGTTAGCTTTTCCTGTGAAACTTTTTCAGCCACCTCTGCGAAGATAATTCCTGGGTATATTGGTTGCACTAAAGGATCGGTGGTTCAAAGAGTACGAATATTTATTAACAAATAGAAACGCTGTAGACGAGATTTCTCGACAACTAGATACCATGTACCTATATGGTTTTTTCAAAATTGCAAAAACAAAAAGGGGCGTGGCTAAAATTAAATAATTAGATATTTTTCGTATATGCTAAATGCACCTTAAACAAAAAGAATTACGTCTTTAGCTCTTACCATCTCGGAGATTCGACTCACTTGATAAAGAATATTCTTTAAAAGGTCGGAGGTCCTTCTCCCTGTTACATAATTTTGCTTAATATATAATTTGTACCTTAAGATACATGTATTTAAATTGTATTAAATATTCCTCAGAACTCGGTTAAACTTGTTACTTTATGCAATAAAGTTCTATGTTTAAGAATTCCTATTTGGGTCACGTCTCTCTCTTATTGTTTTACCCAGAAAACTACAGCGCGTATATTTCGCCGATTTTGCCTTTGTGTCACATTCCAATTAAAAACTCAATTTTCTCCTTGAGAGAAAGCAGAGACGCGGAAATCTGAAAAACTGCTCTGGGTATCTTGCAGTCGGGAGCCATAATTAAAGAGTTGCCTCTTAGTCGTTTTTTGTTTGGTGGCAGTAACGACAACAAACAAGCCAGGGAACCAAACAAAGGCTTTTTGGGCTCACTTTTATTATTGAAAATCGCTGGGAAAAAAAAACACAAAAAAAAGGAGAAAAAATTATAAAAAAACGTGAACAAAAAAGGAAAGCATGAAAAAGGATGGGAAAGAAAAACAAAAACAAACGACGGAGCCAAAAAATTCGCTGCTAATTGCTTTTAAAATGCAAAAGCTCAAAAGGGAGAGAGACAGTGGGAGTCCTGCACAAAGGACCAACATTGACTTTGGCGAGCACTGACGACTGGCGAATAATAAAAACCGCAGCTGGCTGACGCAAACAGTGAGTGCAAAAAGTAAACGGTCCCTGTAATTGTTTATGGGCGAAGGCCCGAAAAAGAGGGCCATGTGGACCAGCAGCAGGATACACATAAATCAAGGATAATGGCCAGCGTCGTCGAGTTGTCGTCGTCGTCGTCCTCATCGTCGTCGCCATCATCTCATCGTCATCCGTGCGGTTTGAAATCCGTAATTCGATGCCTTCTCCTCCTGCATTGGCTTCGAATTCATTCCGTTTCGTTTCGATTCGATTCGATCTGATTCGCTTGTTCGCTCGTTCATTTTGCTTTATTAAAAATTGAAAACGCATTCAATTTATTCATTCGTTGGCAAGGTCGTCCCTCCTGCCCGGCCAACCACCTCCCCCTCATCACACTCAGTGTGCTACACATCCCGGTCGTATTCGACCAGCTTCCTCTATTCAAATCGATTCAATAGCTCCGCCCCGGGCGGTATATATCGGTTGGGGTGTACGGGTACGAGGTATACCCGTAGGGGAGTGGACTGCGCCTCGGGACTCTGGGAATCGGGATTAGGGCGTTGTCTGGCCTGACGTTTCGTGGCAGTTGTGTGAAATGCCGCCTCCTGCCCAGGCCCTGATTCCCTTTATTCTTTCCGTTGGCCACCCCGTCCCGCGTTGTCTTTAAATCAATGTTAAAGCAATTTGTCACGGCCAACGTTCCCGGTGACAATGAGACCAAGGAGCGTTGAGTGGTTGACAAGGCAAAGGGGTTCCCTTCTATTCGGCACACTCGCCAAAATCAAGCCTTCGCCGCTATGAACTGCAAAACAAACAGCCCATAAACAGTTCTGCAAATAGACTTCATGTTTCTAATAGTATTCATAAGGCTTACGTCCCATATTTTCTTGAATTTATGTAATATAATTAAAGAATTGTTCATTTAACAATTTGGTATACTAATATCTCTAAAATACCAAAAGTTTTGTTATAGTTTTTCAAATATTCTCACACTTTCCTATTTGCATATTTAAATCATTCAAATCTTTAGGAAATAACATATACTTTATGATGAAGAATATTAAAAATACAGATTTAAATAAAGGTAAATACTTTCAAAATAACAACAGACATATAATAGTACATAGTTTGTTGTTTGAGCGTACATTACCATTTTTATTTAATGTCTGGAGTTTATAATCTTGAGGATAGGCAAATTTTTGCTGCAGTGCACAATCGGATGTCGGGGAAGTTCCACTGGGCTGCCATTACCTGTCAAGTGAGCTGAAAACAAATCGCAATGGGAATGTCAATAGGCCAGGACCAGTAGGACCGAATCGAAATGCTCCCAATCGAGAATGCAAAGTGGCGGCAAAAAGGCCGACGACGTCAAGTCGGGTCAACTCAATTGAGTTAGTGGTTGACGGATAAAATCAATTCGCATTGCTGAAATTCAAAAGTGAGTGCGTTCGGCGGAGCGGGGAGTGGTGGAAAATAAGGCAAACTGGAGTTTGAATTTATGCATTTTAACAACTCTGCTTAGCTTAGCTTGGCTTATACTTACTGCTCAAGCCCAAACTCTGGTTTTTAGCCAATGCAACTGCAAACTGCAACATCTAGCTCATGTCATGCTCGCATCTCATGTGAAATGTACATAATTGAGTGGAGTGAAGCCAAGTGGAGTTGAGTTTGGTCTAGTAGAAACATAACAACTCCATTAGAGTGCAACGCCCGGGGAGGACGAGGGTCCCGAACCCACAGATAATCCAATTAGTGCGGGGCGGTAAGCGAAAATTTCAATTAAATAAAAATGCTGAGCACTAACCAAATCAGAGGGGAAAGCCAAGCCAAATGCAAGCAAAATTGTGGAGGCAATCAAAAACTGCAGTTGAATGCCAGACATTCATATGCTTTTATGTAAAAAGCAATCCAAATAGCAATCCAAAAGCTCCACCAACTAACTTTAACTAAACATTTAGTTGGCACACGCTTTTTTACGTAGGTAACTTTTGGGAATTATTTTAAATGCCAATGGTAGTTGGTAAGCAAATTAAACTAATCTGAATTGTTCAAATTAGCAGGTTTGTTTTGGTCTTATTTGTAAATTGATATTTAGGTGATCCCCCAAATCCATGTGAGGAAGATTGAAGCAAGGCACCGGCTTTCCCAGCTGCCACAAGTTGCAAGCCGCAAAATTAGTGAGAGTGTGGCGCGTGCAGCACGGTCGAGTCGATGGCGATAATTATGTGGGCGTGATGCTGCCAAATAAAGCTCCCGGCCCCGGCCCCGCCCCCGCCAAGTTCCATGCTCCTCGCCACGGTCTCTCCTTGCATCAAACGCAAAATGCCGCACGTGGCATCCTCATATTGGGAATATATACGTCCTCCGGCCCACGCGCCGTTCCCGGCTTGGGCGTGGGTGTATAGTACGAGTACGTACAACAATTGCTGATAATCGCGCCTGATCGGCGGCGGCATTTTTGCAACAGAAAGTCCCTCACAGCCACACCCCCGCAGCACCTGCCAGCCGCACGAGACTTGCACTTCGCTTAATTAAATTGCAACGCAGCAACGTTTGCCACGCGGATGTGCCGCTTGAAAGTCGCGGCACCATAATCAAATTGAGCGGCCAGCCGGCGGGGGCCAGCAGTGGAAAGACTTACGATGGCAAAGGCTGAAAAGCGGCGAAAAAAGCACATTATTAAAGGCTCATCAGCAATTGACAGGCGGAGGAGTTGCCACAGAGAGGCCGGCGGAAAGGTTAGACAGCAACGACCCGCAATTAAACGGAAGCCGTTACTTAAAAATGACTTCATTAACAAACCTTTTGAAGCGAACAATGGGTGGCCGTGTTTTCCCCAGCGAACGGACAGAAGGAAGCGAAGGGGCAAGCTCTGGGGCAAGCTTTGGGGCATGCCTTGGGGCAATGCGAATATATATATGGCGATTCAACCGCAACAGGTTGTTGCCCAGGCCAAATCAGTGTCGGATAACTAATGAACCCTTCATGAAAACACAATTCCTTTGCGGCGTTTGCTGAAAAAGTTCTCATTAATTTTTCAGCTTCCTGTTGTCTGTGGTCTGGTTAATATGAGCACGTAGGTGGGAGTCAAATAAAACTTGTACAATTTCATTTAAAATTAAACCCCACAAATACATGTTCTTTCCTGGATCAGCAAATTATACATTTAGTAAAAACTTGTATATTTACTACAAGAGGTTGTCTTTTAAATAACATAACATTTATTACAACAATTATTTACAGTCCATTGTAATGAATGTTAATAGTTATAACCAACGCGTGAGACCTAATAAAATAGTAAGTGTTAATAAAATAGCCCTCAAGCAGCATTTCACTTTTTTGGCATTAGAGAAAACACTTTGCCATTTTCCAGTTCTCAACGATTTTATTTGCCAAGTTACAGCCAAATCGCCCTCGTATCGCACACGTGGAGGAGACCCCTACCAGGTACCAGGAGGAGTACCTACTCGGTAAACGTTCGCCTAACGTGCGCACATTGCCATGCCCATTACGGGGGCAACATCATCGCCGGGAATCAGCATTCAGCATCAGCAAAGTGCAACATTCTGCGGTGCCCTCCTCCAGCTGGATGCACATCAGTGATGCAATCCACGTGCAGCTTTTTTGTGCTCCTTGTTTGTTTTCTTGTGTGCGAGGGCATCTCATATTGAATGCGACAGGAAAATTATGTCCACACATTAAACTGACGCTGGTCGCATTTGGGGAGACGCACTCCCAGCCAAGGGAGCAGAACAAGAACAAGAACAAGCATTTATTGCGACTAAACGATATCATCGAATACAATCGATGCTACTTTAGTTTATTTATCCAATGGTGCAATTTATTCCCCACAAGAGACTTCTGATTCTTTCTGGGAACTTTTACAAATAAGCAGGCATATAAACTAGTGGATTTAATGAAATATGCGAATTTGGAAGTTAGATATAAGAGTTAAAAAGGTTCTGGGGAACTTGTAAGAAACCATAAAACCCCTTTAATACAGCTATGGCGCTCGGCCTAAATATTCCTTCAGTTTTAGCATTACATTTTTAATAAATATAAGAACAATGCTTAAAAAAAATAAAAACATATCATGTTTGTTAAATATTGAAACTTTAAATCAGCGTTTAAATTATGTTAATATCTCTTATAGGTCACTAGACATTTAACCTTTAAATTGTCCAGGGCGGAGGTTATCGAACTGCTAGGAGACTTTATAGGTCGAAACTGATAGTTAAAATTACGAAATAAATCTGTTAAAAGGTAACTTTCTGATGAAGGCTACTGGGCTACTAATATACCCGATTTACCCAGTCAAACGAGGTATCAGAAGGCAGATAAAGTGTGCAACTACCACGACGGGTACTAGTACAAACACTCAGTCCCCCGATGTGGCACCGCATCTCGCAACCCGGGCGCTTGTCAACTTAATTTATGCTCGATTCCGAAAACAGGCAAACAAGCAACCAACCGAACCAGCCATCCTGCGCTGCATTTGGCAAAGGCCATCGATCGACTCGATTCGGATCGGATCGGATCGGATCGGATAGGATCGAATGGGATCGGTTTGCTGTTCGCTGGGAGACGCAAGATCGGAGATCGTCATCATTGCTATGGCAACTTGCGGCGACATTTTTCATGTCTTCATGCGATCGAAGGCATAAATTATCGCAGATCGCTTTGCCGCCAAGGCGAGTGCTGTTTGTCTTCTTATGGGCTCCTTGCCACCACTGCCCCCGGACGACTCCGCTGATGCCGCTGCTGCCGCAAGAGGCATTCAATCTTTGTGTCAACAGAAATTATTTTTAACAGCGACTACAACCAGCAGACTCTCGGGCCGCGAACGAGCCTCGAGATTAATTGGACCTGATTACAAATGTTTTGTATGGCAAACTAGCTGCAACTGCAACTTCAACTGCAACTGCAACAGCTTGTTGCCCCTTGGATGGCATTGTAAAATAAACATTTGGATCCATTAAAGCTAAAATGTGATAATGGTTAATGGTTAACATGGAGCCAATGTATTTTCAGACTGCGAGGGCGAATTTGCAATTCCCAAGTCAGATCAAAATTATGCCCGTATGTGAGCCATTCTTTTATGCCCCGATAGTGAGTGATGAGTGCAAGTACGTGCTTTGACTGCTTTATGCGAAAAATGGCAGAAATTATATTCAGATCTGATGTGATCGGGTTGCTTAAAATTATGAGGGGAATTTTAGAAATTTGAACAATGCAATCCAGCGTTTCTATATGACAAGGGAGATAAATTATTGAGATTGACAATTGTGACATTCATGTTATCTTGTCATAATAAAAGAAATATAATATATCAGTAATTATATCCGGTATTTAAAAAGAAAAGATTATAGTGGATTCGTACGAAAATATGTAAGAGGAAGATGAAATGGTCTCTGAGCACATAAAGAATATATATTCTGGATCACCAT
The DNA here is from genome assembly GCA_021223825.1 of Drosophila ironensis. Lineage (NCBI taxonomy): Eukaryota > Metazoa > Arthropoda > Insecta > Diptera > Drosophilidae > Drosophila > Drosophila ironensis. The sequence goes on from JAJJHQ010001334.1 coordinate 537,205, forward strand.
CTACAGCCGAGTCGATCCGTCTGTCCGCCCGTCCGCATGTATGTTTGTCAGTCTGTCCATATGAACGCCAAGATCTTGGGTGGAAAAAAATGGCAAATTCCAATTCTGAGGATGATTTTACATTGCAAACTTAATATTTCCTACTCCTAAAGACCTATTAAGCCTTTCCTCATCAAAATTAGAGATTGTTCCAAGCAAATCTCCTTATCCTGTCATGCGGCTTCCGCCTGGGGATCAAAATACCTGCAACTGCCGCAAAACTTTACAGCCCCAGGCCCAAATCCCATTCCCGGCCACTCAACAGTTCGGAAGCACAAGAAATACCTTAATAGTTTATTAATGATTTTAGTGATGCCGTCGAGAGCGTTTGTAGCTCAAGGTGCAAGTTTATTATAAGCGGCTCGAGTAAAGTGGAGTGCACTGAAGTGCTCGAGAAGGTTGTGGGCCCAAAGAGGAGAAAGGGATGAGGTTAGCAACTATCTGCAAGTATCAAACCAGCCAACACTTTCTTTTCACGTTTTTTAAACCAATTATAAAAGTATTCAGTGCAAGAAGTTGCAAATGGGAAGGCGGTGTGCGGCGCACTGGTAGCAACACTTCCTAGGACCCGGACTATGAAGCCATCATGTGGAAAAACACTTAATTACTTTAGAAGAGCTGGAAAGGCTGCTTGGCACAAAAGTGTAAAGTGCCCGGCCACGCCCCTGCCCCGCCCTTGTGCCCTGTGGAGGCTCCCTTAGCTCCTCAGCTAGTTCATAAACAGTTAACTAACTAAAGCAAACTGGTAACTCTGGTCGAAGGATTCGACGAGGATCGGGGGGCTGGCGATGGCGATGGCTATGAGGCAAGGGGAAGCCATCAAAGGTTGTCCCTCAGTGCCCCGCGACCCCTTTTGTCGGCTGACGTGTAGTCGTATTTAAATTAGATTTCCCTGAAATCGTGCGTGATTGTCAGCGCTGAAGAGTACGAGTATGGGGCTGGTATGGGTGGGTAGCATACCTGAACAAACACCATTACTATATGTACCTATTTGTGAGTACCTACGATTTTTGTGTACGGTGTGTGTGCCACTTGAGAAACTTGCAAATTGGATTTCGGTTTTTCGCCCATCACGCCCCCAAAAGTCGGCGGCAACTTTTGAGTGTTAAAGTTCTTATTTACCCGGCCCACGTGGGTCGGGTGCCACACATAAGTGGCAAAGGGACCCGAGTGCAGCGCGTTTTCACGTCCCATCCACTTGGAGTCCAGTAGCTTTTAAATCATTTAAGAATTCCCTTGCTTTCGGGGGCTTGTCTTACTTTGTTTCTGGGTCAATTAAAGTGAAGCATTTGCTCTTGATCAATTAAATAAAGTCCAGCAGTGACAAGCCATTGTCTGAAGAGGCCCTTGCCAAGTAAGCGGCGCGGACAGAAAATTTTAATTCCAAATTGGAGTGTTCTCGACTTTGGGTGGATTCGTTTTGATTAAACTTATATAAAAACATGATATTTAAATTCGTTTTTAATTGATTATATGAATAGAGGTCTCAGTCTACCCAATATCAAGGAGAAACAAATTTCAGATTTGCGGATAGTGGGTATCCTATATTCGATTGATTTCATTATGCATATTCGTATGCCTATTTCCCCTCTTGTATTTTTTTCCAGCTTTTTTTATTTAAAGTTCAGAGACGGGAAGGAAATGAATCATTTATGGGGCCCGATTGCTCGAAAGCTGTAGAAATGAATTGAAAATTTGTCTTAATCAGCATTTGAGTGGTGGGAACTGCCACCCCACCTCAGTCCCAAAATAAAAAGAAGAAACCTCCCATTTCCGAAACCATTGCAATATCCAGATACACTTTACCCCCGAACTACCGCAGATCCCCAAAGCGGAAGTATAAATAATGAAATGAAATGGCTGACAATTAAAGCCATTTTAACGCGCATTTGTAGCCAGAACACCGCAGGACATTCATCCCGGCCAAGGACAAGTCCCCGGCCAGACCGAGTCCTTGCATAACATAGATAATAAATGATGCCGCCAACGAAGCAACGGAGGAGGGCTAAACTGTTTTGACTTTGTTAATAAATTGAAAAATTATGATAATACCCGAGTGGCGGCTATGGCAGCGGCAACGACAACTGTGTGGGCACATTAAATTAAACAAAAGCAAGTCCTGGAGGACTTCGACTCGGACCCAGGGACACGCAGTCCCAGGATCCGTGCAATGCGCAACGCAACATTAAGCAGGCGACGCACCGCTTCAGGACATTAAGGCCACCGAGGCAATGATGCAACACATTCTGTCGACCGTTGAGGACTCCAAGACGCCGCAAACGCGCAATTACAATCTCCCGTGTCCTGTTTCCCGTGTCCTGTGCCAGCTCGCCTCCTGCTTCTCATTTCGGATGGGGTTCGTATTCGTATCCGCATACGCGCATCCTCGTGTGATTACGAGTGCGTGTGCATATCCTGCAGCCGTCGCCGGGGGCACTGCAATAAAGTGTCACTATAAATAAATAATAACGCCCTCAAAGAGAACCCAACTGCAGGAGGATAGTGAAAAATGTTTCAAGAATAGACTTAGATATTGCGACAATAAGATACCCATTAAAAAACTAGCTAAATTTATAGCTTCTATCGAAATAATGGGTAAAAAATATAACGATTAAGTAATATTGAATATTACTTAAAAGGATTTGCATATAGGAAGGGATTTAATGTGTTTTTGGGAGCACTGGAAGCTAAAAGAGCTATGAAATGCCCACCGCTGACTTAAATTTGGAAACTTATAGTGATTATGGTGATTATTTAAAAGCAGTTTTTGGAAAACATACTAACTCCTACTAATTCTAGTTCTATGTTATTTAATTTCAAATCGCTTGTAACACCTTAAAAAATATTCGAGCATACCCGGAACCACTAACGATGCTGGGTCCGCCGAGTGGTAACTCAACGTACGCTCGTTTGGCAGCGCAGGCGGCGCCCGCTGTGCGAAAATATTGAAAAATTGTAATTGTATCTATAAGATACAATTACAGAACGGAGCCTGACACGTGACCAGCGCATCGCTTCGAGTGCGAAAAGTCACCAGCCGCGTTTGGCCTTCAACGACGGCGACACTTAATGGACCAGAGTTCCGAAAAGCAAACAAAAGTAACGCTTGATTGCGGGCGACTCGGTCCGGGGGGGTGGGAGCAGGGAAATGGCCGGGGTCAAAGTGCACAGGGTGCGGGAGGGACATTGGCGAAAAGGGCAATGCGTAAGCCCTTTGGCGAATGCAAACAAACACACACGCGCGCCGAAGAAGGGGCAAATGGAATGGCCGGGACGGCATCAGATCGCTGGACTGCACAGGAAGACCGGAAGCTGCTAACGTGCCACTGCAGATGAGAGATGTTCGCTGGATGGGATTGGGTTGCGCCGGCACAGCACCACACGCTTGAGGGCAGGATAACGCTTCAACTGCTAAATGCGAAAGGTTCCAGGCCAGCGAAAGTGTGAAGCTGAAAGCAGATGTCAGCGGGAAAAACGGCAGAAAATTGGAAAATGGGTTCGAGGTTCAAAAAACAACGTGTACGTACGGCCGTGCTTTGGGGCTAGCTTTGGGTATGCCTTTGAAAAAGGTCAGTGAAAAGCATGTTTTAAAAATGAACAAGGTGAAATCCTTCAAGTTTTAGAGGTCTTTAAGTTTTAAATTAGACCAACATGCAAATCATTTAATCAAGCAACTATGTTTACTATTAATTTAACCATTGCAAACTCTTTCAAGCCCCTTTTTTCATAATTCCCTAAGCCTTTTACCTGCTTCAAAAGCTTTGCCTCTCATCAAGGACCAACCACTAATCCCTCGAAAACCAAATAAAAAATATAATGAAAGTTTCCCCAGCGGTGGTGGCGTGCTATTAGTTACCCCATTAGCAAATCTCATTATACAAAACGTTTGATTTATGATTGCAATCTGCGAATGTAGGAAGCGCGCACAAAGCACACTTCCTGCTGCCACTCACACCGCGTCGGGCTGAAGGACTCGCCGCGTGCGACGCGTGTCCTTCGGCCGAGCACAAAGCCAGGCCGAAAAGCGCAGGATCAACTTAAGCACAGGCCGGCCACACATAACACAACCGACTGCCGGCGCACAGCCCAAAGTCGCATAAAGTAATATAATCTCTTATTACAAGTACCACAAAAGCGACCAGCAGCCAGTGAACCAGCCATATGCTGCCCCGTCCTGCCACTCCCACTCCCACAGCCACCGCGCCCACCCTCCCCTCGTGGGGGTCGGCAGGGACAACGCCTCGGCCTTACTCACTGCAGGCAGTCTCAAGCTCTCGTCTCGAATTTATTGCCCCTGCAGTGCAATGCGATGCGGCTGCCACTGGGAGTGCAACAAGCGAGGTCTCCCCGAAAGAAATAATAAAAATTTATAACTGGGCATAATGAACTCATATTTTATAAGGCCGTTTATTAACCCATTGATAACCGGGCTTCTTAACGGCCCAACGAATTTATGCGTCTGTCGCAGACTAAGGGGGTTGATAGATGGTTTGCAACGGCAAGGGAATGGAGTGTATCTGACGGGTTATCGCAGAGTCTTAGGCTTGAAAGGGAGGGGCCGGCTTGTGACAAATAAATGTCATATTAATGTCAGAAACCCACAAGCAGAATTGATAGGTTGGCAGCGCCTGGACCCGAAATTCAGTTCCCTAACCTTGGCCACCCCCTGGGCCTCCGTATATTCAAATCCCCCCAAAAACAACCTCACTCAAGCAGAGGTTTCGTATTAAAGTCCGAATGGGAAGTTTACTATAGTCATAAATTAAATATTAGTGAAGATTTGGGGAATCAAAAGAAACCACAAAGCTTAGAATTTTGGTTACCTGATTGGCGATGAAAAATATTTCCCTAAATAAGATTTTATTTGGTTTTTCAGCTAAACCGTGACAGCCGAAAACCACTGGTGAGTGTGTTCATCCCGATTGAGCGCTTTATTTTGGAGGGAAATGTGTGCGATAAGCGTGCATTATGGCTTCTAGATAGCCGTGAATGGGCATGGTTATCCTCTTGTTGTGGGTTTCCATTTCAGGGACCGAGACTGGCTTAGTTTAGTAGTTATCGCAACACAAATTGGTCTCGGCTATTTGCTGGAAAATGATGGGATAATTCAGGGTATAGAAAACCGACTGGCAATTCGAAACGTCTTCATTCAGGGCCAGTCGATGATGACTAGCATTACCCATTGTTGTTCAACTTTTGTGCTATTTCAATTGTTTCAGGTGCCGCTTGTGTGGCTTCATTGGCCTTCTGTTTGCCGTGCGAGTTACCAGATTCCACAAAAGCGAAAATAATGAAGAGCCCGAGACCCATTGACCGCCTGCCAATTTCACGTTAATAATGCCCGTAAAATGAGCCAATCCCCTAATGAAGTTGTCCGTTCCGCACACCCACCTGCCTGCCTGCCTGCTCACAAATTCTGGCTGTGATTCTGGCAAAAAAACAAAAAGATGCGAGCTAGATAGGATAACCATCCGTGACCACCAGGATGACCGGATCGACCCGTATTGTATTTTTGGGTGAACGCGTGTGGTCTAACAGTCGGCCCTCAGACAAAAGAAAAGCAAACATAGTAACAGACAATAAATAAACAATAGATTTGTATTTGAGCACTGTGCTACCTCATGCTCGTATTCCTATTTGGTTGCGTATTCCCCGCCCCAGTTGTGCGCCCTTCTGGCCCAGGACATGCGTTTTAAATTTGTCGCCTGCATAAATTTTCCATCCTCTAGCGATTATTCTTTCGCATCCATTGTTGTCCCTTCTTGAGTGCGTGTTTGGCCTAACAAATTTCCAGCTAATGCCTATTTCCTTTCCCTAGGCTCTCGCTCCTTAAGTTATCCCTGCCCTGTTCTGCCCTGCCCATGCCCCTGCCATTCGGTCAAATATCCAATATTGTGTAAACAAATGATGGCTGTAGGTGTCGCCTTACAATTTCCTCCGTCATGCCATCCTTTTTCTCCAAAGGATGTGTGTTTGCGTCGCATAGATCATGTCTAAGGAGCAGCCAAGCGGCAGCAGCCTGTTGGATTCCGAGCCGCCCTTTTTTGCTCGTACCCTCGACTTAAAATTGGTGGGGTATACATTACACAACTCAGTATATTAATGATTAATATATATTAATATAAAATAGAATTGCAATTGTCATTCGACTAGCCTTTTAAATTTCTTAAAGAACTAAAATTTACCTATTTCCTATGCTATCCTACTTTGGGAAACCGCAAGCCACTTCGATGTTGAGCGTTACCAATCTCAAACTTCAAGACAAATTGTAAAGACTCCTTTTTAGAATACAAGATTTATGTATACCATGCATTAAAGAATAATGGAATAATTTTGCATTAAATTTTGTAGACAATATTTTAGCTCAGTCTTAAGACGATTATAAGGAATACAATCCTGGAGCTCCCTGACAGAAAAGTTTATTATCAGCTATTTAGCATATAATAGCAGATTTCCTTAGAACCCGATATAGATAACTAATATTTACAATAAAAAAAGTTTGTAAATAATAAAATGAATACAAAAATTTACCTATTCTGTTGAAATCCCCTTGAAATTCATGGGCCAATTGGTACTTGAAATTCGATAGAACCGCATCCTGCATTCCGACTCACTTTTATCCCAGTTAGTCGCCATGAGTTGACAGTTGCCAGCAGCTGTTCGGACCATTATCATTTTGTGTTTATCTGTCTCCGAATGCGGGTGAAACCTATTGACACAATTGTTTTTGCCCAAAAACGGCGGCCAGGGGTTGGACCTTCCTTGACAGGCGGAGCAATTTGCGCCGGGGCCATTCATTGCCCGTCCATTGTCTCGCCGCTTGCCTGGGCTATTTTTAATTATTTGTATTATGTTTCAGTTGTTGTTTATGCCATAACCTCAGCCTCTTGACGCACCCATCCAGTTCCCCATTAATTTCTCCTCGTTAACGATTCCTCGTAATGTTCGGTAGATACGCGGACACTTATGGCAGCTTTTCCAATATTTGTTCCTGGTCTCACTTACATGGTGGTCTCTGGACAGAAATAGGGGACCTAATGCGGTTACTGTGTTAGGTCAGTTGGTGCGCAGAGACATAGACTTTCCCCAAATGACTTTTACTCCGAGAATAAACGTTGAATTTCAATTATCGCACCATCCACCACCACCAGGCAGGGGCCAAATCCATCATCATGATGCCTGCCTGCCCGCCTGCCTGCCGGGGGGCTTAAGTCACGTTAATACCTTCAAAATTGCCATCAGCCAGGGAGAGAAATTACGCTTTATTACCAGATAATTTCATTATTTAGCCAAAACATAATCAAATGCGCCCATATCCCCATATCCATCACCTCATCCGCCCGTAACACCCATACACCCGTACACACAATTAATTTCATAAGCTTATAAAAACGTGCCAAGGCAAAAAATCACACACAAAAAAAGGGACGCTATGCCCGGTGAATCTGATAAGCCCTGGAGGTGGCTATAGGGAGAGGGCCTGGGATTTTGCCAAGACCGAAAAACCGAAGAGAAATTATACATAATCCCGTCGCGCAATCAGCGTGTAAATTATAAGGGACGAAGCCCGAGACCAAGTACCGCCGAACTTGCTAGCGGTTTTGCAAAATGAAAGTAATGCGAAATAATCCTTGGGTTGTTATCAAACACATACACAGAACCGTTTCATATTCTGCCGTGGAAATTCTGGCCCAGCACGACGCCAATACAAAAGCCTAATGCGGAAAAACTGGAAAATGCAAAGTGGAAAGGCGAACGGCAACAGACGAAAGCGCAACCACGGTGGGGAGCCAGGATATTTACACAACGTACAATATTTGCTTACCGCACGTATGTGTTCAGGCAAAGCAATAGATTTCTTACAGTGCATTTCATGATTGTAAGGACACAAACCGAGTTCAAAGTCAGACCTTAAATATCTTAAAACAAACGAAAAATTTATAAATTTATTTGAACTTAAGAGCTTATCCCAAAGGATCTAAGCTGCTATACCTTTGGATTGACTTTTTTTTTAAATTTGACTTGCTTTTTGCTTAATTTTCATATAATCTCTTAAAATATAAATATAATATAATGTTTTCATTAATTCCTACTCTCAAGACCTGTTCTTAAAACTTTAGTTTAACTGAATTACTGAATAAAGCATACAACTTCGATGTTATATGCTTTTGAAACGCACTGTGCGCCCGTACATATTGAATACATTGTGTCCTCCCATCCCAAAGGGGATGATATATGGGATATCCGATGAGCTGGCATCGGTGAAAGGCGATCAGATGTGGGCGGAGCTCGATAACAGGCAGAGATATTTATTGAGTACCGGGTTTAATTGGTGGTTAGAAGCGGTTCATCCCCAATGAAATGGCGTAAGCTAAATCGATCGAATTAAAAGCGATTTAAATGGCAGCGATCTTTGGCGTGATAAAGAAATCAATTTCACTTAATTGAATCGTCAATTAAGGGTGCAGCTTTCAATCAAGAATATCTAAGACTGCCAACGAAGTAGGTTCGCATTTTTAAGCCAATTTAAAGTGGTGAAAAAACTATTCAGTTTAATGAAACCCCACTAAACAAGATTTTAATAAGGAGTTTTGCCAGCATTGATTTCTCAAAGGATCCCTCTCATTATCCGGGTAAGTGTAGAGGAGCTCTTCTTCAACGTATTGTGGGGGCCCTGGCCTCCTTTTCATACTTCCCATCTTTTTGTCTGCTGCAAAATCAGTTTATAATGGTTTTAATGAAAATTTTTATCTTTTGTTGCTCGCACACACACACCATAAAGCCCGGCGAGGCGATGAAAAGCCGCATTGTCATCAATTTTTGCCTTTGAAACGGAAAAACACGGAGTGGACGGAGTAGAGGACGCCCGGGATATGCCGACAAGGCAATCTCCTTTGGCAGGATGGCATTATGGCACCCGTTTTTATGGCTTTATATAGTTTATGTTGCCAACCAATTTTTTAATTTATGCACAATTTTGTTAAGCCCTAAAATGCTTTTCGGTTAAAGCCCAACAAGTAGGTCATTGTCACTCACTAAATAGTACGGCAGCACAGCCAATTGCCCAAGGTTTAGGGTTAGAGGGACCCGCGTCGTGTAAGCAACCCTCCCGAAACCTTAAATCCGATTATGAGCGCATGCAACAATTTGATGACCCTTCGTCGGAGCTCCGGAGCTCCGGACCTCAAAATGGATTAACGCTTCAATGAGAATTCATTTTCGACACACAGCCACCGAAAAAAAAAGAAGAAAAACTGAACCGTCTAGCGAGCGAATCCTTTTCCAATCAATTGTTCACAACAGCCCTCGGGGCCCCAGTTTCGTGTTACTCGAGTGTCTGAAATTTGAGCCCGAGTAATTCTTCAACAGACCCCAGATACGTTCAGATACAAGATACAAGACATCAGATACGATTCCAGTTTCTGGCCTTTATTCGGCCTCGCAAAAATCTGTTCATAATTCGTGGAAGTAACATGTTAATTGAATTATCAATACGCACACACCTTTTTAATCTTTCCATCCCGAGAATAGACGCTCGAGTGTTGTTTTCCGCACTCGTTAGGATTGAATTACATGGCCTGACAGCTGTGTGTTTTATCGTTTCTGATTGATTTATTGAATCTCAGTTCGCATTTCCCATTGCCGGGCGGGGGACAAAAGGTTAAGCAGAATGCCACGCTGGTTATGACCCAAAACACATTTCCATTCAGTTGCATACTTGCCATACCCATGACCACTCGGCCGCAGAGCATGAATATTTCCTCGGGACTCGGATGAAGGAAAAAATAGAGCTTTTTGTGCCAGGAAGTCAAGCGGATCGGAGGAGCCGCTCTGCCTCCTTGCCAATCTGTCTGTTTATCCATCTATGCAAAAGAAATAACTCGTGTACCGCAGCATTTTATTGATAAACTTCTGGCCACAGTCCCCTCATACCCGGTACCAAGCCACCCGCAAAAAACACAGTTCAATGAGCACAAACCAGCTCCATTCGGTACATGACTCTGCCAGACTAGGACTTCCAACTTTTTCATCACTGCAGCCCCGGCCAGGCCAAGAAAAGCCAGTCCCCAGGCACACTCCAAACGCAGTTGTCATGAAAAAAGAGCTGCAAAAAACTCGAATAAAATAAAATATAAGTCCAAGCGTACAGTGCGGTATGGAAATTTAAATCTGAACGAGGCCAATTAACCAGCCGGTGCCTTGGATTAACTTTAATTTCTAAGAACTTTGTTTGTTTGATACGAAACCCCTGAAACCTACATATCTGAAAACCTAATTCCATGCCTGCAGTTTTCATCAAGTGATTACTTAAAACTAAGACCTCGCAGCGCTCTATGAATTGGCAAACACATGGGAAAACTTTTTAGTTTTGGCTTATATTTCCGAGAGGCACCGTAAATTTTCCCAATAAGTGCCAGACTCTAACTTTATGGCACCGAAGGCCGGAGAGCTCGTGCACCAGCATCAGCATCAGCAGCAGCAGCAACAGCACCAGGAGCTGGAGCTGCAGTTGCAGTTGGAGGGGAGCCAACGGAAGACACCTTTTTGGAAATTGAAACGGACGTGAGCCAAAAAAATGCAACAACGAAATAAATACGGTTGGCAAGAAATGATTAACTGCTCAACTGCAAACCGGGTGAGAACGAGTAATGCAAAGAATAACGATGTCGCAGTTGGGGGGCCTGTGGAAAATGGAAAAGAAAAATGAATTTAAATCAATAAAATAAAATATACACACACACACGCTCACGGGGAGTGGAGTGTCTCAAGGAGACTGCCACGCTCCCCGCAGCCAGTTTGCCTAGATGAGAAAAACTAATGAGCAATGCCTACACGTTTATGGCCAAAAGCCAGAGGACGGGCTTGCCAAGCGGATGGTGGCAAGTGGCAGGTGGCTGTTGCCACGCCAGTACGTGAGCCAGTTCTGCCCGCTTCTCCGTAGAGTGTTTAATTTATGCACCGCATATGTCGCCATGCGACAGAGACAGACTTTTCCAGGTGCTCGGCACACACTTGGTTGCTGGCTGCTAGCTGCTGGCTTCTGGCTGCTCCTCCGGTCTCTAACTGGGCACGTAACTGATGCCCCCGGAAAAACTGGACCAGACCGAACCGAAAACCAACTGGCCTTGGTGGAACATTTAATTAAATTGCTCGGTGCGAGCGGCGGCATTACAAGTATTATTGTTTGTTATTTGCCCATCCTGGCCGTCGTAGTTTCTGTGCTTTTGGACATAAATAACAAGTAGAAGCGCTGTAGTCGAGATTTCTCGACAACCAGACACCATGTAGCAATTTTCACTATCAATTAGTTTTTCAGTTTACATTTTTTAACCCCAAATTACATTGGCTGAAGTCGAACTGAACCAATCTGCAGTGGCATGAGTTTTCTGAAAATTTCAAAGGTGGAAAGGGGCGTGTCAAAAATTCAAAAATTTCATATTGTGCGTATATCCCAAACGCAGGTAAAACAAAAAGAATTATGTCTCTAGCTACTACCATCTCGGAGATATTGTCACATACATATGTAAACAAAAATACAGTTTTACGCACATTGCGAAGGTAAAAGGAGGTGTCACAATATTTTGATATATACTCCATTTGCGTAAACAGATAATGGACCTAAAGCAAAAAGAGTTACGTCTCTAGCACCAACCATCTCGGAGAACGACTTGTTCACACATACAGACGGACAGACGGACATGTCTGCACTTTATAGGGTCGGAAATGCTACCTTCTCCCTGTATACAAAAGGAATTGGGGCAAAGTTTGTTGAGAAGGACAATTCCAAAACTAATTAGATTAAATACTATTCTGTAATTTCACCTTTAACTGTAGTCTTGATACTCTCGATACTCGATATCACCAAATGGTCCTGTAGAACATGCCAAACCAATCAGCCGCAACCTGAGAGGCTTAGACCGACCTTAAGACTGCAAATATTAGTTGAGATTTTCCAGATCCCGGCAATTCAAAGGGAAAGCAAGAGCAGAATTTAATCCGATAGATACGCTTCGACGATAGTCGGGCAGCAGGCAGAAAGCATACGACAAAACATTTATGCTGCAGGACGACGGATTCGTGCTGCCCCACTGCTCCACCTCCTTGGATCACAGAGGGGAATAGAGACCGAGACAGAAGCATCATTAATCTCCGACCGCATTCAATAATCATGCCCAGGGCATGGGAACATAGAAAGGACTCGGAGAAAGGCCATAGAGCAAAGGAAAGCAGAATGCCAGCCATGCATGGCATTTAACCCCGCATAGTNGATCACAGAAGGGAATCGAGACCGAGACAGAAGCATCATTAATCTCCGACCGCATTCAATAATCATGCCCAGGGCATGGGAACATAGAAAGGACTCGGAGAAAGGCCATAGAGCAAAGGAAAGCAGAATGCCAGCCATGCATGGCATTTAACCCCGCATAGTAAACGGGCGGGGAACATACGAGTACGTACATACAGCGAGGCTTTAAATTATGCCAATGATTTGTTGCATAAAACCGAGTGGCAAGTGGCAATATGGCCCAAAAACGGAACCCAAAGCCGACAAATTGTGCAACTGCAGCGGCAGACTCGAATTCGGACTGAGATTCAGAGCCAAGTCAAGTCAAGTAGAGCTGAACCAAGGCAGCGTCCCACCCACCATCTACCCCTTTTGGCTGTGCTGATTTTGGCAGCAAGTGGCATGGCCACATTTGTCGGTTGAGTGGAGCTCTACGCCCATCCAGCTAGCTGGCGTTCTTGTTTCGAGTCTGCATAATTTTTATTCTATGCCTTGGCAACGTTTCTGCTGCACAGCACAGCGCACACACGCCTCTGCCTTGTGCAGTTGTACTCGTAGTCCGGCCAGCTGCCGGCATTCCTCCGGGCCCAAACCCGGCGGCCCCAGCTCTAAATCCAATTCCAATTCCGGCCATCGTGCTCGCCACTCCGTTCTGGCGGCCTTAACCCCGACTCTGGGCCCGAACATTTCACCATTGCATCTACACGTCTATGGCAATGGCCAAAAGGCAGCCGCATTGCATTGACAATGGCAAATGATTAAGTTGCTTATTCGACAAATTGATGTAGCGTTTGTTCCATCCCAAAAGCGAACACAGATGCGAAATAATACGGCGCTGTCGGAGTGTGTGCTCCGTGTGTTTGGCTTTTGGATCTAGAACATGTATCCCCCGATATAATGGCCTGGCCCCATCGTTGCTTTGTGCAATTGTTTCAAGCTGATGCCAAAGGGGAAATCTCTGTCAAGCAAATACGACAGGACCAACAACCGGGGTGAAGGTTGAATATACGATCAAATTCGAGACTGTTGTGGGAGGAGTTTCTCTGGAATCAAGTGGGATTAAACAGTTTTAAATTATCTACATTCCATCAGGTCTTGATTAACTTTACAGCAATTATATTTTGGTTGCATTTTATCATAAATATTTGGCGAGTGCTAGAAAAAGCATTAAAAGTGATATGAAATTAGAACATACTCGTACTTAACTTATAATTTGGAACACAAACCATTAATAGCATTCAAAGTTAAGAAAGTTGGCAGTAAAATTGCAATAACTCGACAATCGAAGCAACAATCAAAAATCCCACCAAAATAACTTTAAAACTGAGATTTAGATCACATTAAAAATGATTTTATGAATGAATAAATACTCTTGATTTAATGCCAGTGCTGAAAACGCCCTTTAAGTACTATGAAATTAGAACAATAGCAATGGAAGTTAACAAAGCTAATAGTACAATTGCAATAACTTACCAATCATGGCAACAATAAAGAATCCTACCTCGAAAATCGAAATCACATTAAAAATGAATTTATCATTAAATTAACAACATTCTTGAGTTAATCTCAGTGCTGGAAAACGCCCTTCAAGTACTATGAAATTAAAACATACGTGTAATTTGAAGCACAAACCATTAATAGCAATCGAACTTAACAAAGTTGACAGTTAGCACAATTGCAATAACTCGAGTTCGACAGCCCTTGATTACAAAAGTTTATAAATCACGGGGCGAACCTTGCCAACTTGACCGCCCAGAGTACGGGCGGGCAGGCCGTGCAGAGACAATCAATCCCAGTCCGCGTCCGCCCCACCAATCGCAAGTGGTGCTCGTGTGTTTTATGAGCCCTGACTGCAGAATTTAGCGTCAGTCAACACAAATAACCCCACTTGATAAGTACTCGGCGGCCCGGGGTGTAGGCAGCCTCGGTGGGTTGCCTCGACTCGGCTCGAAACAATTAATCACACCGTGTCCAGCATATGTGGGAAATTTTCGGCTAACTTTCCGGGCACCGTCGTACAAGTGGAAACGGAGGTGGAAGCACGAAAACAGTTTGCGATGAATAATGACAATTGGCGGAAAGTCAAAGGCAAAGTCAAAGGCGCCAAGCGACGAAAAGCGGCAGTGGAAAATGATAAATGAATGCAGGTGGCGTCGTTTTTTATTTGCCGATAGATGGGGGGGAGAACGCCAAGGCAGGAAGGCTAATCGATTGACAAGGGGGAAAAAAAAAAGTTTTAATGAATTTTCAAAAGGCGTTATAATCAAAAGGAAGAGACGAACTTCCACCCTATTTCTGCGAAACTCTGCTGCCACTGCGACACTTGAAAAAGATAGACAGTCTGCGACTGGAGGCACGCCCGAGTAATTCAATAAAACTTTGCGACAAATGAGGCGGGAGTCGCGATGAAGTTGAAGCCACCGCCGCAACTTCAATCAGCCGACGGGAGTCGAAGCGATGACGCCTGGCAAATGAAAATCATTTCCTTCCATGTCATTATTATGTATTTTAAGCCCAGCCAACTCGCGTTGGTTTTCACTTTTTTAGCCATTGGCTTTGGCTTTGGCTTTGACTCATCGAGGCGGCTATAAAGATACGGCCACAGCTCGGGATACAGCCATTTCTACGGCTACAGCTACAATTACAGATGCAGATACAAAGATATTCAAAGCAAAGATAGAACGAGCAAGGGAAAATTTTCCTTTGGCGTTTGTCTGGCGTTGTATGCTTTCCGTTTCCGCTTCCTTGGCCGTTTGCACTTTTGTTGCTGACGGTGCTGCCACCCCATTTGCCCCGAAAAACCACCCAACCAGACCCCCGCTTCCGCCAGCTCCTTACCCCATTTCCCATTTTCCCAGCGACGGCGGCAATTTGGAGAATTTTTCACATAAAAAATAATAAGAAAAGTTGTATGCTAATGTTGTTCTCTGTTCAGCTGGTTCGTCGTCGTCTCCTCGTTGTTCTCTCATCGCTGCGTGTATTGAAAAAGAAGAAAAGAAATTGAAAAACAATTTTTGCATTTGGCATTTTCACAGCGGGCGGGAAAATGCGGGTGGAACGGGTGGTTCAAGTGTGGAAAGTAGCTTAAGCTGCTCTCGACTTAAAACTTAAGAACTACACTCGTTCTTCAGCTCTGAAGGCCACATAAAATGTGATTTAATGCCTTAAATAACAGCTCCTAGACAAAAGGTTGATTAAATTTCCATTAGTTCATAACTAATTAACTTTTTATTATAACTCAATATGTCTGCAGTCAAGGACAACCTTTGAAGAAATGAACTCTTGTCAAATAGCCTTTGATTTCTCACTGTCATCATTAGGCGAATTAAACCTTTAAAAGCAATTTCTAGCGGCCAACTTCATCAACTTTTTAATTAGTTTTGCGATCGAAAAAATGAAACTTTTTGATGCAACAATCACGGCAGGAATCATTCCAGAGGCAGACCGGAAACTTTGCCTTATAATTTCAAAGGTAAATATTTATTTTTCAGCTAACGCCAGTGGCCATAATCAACAGCTTGAAAACGCCAACCGAACCACACTGAACCAAACTGGACCGTGTCGCACTCTCGACAAAGTAATCAATTTTTTCGGGAACAGGCCAAAGCCCACCGACCAACCGACCAACCAACCAACCAACAAACCAACCGACCGACCGACTTTGGCGAAAGTTGTGTTGCAGTTAGCAGAGCCATCAAGGGGACTCCATCATCAGAGCGGACATCTTTGCCATTTTTCTGGCGAAGTTTTTCATGAAAACTCGCAGTTATATAGTACAAATTAGCGAAACATAATGCCTGTACAAAACACCCAGAAGGCATCAAACCCTTCTGAGATAAATGTTTAAAAATAAGGTTTCTTTCGAAGGAAATTGCTATAAAATGTCTTTACTTATAAGATCGCTTCTTCAATTTCCTAAACACATTCCCAAAGTAAAGGCAATATAAAACCATTTCTTCTAATAGTAAATTCATACCCCTATTCAAATTGTCTTTATTTCTGTATAATCTGTTATAGGAAACTTTCGTGTAATAACTTATTATGGTGGTTTTTGGCCACATAAAATGGAGCCAACACTGGCAGCTGCCACCTTCGTCCCGGAACATCTCGGCGATCCACCACAAAGTTCAGACATCACCTGCCTCGTGGGGGCAGCCTGCGGGGGAAAAGGTGAAAGTAGAATTTTGGAGGAAGTGGGGCAGGGACATGGCATCGCAAATGGCTCCCTCGATGACTGGAGAACTCACTCCCAGTTGCCGGTTGCCGGTTGCCGTTTGCCGGCTGCTGGTGTTTTATGGCCGGGGGTGTTCTGGAATTGGGCGCGGCGCTGCTAAAAGTTTTAGCGCTAAAAAATTGAAATGCTACCTCACGTGCCAGAGAATTTTTTATATTTGTTGATTTTTGGCTTAGAGTGTTGACCAAAAACAAAGTTCCAGTTGGCTTTTGTTTTTCAATTTCGAGTTTCTTTTTTTGCCACCACCACTCACTTTTCCGTTGGCTTCCCATTTACCTTTTACAATTTTCCCCCCTTCATCCTGGGGATTCGGTTTCGCTGCAGCGACCTCTTTGACGTTCGCGGTTGGTGGGCAGTGCGTGCTTTCACTCGTCATCCCTACCAATTTGGCGCGTTTTTAATAACATAATATCCCTTGTCCACCTGCCGAACTGCACTTTCATTTGATTGAAACGCAACTATGCTAGTTGGCCGTTTTTTAAGCCCTTTGATTGGCTTTCCTTGCCTCTATAAATCTCCGTCGACCGCAAAGTAACTTTTATGGATATTAACTTGCCGGTCGGGACTGCGCTGCTGGCAATCTGCTCAAAAGTCAAAGGGATGCTCTTCCTTTTATCGATGTCACTAGAGTCCGGGGGTTCACTGCTCTTTGGTCAATATCACTTCAAAGTTTGAAAACTTTTGAAGAGTTACAGAAAAGTTTTTTCATTGCTTACCGCGTGCAAAATTGGAGCTCTAGCTCAAAAATCTAAAGTGAATAGAGACATTGTATTGACATTTTGAATTTACTAGGATTTACCGAGTTGGCGGCAGGAAAGTCTCTTAAAGATACACCTTGAAATATCTCCATATCGTATTAATTTAAAAACTTTCCCATTCCAAGTGTGTGGAGCGTGATCTGTGGCCAGGCAGGACAACTTTTTCATCTCGAAATGAGCTCTGAATTTATATGCATAAAGCCGCAGATTTGTGACTCTATCCCAGGCTCCTTGTTCGTCCTCGACCCGAGGTCCTTGGTGGCATCGTACTTATTAGCTTTCGATTTGCGTAGTGGCTTTAGCTAAATGCCACGACTGCGGGCACGTGCCGCACGAGGGCAGCCCACTCTGAGCGATTTTTAAAGGATCCCCGGAAGGGAGCAGGCTTGTAGGCACCGAGTTTGGCGAGGAACGAAACTAGTCTTTCCTCGTTGACGGTGTGACGGGCATATTAAAAAGGACGCTGGCAACGCCAACATCATGTCCCTAGCATGACGTGCCAAAAACTAAGTAGTGTCAGCATGGCAATCAAAAGGCATGCCATGACCTGAGCCCCACGAACCCAAACCCATCCACAATTCAGTTGCAGGTGTGCGGGTAAGGACTTTGCCTACCCAGGTACAGGGTTCACTCACTACTAGAGAAGGGGCTTACACTTCATTAAATTCTAACTAATATTCAGCTTCATCGACCATATAATAAGCTAAATTAATAAGAAATAAAATACCATTGCCCCGTTAAGAAACATGAAATAATTCCTCAGANATTATTCCTCAGATAATTACCATATTTAAATTTTGTCGACGAATACTTTAGCCAAGTCTCTAATGGTATTCTTTCAAAAACACTCCTTTTAGAACACACCATTTGTAAAGCGTTTATTTGCCAGTTTTCACTGTAGCTGATGAAATAGGAACAGGGATCGCCTGCTAGCAAATAGGCAGTTGGCATTACATGCCTTTTGTGTTGCAAAGAGATTGGTTCAGTGCGTTGCGTTCGGTTGGGTTTTGTAAGGAAAGGTTGGTGCGGGGTGGATGTTCGGGGGCAGTAACCAAACAACACATTGCTCTTAGAGTGCGTTGTTTTAGGCTAAGTGACGGGCGTGGCCGGGACTCAATGAGGCCCCAGAGCCTCCTCCATAGAGAATTGCATGTCCCCATTTCCGTTTGGCCCACTTGAAAAAAAGCCAGCATTTAGTTTTGTTTTAATATTATGCACGGACGTTTATTGAAATCGTTTTTCTTTTGTGTCTTTGCCATAAAAAACATAAGGGTAACTTAACAACTAATGCAAACTGCTTAAGTATATTACACAGAAACTTACAACTCGAACCTGCAGGGAGGGGCAATAACTTAGGATTTGTGGGGGTTTCGGGCTTTGGGTTTTCCGATGTCGTGTGCACTAACATTAGATAAATATTTCGAGTTCTTACTAGCACTACGGTTCTTAGACATGAATACACTTACATAGATATATTATATGTATGCTCCGGTATCGTATCGGCATCCCTTTATAATGACAAACTTGCAACACTTTTTCTCTCCTTGAACACTACGACATAAATCTGGAACTTATGCTAGAACTGTAGTTTTTATTAATGTTTAATTATCGGTTTTTAGTTTTTTGCTTGTGGGTTTCTGTTAAGTGGATCTCTTTTTGTCTTTCGTATCTGGAATACGTTTTGAGTTCTCAGGGGTATGCTATATACTTTATATGAAAACACTTTACTGGGCTTGTTTTAACTCGTGCGTGTCTGCAACATTGGGATTTCACTATTTGTGTGTGTCATAAGCCTAATTTTTGCATTGAAATGTCACATGTCCTTACAGACTAGCCTTAATATCTAGGAGTTATATTGAGACAAATATTCCGGGCAGTTTACTTGAATAACTTGTTGTTCCAATTCTATAGCTTGTTTCTCGTTTCTTTCTGCTGGTTGTCAAGTCTGGGTGATGTCTTCGAAGATCTTAGATGTTGAGCCCAATAACTACTAAACGCTACCTTTTAAATATGTCTTTGGAAACAAGGTGGAGGCCGCGGTCTGCTGGAAAATCTTGCGGCGACGCCTCTTGTTGTATTTACAGGTCTTGGCATGCTTCAGCACCGCTGGTTAAACATATCTGGTGATCTGGGTGTGGAACTCCGACAGGCAGATCTGCAGCTGACTGAACGAGGGACGCTCACTCGGCATCGAGGCCCAGCAATAGGCCATGATTGTGAACCTGCAATCGAGAAGAAGGCATAGATTGTTAAGATTATGCTTAGCTAACTTATTTCAAAATATTTCTAAAAAATCTATACAATTTTACTACATAAATATGTATTTCTTATTGAAACTTGAGCAACACTTACAGTTCATCAGGGCAGTTGAAAGGCTGCGCCAATCGGTAGCCATCCTTGAGATAGTGCTCCATCTCGTAAGGATCTATCTCGGCGTAGGGCAGCTTGCCCAGCGTGCACATTTCCCACATCAGGACTCCGAAGGACCAGACGTCGCTGCCCTCGCTGTACTGAGACTTTTGCAGGGCCTCCAAGGACAACCACTTGATGGGTCGGTACTCCCCATCGCCCAAGGAGTTGTAGTCGCCGGCAAAGAGATCACGACTCAAGGCGCTGTCTGTGAGCTTCACACGCAGTTGATCATCAATACTAAAAAAATATAGAAAAGACATATTCAAAAATAAGTATTATTCGACGCAAATAGTTGTGAATTTTCCAATAGAATTAAGAAGTTTTCCATAGGTGTTCAAAGAAAATCTTTACGAGAGTAACACTTACACACAGTTCCTGGCGGCAATGTCCTTGTGAATAACCCCGTGGTTGTGCAAATGCTCCATGGCCATGGCCAACTGGGAGGCCATCAACACCGTTTGAATGGTGGTGACACTCCTGGCGTACGAAGGATCCTGCAGGAAGCTCTTCAGGTTGCGAACACTACCGGTGGCGGCATAGAGGACGAAGGGCGTGGCATAGTCCTCGATGGAGATGCCCAGCACGCTGAGCAGATTCGGGTGCGAGGCCTCGTAGAGCATCATGGACTCCTGGAGCAGGAGGTTCACTTGCAGCTGGCTGGCGTGCTGGGCCACAGTCTTGACCAGTACCTCCTGACAGTCGTTGTAAGTGCCGCGATAGATGCGCCCAAAGTTTCCCTCCTGGACGAGGCAGGAGAGTCGCACGCGGCACTTCTGGACTGTCAGCTCCTGGAGACGGCGGTTGAACTCCTCAGGCTCATGCTCATATTCGCGAAAGGGCCGCGTCAGCGTCGCATATGTGGGTGTGATGGTCGAGGGGCAGACGTAGATCGAATTGTGAGCGGTGGAGGAGATCGTGGGCAGGCGCTGGAAGCTTGAAGTCTTTATCAAATGCACACCGTTCGAAGGGTGTCGCTTGGAGGGTCCCTTGGCACAGTAGGCGATCAGAATGAGGGTGGAGACCAGCACGAGGGCCAGAATGCCACCCACCACCAGAGTAACCAGTCCGCTAGCGGGGGGCACAAGATTCTCGCGCAGCATGGGATCAAAGTCCCGCTTCGATCCAGCTCCACCCACATTTCCCCTGCCCACATTCACCGCTGGCTCAGTCACCATTGGCCGGTTTTTGTTCTTCTCTCCGTCCGAAGCTCCCGATCGATGTCCGTTGGCCACCACATGCTCATCATTCCGATCCACATAGTGAACATCGCTGTTGTGACCACCCAACGCGGGATGCAACAGATCCACATCATCGTCGTCGTACTCCTCGTGGGCGCTGTCCTGCTCCTCCCGCAAACAGATCTTTTTCCGCTTGAATATCAGGTTGGTATTATTGTTGGTGGCCCTGTCGAGGATCACCTCCACGTGAATGGTGACGGTGACCTCGGCATTGCGGGTGCCAGAGCACTTCAGGGCTATGCCCCAGGTCTGCGGCTCCATGGGCACATCGCCAATCCGTGAGATATTCAACAGAGGACGCGGCAGGACCTCCGTGTCCGAGGTGGCAATGTTGATGCTGTAGGGCAGAGGGTGCTCCACCAGCGATTGCCACGTGAAGGTCACATCACTGATGTTGGCCGGCACGGGAACGGCAAAGTTCAAGGCGTAGTCGTTGATGGCACCCTCGCGCACATAGTAAAGTTCCGCAGAGACTCCTGTAAAGGATCCAACAAAAAGATAACAAATTTAGTAAAATTTCCGGTGACTTTATGCGGTTTTTTTGCAGTGCCCGGCTTGTTGCACATCACCTTCTCCGCCCCCAAATGGTAACCCTAATGCCATCCAAAGCCCCAGACGAAATTAATGATATGTGTTTGTGGGCCAAGCGAATCGATGGAGAAAAACTTTTCGCTCAGTCACTCGAAGACGGCTGCATAATCAATCACCAAGGATAACAGTTTTCTTCTGTTCGCCGGGGGCGTGGAAATTGATTTTCACAGCGCACCGATTCGGGGGAACTCCGGCAATATCTGTCCGTCAAGACACTTTAGTGACATATTGAAGGAGTTAAATGGCATGCTGTGCGCGCCCCCAGAAAGTGATTGTCAATTTTCTACGCTCGGTGTCCCTTTTTATTGCAGACAATCAACAAATAGCTTTGGCTAACAATGACGCCGAATGATGAACGGACTTTAAGCGTTCTTCGGCGCGGAATAAGCTCAAGTACAAATGCTTCCAACTTGTACACCTGTCCGGGATCGAAGGATAAATACTAGGCGCACCCACGTCACACCTTCTGGCACCTGTCGCACCCCGAAACTCTCCATGCCATCTATATCAAAATGTATCTTTTCCCTATCTGTAGATGGATCTGATAGTTTTGACAGCCGGTGTTTGTGTGTGCAACCTGTAACTGTTACCTGTTTAGCCACAATGCATTTTTAATTAAATTAGAGGCTCATTTTCCATCCCTACCCTCTTGTTTTCATGCATCTGCGAGGCGCCGCCATGGGATACACAATAAATCAATCAAATTAAAAGGAAAAACACAAAAAAAAAAAGAACCCAGGACAGACCCTTGGCCAAGACACGCGACTCCCGCTCTTTCCCAGTTGCTTGTGGCATGCGGCATGTGGCATGCAGGGGGGCATGCAAGCGAGTGGGCAGGTTAAATGTTCATGCTTAATTAATGTTGATGTAGTTGCTGCAGCCACTGTAGCCGCTGTATGTTAGTGTGTTGCATGCCACTGCAGCGGCTGTGTTTATTTTAGATTTTTATCGCAGTCGCCTCTCGGCGGCCGCAGTTACATTTCATACTTGTACATTTTATTTTAATTTATGCCACTTATTCCTCGGTCTATTCATGCCACCGGGAGCCAGAGGAGCGCATAAAGCGGTCCGCATTATAAACACATATATATCGTACTAATTAGTGGGGCAAACCCCCAGACTACCACTCACGCTTCGTTTGCACTTGGAAAATGTAATTAGTAAGCCCTGCCAGTCGGGGTCTAAGGGTCTGAGGGTCTAGGGGTGGAAATGCTAGCTGGCGGAAGATATGAAAAACTGTCGCATAATGAACCGGTAAGTCAGATAGAGAGCCCATGATAACAGCAACCGCTGCGTTGCGGGGGTCAAAGGGTTAATGGGCCGCAGACATGTGAGATGCAGCTCATTAAACAGCACAAAAAAAAAGGTAAACGCATGGGCCCACATTAAGTGAATTAATATTTTTATTATTCATAGTTTTCACAGACGTGAATACTATGGCATATCTCTTTTGCATTGGGCGCCCAACTCTTTTTGTCGTTCTATGATTTAACTTTGCAAACAATTACAATTAAAATTCCGCAGATGTAAAACTTTTCTCTGCCACTCTGCCACGCCCCCGCAGTTGTGGACCCGCAACACAATTATAGACAAGTAATAGCAATTTACTTGAGCAACCCCGTGCGACGCGTTTTGCATTTCAACTCGGTCTGCTGCTAATTAGAGCTGATTGCCCAACAAATGAAGTCGATGCTGGGGGGGCAGCCAGGCAGCCAGGATGCCAGGATGCCAGTTGCCGGGATGGCTG
Source organism: Drosophila ironensis (assembly GCA_021223825.1). Lineage (NCBI taxonomy): Eukaryota > Metazoa > Arthropoda > Insecta > Diptera > Drosophilidae > Drosophila > Drosophila ironensis. Next base: position 560,510 of record JAJJHQ010001334.1, read on the forward strand.
GCTGCCAGGTGCCTTGAAGGAAAATCGATTTGGCCGACATCAATCAAAGGGGAGCCAGAGGGGAGAGAGGAGACCCTCCGAAAACTTCCGCTTGGAGTGCCAGTGACACATAAATTCACAGCGCCAAGAAAAGTAAAAGTTTTTCAAGCTGCGCGAAAATAGTGGCTGTCCCCTCTGCCAGAGCTGGAAAAATTGCCAAGGGGATGGAAAAGCAATTGCTTTCCTCGCACAGAGTGTGTTGATAACAGCAGCAGCAGTGGATGGAGCAGTGGAAAAAAAGAAAAGTATTAAAAGCACGGAAATTTCTGTTGCATTGTTCCGTCAACAATCCATATTACGAAAATATTTTCCTTCTACTTACTTACAAGCAGACNTTGATAACAGCAGCAGTAGCAGTGGATGAAGCAGTGGAAAAAAGAAAAGTATTAAAAGCACGGAAATTTCTGTTGCATTGTTCCGTCAACAATCCATATTACGAAAATATTTTCCTTCTACTTACTTACAAGCAGACTTCAATTTACGTCAAGTTTAACAACAAACAGGAGCAGCTAAATTGAAAACTTTCGCATACAAATGTGCACCATCCGGGGGAGTCTAAATTGTACTCCTGATTTTGGACTTTTCCAACAATTCTACTAACCAAGTTTGAGCACTTTAAGTCGCAACGAAAGTGATTTGAATTCATGGCACGACATCTATTTAATTTCAATTACAACCCTAAAAATGCCATGGCAAACGCATCAACCGAAAAGGGACACCACACACACTGGGAGTTGGAAAAAGCCGAAACGAGAAAAAAAAAACCAAGAAATGACAATTTTTTGCGCTACCAACTGAATATTTTCCCCCAGACCCATGACATCCCTTTCCTTTCGGCAACCCGTCCAGATCCTAATTTATGCAAACCCGAGCCAGACATAAGCGAGATTTCCAGCCAGACCAGACAAGACCAGACCATGGTGGGTAGTTTGGATATCATTTTATGCTTTCTTAACATATTTTTTGCTCTTGTTGGCCGCCCACATTGCGTCATTGGGTCTGGCGGATTTCGCAGGCCATAAATCCGAAATTGTCTTTTGACACATGAATATGTTGTGCATTAAAGGGGGGGACCCACGAAGCCCCCGAAAGAACATTTTTATTACCAACTTTGGGGGAGATTTGTGCGGCGAATGGTTGGGGGAATGATGAAGGGTGCTAGGGCCCGCGGCTGATGATGACATTTGGTTTGGGCACTGGCCTAGAAGTTGATGCTGATTTAGGGTCATTACCGCGGGCCAGCCCGCTTGTGTCGACATCTAATGGCCCTATCCCCCCCAGCTTCATCTGCATATGTACGTCGTGCGACCATGAATTCGGTCGAGCCAGGGGCAAGCCCATCATAACCCATGCGGATTCAATTTGCCGGCCGCCTTTGAAACTGAAAATACTGCCAAGAGATCCGGACCGGCCCTTTGTGCCCCTAACTTGCAGTTTGCAATTCGCCAAATTATATGTTTGTCGGTGGGGCTGATTAAATCGCCAGTCCGTCGAGAGTTGAGTCGAGAAACTAAGTACAACTGAACCTGGACAGCAAAGGTCAGAGAAGTCTGGCGGGAGAATGCACCGGGAGAATGTAACCATTTCAAGCAAATCACAAATGAAATGTAAGATCGGCTCAAACAAGTTTTTGTGCCGTGTGCGAAGAGCCCGGGCAAGGTAATTTTTATGCCCAAATGGTCATGATTCGTGCTCGGCCGGCCCGGCATTTGGCCAAGTCTTGTCTGGCCAAACAACTTTACTTTACTGCTAACCGATCCGAGCCACGGAGCGTCAGAGTGGAAGACAAACAAGCCAAAGGACATGTGAAGTGCCTGCGCTACGTCTCCTCCGTCTATAGTACGCCTCCTGCTTTCTGCATGCAACATCTAAAGACTCTGTGGCAACTTCATCCAGTAGCTGCCAAGTATTTCTATTTGTATTTCATCGCCCCGGTCGAGCAGCTGCAATTTATTTGCCTTGGTCTTTGGGTCTTTCGCCGGTTTTGTAGTTGGAGCCTGGGCCCGTTCGCCTGCAATGTATCTCGCCTTTTAGTTATGGCCTGCCTGCAGCCCAGACGCAATCATCAGGCCCCCATCCATCCATCCATCCATCCATCCTACCAACCAACCAGCCAGCCAACCGTCCAGCCAACCGTCCAGCCCAGAGTCGTGTGTTTTCTTTAACATTATCACCTTCACGCGGCCTCCTCATCATCATCATCATCATCATCCTCATCGATGGCGTAGGAATGGATGATGCTCTCCTCTTGACCAGCGGGCCCATAAATTCTTGCCAAGAAGTCGGAAAGGTGAGAAGGTGGTCGGTGGTGCATAAATTATGTTGCCAACTGTTGTTGTGTGTGCGGATTTCTATGACAAAGCCCATAAAAAAGCAACGCATTACATTTATGGCCTTGGCCATAAGCAATGGAAATGGCAATGGGAACGGCAATGAGAATGTAATGTGGTCCATGTTCTCTCGTTAGTTGAATCTGTTTCTTCAATTAAATATGTAAATTCCTTTCATCAACTGGTTTGTGGGGTAGTCAAGCTGTCTTAAATGATTTCAGGCTGTTTCACAGGAAAAGCAATTAAGGCGCACGACTTGAAAAGTCTAAAAAAAATATACATTCTCTTTTAATTAAATCCTTTTCTTGCTTCCCGAAAAAACGCAAACATAAAATACAAGGTGCGTTGCATAGAGTTCGTGTTGCAGGACCTTTCATGACTGAAACCAATTTGGCCCAAGGCACCTAATAGCTTAATTATTCCACTCCTAATCTGCAATTAATCTAAAGCCTGAGTTTCCCGACTTAAAGCAGAGCAGAACCACAATTGACGGAAGACCAAGTGAAGCGAACTCTTATTGACTCATAAAAAATCAAAAGAAGCTTTAACAGGCGAGCTCTTAAATTTAATGTGATTATCTGAAGAAGTTAATGTGATTATTATCCGAGCGATAGCGACCAAGACACCTGGCAAAGACAACGGGGGGGAGCATCCAGGTGGAGCTATACAACTATACGCATGGCAACGCCCACCCGCATCCATCAGATACGCCCCCAGGGCACCTCCCTTGACAGTGATTTCTGCCAGAGTGTTGGCCATTAACTTGCCACTGGTGCCAAGTTTTCTTTCAATTTCTCGGCTGCCTGCAGTGCCAAAAAAAATAATAACCATACTAAAAACAATACTAAAACACGGATCGTAGGATCAAGAGATAAATTGCAAGAGGTTTTAAGAAATTCGGAAACTTTAAGCTCTTGGGGAAACTCTGTCATTTGAAGCAGGTCTCCCGATTTTTGTCAGTGCCGTTGGTAGCTCTTTGCCTTTGGCTGCATTGCGTGACGTAATGAAATTTTTATCACCTCTGGCTGAGGGATCTCCGTCTCATTCCGTATCTGTATCTGTATATCGGTGTCTAGGCGCTGTCATAAAATTTATGGTAAGTCATAAAGCGAGGGCGGTGGGTTGGTTCAGCCGGAATGGGTTGGGTCGGGCTTGAGACCTCTGGTTTTTGCGGTTTTGGGGGCAGGTGCCACCACCACCACCACCACCTGGCCGGCGCACCAAAAGTTTCGGCCTGCGGTTTACGGCTTGCTTGGCCTGGTCCGGTCAGCCTGTGGATTTGGATGTGAATGGTGGATCTGCATGCAGCATCCAGCGCCACGGGTGGTCCGGCCGGTCAAAAGACATTTCTCGGGCGGGCCCGCAAAGTCGCATGTTTGTGCGGTATGTGTTGCAGGGTGTGTGTGCGTTAAGTAAACAGCGACTTCCTGTGCTGAAACTTCAGGCGCGCGGAGGGGAAGGGAGGGCGCTCGGGGTTGTGGGGCAAAATTTATGAACAATTTTTGACAGGGCAGTCGAGGAGCAGTTTTTGGCCAACAGCGGAGCCTCCTCGGGGCATCGTTGCCGGTTCAAACAAACAAACAAACAAGCCAGCAAAGCCGGGGCAGGATGAGGGCCAGGGCGAGGGAAACGCACACATATTTTTCAATAGCACCCCAGGGATGCGGTAATTTATGACTCTGACCGAGTGAGGAGTCGTACTATTGACTTTTTTCCGTCGAGCAGCTGCTGCTTCTGCTGTTGGAGCCCCAAAAAACAAAAGGCGGCAGGAAGAGCAGATTAGCATTGTTGCAGGGCCGTCGTAGGCGGTGTCGCCTCCGCTCAAGTGGACATTGTCACCCGGCCATTTGCCCTCCCTCCCCCCCGCCTAACTATGCCTTGAAAATCCCAAAAGTTTTCAGCTTTTGTTTGCCCTCAAGTGGATGTGAATGTGTGAGCGCGGGTGTGTTTTTTGGGTCAAGCAAATATACGTACAAATATATATTTTTGGGTCTTGTTTTCACTCGCTGCTGAAAAGTGGTTAAGGCTTTATCATCTTGTAAACGTGACGTTGCAGAAGGCAGAAAAAATAACGAGAATCCAGCCAAAAAAAACGTCCATAAACCTCACCACACACGGAGCACTACCAAAAGCTTTCCTCCGCTTTTTTTCTCGTCTGCGGTTTGTTTAACTCATCAAGAGAGATGGAAAATAAAATCTGTAAAGGTCTCTATAATTAACACGGCTTAGCGGTGAAACAATTGCATATGTGGAGGTGCTTAAGTAATTAACTGGACGTTAAAATAAATATGGATTTAAGTGCTGCCATGGCGAAAATGTGTGAAAATATGCCCCCCCAGTGAATACAAAAGAATGCCAAGTGGGGCGATAATTGTTGCACATCAATTCCATCAACTAATTAATTAAACGTTGCCCACAATCATGCACTTATTTGACAAAAGAATTAGCGTATCATATCCATTCATAAGAAGTCATGCTAGTTTTCCGCTCGCTTAATGGATATTCATTTGAATACTCATTCACTTATTTATTCATTGGTCGCCACCCCAGCGGCTTGGGATTATTTCACATTAAAATATGTTAATGACAATGTTGCCCATGTTGTCTGTTGCCAGACACACATTTCACGCCCCAAAAGAACATCAGAGCCGAGCAGAGTCTACCCCCAGTAGTCACGATAATAGCCGCGACTAATTCACGGAAGAACGCAGAGCGAATTGCATTCGTTGCGGAACGAATCGGTGAGATACGTTGCCCCCATGGCGCAAGCAAGCAAAGTTTATAAATACTCTGTATCATCGCTTAATTAAACTTAAAGTAAACCGCAAAATAATCAGGATTCTGCGGCTGCTGCCTTGCTGATCTCTCTTCCCATCACGCGTGACAGGGAAATTACCAGAGCTGATGAAAAAAGGAACATCCACTGCGCGCCGTCGGACATAAATTATATGGGGGAGCATCTGCAGATGGTCATCGGGGGGAAAATGGTCTCGCGAAACTGTTGGCAAACGCTTGGCACATGTCCGATAGCGTGAGATCTATCACTCGCTGACAAGCCCCCGAACATCGAAATCCATGAAAATTGGGTCAATTGAACGCATTGGAATTTTGTGAAATTTCTGGTTTGCTGCATGTGGAAGTGGTATTATGAATTATGGCATTCAGTTAGCTGCACGCTGCCGGAACTAAAGAGGATTTCATGCTGTTTGGTCGGAGTTTGAAAAGTTTTACTCGCCCAACTTGGCCCATAAAACGGCTTTGGCCTGCTGTAAATTTTGCTTTTCCCGCAAACATACGAAATGGGTTAAAACTTAAATTAGTGTAAAGTGGGCACTTCTTGTGCGTATTCCATATTTTATAGATTATCTTCTGCACTCAAGGGCACTAAATATTTATTGCTGAAAGCATTAAATATCGATAATTCGTATTAAATGCAACCCTGCCATAACTGTTGCTTCCCTCATTGAAACTCATTATGGGGTCCAGTGTTTTGGGGCTCTTAAGTGCTCCCAAAAATTGTTAATTGCCAGATATGTTTTCCTATATAGAGAAAGTCTCCCCCTCGGCGTGGGAAGCTGCTACTGCCACTGCATGTGAGACAAATAGTCTGTGTGCGGGCGTGTGAAATTTTCCAATAAGCTGCAGTCTGGAAATATGTGCGTCTAAAGATTTTCTCGCACCAAGCGGAAAATTGTGCGGAAAGAAATTAGCATTTTCTTAATAGATTCCCTACTCTGCCTCATTTAGGCAATGGGTAGCACTTTAATGAAGGACTCTGCGCTGCGGCATCTCGTAAATATCGATTGGCCTGCCTCGTTTCCTTCGGTTTTTCCTCTTTTTCTTTTTCTGCTCTCATCAGCAGGCCCATCAGATTCGATTCCCACAATCAATTCCAATATCAGCTGAATGCCACACACGCGCCGCCGCTTTTCCCCCGCCCCAGCGACCGCGTTGTCCTGGCGTAGTCCTGGCGGAAAACGTGAAAGGAGTAGCAAAACGAACAATAACAGGCAATGAAAAAATTAAATACAAAATAATAAAAAATAATTTACGGGCTCATTACGGGAATCATGAAGGGAGAAGCCAAAGGAAGGGAGAAATGCAGGCAGGCGACCGCCAGGAATTCTTCGGCAGTGAAAATATGAGTCGCAGGAGATTCGGGCACCGGGCACAGTGGTAAAATTTCTTTAAAAATGTTTAAATGTTTATAATATTATAACAAGCTAACTTAATAGGAATTCTCTACAAATGAGTCGCAGGAGGTCCAGGCAGAGTGGTAAAAAATCTTTTAACATTTTTAAAGGTTGGATTTTAAAATAATGATAAACTAACTTTACCGACATTCTGCGCCAATGAATCGCAGGAGATTCGGGAACATTTCTACAAAAATAACCATGTTTGAAGGTTATATTATAATTCCTTAAGGGATTCCTCGCAAATATGGAAAACAAATTAATAAAAATGTTGAAAGCTAGTATTATAAAACAATTACAAACTAACGTGAGAATTTCAGCATTTTCAAACAAAGAAATGTGCACATAGTGACCCTCCTTTGAACTGAATTTAATTAGATTACTGTATCATATTTCAGCCTAATGAGTTGGTTCCACTGTGCGAGTGTACTGATTGAAAATGTCAGCCTGCAGTTTGCCTGCAGGCTCAGGCTTCGGGCCGCCTCGTCCTGCGAACGGTTGCAAATAAAGCACTCAAGCGGGTAGCTGGCAGGGATGAAAGGTGGGCCAGGCGAGGCAAGGCGAGTACTGCCGCACCGGGGGTGGCACTCTGCCCCGGGGACTGCCTTTGAGCCGGTCTCGAAAAAGTTGCCACGCCGGGGAAGGAGGAGGTGGATGCCACGGCGTGCTCAAGTGCCAGACCCGCCTGCTTTCCATTCATANACTGAATTTAATTAGATTACTGTATCATATTTCAGCCTAATGAGTTGGTTCCACTGTGCGAGTGTACTGATTGAAAATGTCAGCCTGCAGTTTGCCTGCAGGCTCAGGCTTCGGGCTTCGGGCCGCCTCGTCCTGCGAACGGTTGCAAATAAAGCACTCAAGCGGGTAGCTGGCAGGGATGAAAGGTGGGCCAGGCGAGGCAAGGCGAGTACTGCCGCACCGGGGGTGGCACTCTGCCCCGGGGACTGCCTTTGAGCCGGTCTCGAAAAAGTTGCCACGCCGGGGAAGGAGGAGGTGGATGCCACGGCGTGCTCAAGTGCCAGACCCGCCTGCTTTCCATTCATAGTGGCTGTGCGGCTCCTGGCACTCCTGCCACTCCTGGCTTACCCTGCGATCCAGCCTCACATTTCGCTTCCGGACGTTTGTTTGCATACGCAGAGCGTTGGCAGGCCGAGGGTCAGGGGAGCTCTGTTTGCAGGACGCATTTCTGGTCCATTAAGTAGCGATGTGGCAAAGGTAGAAGGTAGAAGGTAGTACCAGAGTCACCCTCCACTCCCATGGAACGTTTGTCATTGTTGTGTGCGAGTTTTCTCACTTCGGACGACAGGGGGAAACCTAACCCGGTGTATCCACAAGATACAATTGCTTTTGGCTAGCACGCGTCGCCGCTCGACGTTTGCCTTTGTTTATTTAGACATTTTATTTGCAGCTAAGCTGATGCATCTGCAGGCCAACCCCCTCGGGCTGCTAATCACCCAATCATGATTGTGGGAAAACGATTTTTCCAGCAGCATGAGGTTAATTACGCCCGCCTTAGCTTTTAATGCGTTTATATACCTATATTATGTATATGTTTTTTTAGCCTCTCGGATTATTTGATTATCTTTTCGTGCGCGAATAAGATGATTTTGGGAATTTTCCCAAGGATTACCATGAAAGCGGCCAAGAGAGAGCGAGAGTATGATTTAATCCCAGCACGCCAGTGGAGTAGCTTTTGTGGAAATTCATGAATTATTTCCACTGCCCACATGTGTTTGCCATCAATGCGATGTGAAACGAAGCAGGCCATTAAATCCTCCGCATAATGGACGCAACAATTTGTCTACGCATATAATTTTCCCACAAAAAAAAACACCAAATCAAGAACAAAAAACCCCAAAAAAGCGGAAACGATGAAGTAAAACCAGAAGCTCAAGTCAATTGGAAGTTGTGCAACTCATTTCGAGGGGGCGTGTCCGGGAGGGAAACTCGGGAAAACTCTCCCATTTCGTGTCTGGCCACCACCAATCATGCAAAATTCCAAAAAAAGAAAACCAAGGGAAGCCACAGAAATAGAAGACCAAAAAAGAACTCCGAAAAAACATAAACAATTGAAACTGATTAAATTAATTTGATAACAAGTCCGGGCAGACTGACAGCAGCACTTTAGATATGCAATACTCCTCAGAGGGGGCGAAAATAGTTTCACATGCGAACGAGTGGATTTATGAAGCACTGAAGCACTTTGGGGAATTCGTTTCATTGCTAAATTGGAATGTGAAATATGATTTTAATTTAAATAAATTTAACTTAATTGAAAGCCAGCTAAATGGGCTGGCCCAGAGCAATTACATACAGTTTATTGGTCTTTTTCGGGTGGACAGTTAATGGCTATAAATTACTAAGATTAAAATGGACAAACCCCTTGTCCATGGGTGAGTCTTAAGCGGCTGACAAAATTGTGCAATTTCAACAAATCATGGGATTGTGAAACCTTAAATATGCGCTGCATTTTCCATGCAACACTATCGGCTTACGCACCAACTTTTCCCCTAAGCTGCAAAAACTTTTTTAATAACTCAGTCCGGAAAAATAGGAAAAGCTGTCCGAAATAACAAGGAACAAATCAAATAATAGCATCAAATTTTCATGGCATCTGGTGACGCCGAATAAAAACGAAAATGGCAAATAAAAACGAAAATCCTTGATATATCCGAACCAAATTTAGTCGAGCTGCATAACTAATTTACCCCAAATTTGAATTCATTTTCTATGGAAAGTTTCTGAGCATTTTGGCCGAATGAAAGGACGCATTAACCCGTTTTCCAATGGTTGCACTTCCACGGCTTCAATCCACTCAACTTGAGCTTAGGAAGGTGTGAAAGCTTTGTGAGTGTCAAGTTGCTTGTGCTTATGTTTATGTTTATGTTTATGCGACTGGTATTGTCACACCCCATGGCACTGGCAAACAACAATATCCGCATCCGCAATCATTTAGTGATTTAATTAAGCGCAAGTGGAGGTGGTAATTACGGGGGCGTGGCCAGCTAACCGTAACCGATTGTTGTTGTCATTGCGCAATGTTTATGCGAGGGTTATGCAGTGAAAGCCACCAAAGGGCCAATGACTTGCAGTTGCAACATCGACCCGATGGATGGATGGATTTCAAAGTGCAGGATTTAAGTGGCGGTCTGCGTGGCACGTGTGTGTTGGTTGCATCCTCCTATGGATTTTGAGTGGCCATCGAGATTCGTAGCCTGTTGTTACTGTTGCAACATCATCGTTCTTGTCATTGCAACAGCAACATAAAATCGACATTTCTGGCTTGCAGCCGTGTTGTTCATTAGGCAATTACCCGAACAACTCTACAGGATGTTGAAACACAACATGGCAACAGCAGGGATTTGTACACAGCAAAATGGGAGTTGCAGGATGTTTTCCTTATCATATAAAATAACATTGTATTCTACTCAATCCCAGTTTGATTGCTTATACAATCTATAAGATCTTGACCTGTTTTTTCATTATAAATTTATTCCCGCATAAATTTTTCATTATAAATTTATTCCCGCATTTAAATATTTAAGCCCGAAAGACATATCGACAGCCAATAAACCATAACACGCAATTATGTAGTGAAATGACGTTACCGGTTGATATGACATCACCCGACATGGACACTTACAAAAGCCGTATCTTCATTATTTCTTGTCCGATCTTTATAAAACTTGCCATATGGTTAGATATTTATATTTCCAACATTAAATAAAAAGATTTTTATCCTTTGCTCTAACCATTTCGGAGATATACACAAAAATGCGGAAAGGTATCTTTAGGTACATGAGATGAGCACCTCATCCCAATAAATCTGATGATTTTTTCTTGTGTAATCAGATGTTGTTTTTGTGCCAAAGTCTGGCACGCTCGAGCACATCTAATGCCTTCGATTCCGGGCAAAACATTAATTATTCCAAGGGTGTATCCTTTTTGGCCACGCACACAGGAGATTTCGCCACAGAGTCCTGCGCTGTGGGCCTCGTGGATGCTGAGCCCTCTAATTGAGTTCACATTACTTGCCGAAAATATGTTTTGTATTTTCGGCCAAATGTTCTCGCTCTTTTATTAGCCAAACGTGAGTTGGCAACAATTTCCATTGTGCGCCGGAAAATCATGTTCAGCTCGGTGCAGGAGATGATGAATCTCTCGCAAGGCGGCTTGCCAGTTGAAAGTGTCAAACCGTTTAGAGGGATGGGGTTGAGATTAGCAAGTGTTGATAGACAGACCCGAAACGTGACTGGCAATTTCGGGGGATTTTCATTTTTGGGGGATCTCTTCAGACATCTGGCGGGCATACAACAAAGTTAAGCGAAGTTGCGCCAGGATTATTATTATTGAGTGAGGTGTGCAGGAAACTTTTTGAGGTGTGAAAAATGCCTGATGTAATTTTACAGGGCCCTTGAATATGTTTAAGCCCGGCTGGTAATATTTGCAACCATAAAAGTTTCGCAACAACTTTTCGCCCCGCCCATCCCCAAACTGTCTCCTAGCTTTAATTATCTAATGGTGTCGTCGTTACAAGTTTTAGCTCAACCAATTTCTGCTACACCTGACAACAACTTTGGGGGGCGGAAAGCTCTTGGTCACTCATTGCAACCGCAAAATCCATCAACTGCAGCGACTTTTACATATCCGCTCATTTCGCTAACGAGCTGAGCCACAGAACCACCGAACCAAGAAGAACCCATGTGCCCAGCAACGCCCCCGCCTTCTCCGATCCCCACCTGACATGGTTTACATAGAGCATAGCAATTTGGGGCGCACTTTGCGGGACAGAAAATGGGCTGCGATGGGTTGGGATGGGTTGGGATGGTTTGGGATGGATGGATGGAATGTTAACCTAACGAACAGTGAACGGCGAGCAGCTGCAAGTGCATGGAAAAACTCCTCCTTCGCCTCTGCGTTGACAATTTAATTGATGTGCACTCACACACAAAGGCTTTTGAGGCGACCGCTAAAAAAATAAAATGAAATAAAAAATAAAAGTGACACCTACCCAATGACGTTGTGGCAGCCCCCGAAAGTAGGTCAGCCATGCAACCCGCTGTCAGCGGTGAATAATTGGAGAGGGTAGAGCTATAGAGCCATATGTAGGGATAGTATATCGCCTGGTTGGCAGGGATCTGGGCTCAAACCCCCCCAATAGCGGCGGCAGCCGCTTAATGCGCTTCAATTCTGATTTCGTTTGACACGCGGCCGACACAACTAATAAATTTCCCGGGGCCATGTCAAGTGGAAAGCCTCAACTGGCCATCTCAACTCCCCAACCGGCCGGCCGCTTGATTGATTGTCTCTGCTGGCGCTCCAGGAAAACCAGGTGGTGCCTGCAACACCTCCAGCTCCTCAAATATGAATTACGACGAGTGGCAAGCGGTGATAACCGGTGACCGACCACACCAGATAAGCGCCTGATTAGCAGTTGCAGTTGCCCGTACAAATATTTACCCAGTTATTCACAAGTGACTCGATGCAATCTGCTTGGGCCACTGCTCCCATCAATCACTCAAGCACAGACGCGAGTGTTGTAAATTTTACAACATAATTTTTGATAATTTCTCCCCGTATCGGCAGCCACAACTCCCAAAATAAAGAATAAACCTGCAGCCAACAAAAGCAAACACAACGCTTTGCATGTGTTTTATGGTTTCTTCTGAATTTTCGCCCAAGCCCGAACCCTTTTCTCCCCCTTTTTTTTGGGGCTACTGATTTATTTTTTATATGCAGTGGGTTGTAAATTCTTTGTCGGGCCCTGTGACACATTGTAAAACAATTTTCCCCACTTTTATTAGCTTGCCAGGATTTTGGTTGCTTCTATTTTGTAGGAATATCTTGACTTGTGAGGAGATAAGGTGCGGAGGGGATTTATAGGATTTTATTGGATGTTTGGTAAAGACATTTTGGGGGATTCTATTGCCGATAGGTTTATAGGGCCATGAAACGTTTTGCACATGTTTTAATAAGAAAACTTGACAAAAAAAATCATTTTGGCTAACTAAAAATTTATTCCACGACTTCCTCTGAGAGTTTAATAATTTAGCAATTGCAAAAAACTTTAATAAAACCAACAAACTCAAGCTTTAACATAAATAAAATGAGCTTCCCCATTAAAACTTCGGCTATCAATCTTGGCTATTTATTCCAAGACTTCCTCAAAGAGTTTAAAAATTTACCAATTGGAAAAACAAAAATAAAGCAAAAATAAACTAAATAAAAGCTTGTAAACAATCCTTTATATAGCTTGTGATAATAACTTAAACACTCAAACCATACTAACAAATACAAGCTCGTGAGCAGCTCGTTATAATATTCAAACAAATTTCCCACATCTGGCTTTGATTCTTCATTTTTCCCTCAAGGAAAAACAAAAGCCACATATAAAGTTTCAAAGGCTTAATCGAATTTAGTTTCCCACAAACAAAAGCATATCAGTTGTGTCATTTTTGCAGAAAATATTTATGAAAATAATTGAAACTATTCAAGAAGCCAAACTAATCCGACAATCTGCTTTCCTTTCAGCTTACCAACTGCTAATAGCTGCAAGCCACTAAACAGTATGAAAAGCATCAAATATTTAGAGAAACTCCCCTAAAGGCAAACTTTTGGGCACTCATCAAAGTGTGCCTGAACAATTCAACTGAACGAAATATCAGGGGGATTCCCAGAGATTTGAAGGTGCCATAAACTTACCGATTAGCCGCAACACCTCGTGCAAATTAAGGAAAATGTTGAGGTGAGCGTGTCCGCCTGGCGGAGTGGCTGCCAGGATCAAAAGTAATCCGATTGTCAGGCAATTGGTCCTGCTGACGGCCATCTTAAGGCTTAAAATATATTTTTTCGATTTAATCGCTTGAACAGTTTCGGCAACTCAGTTTCTTTCCGGCTTTCGTTGTTCCAATTAGCTTTATTTTTTCACCAAGAACTTTTGAATCTTCCGCTGCACTTTTCAAATTTTATCCGACTGCTTATTTGGGGATTTTTTTTTTATTATTTGCCTTCGCTGGCGCACATATTTCCACACGGACGCAGCACAGTACTTGGCTCAGTCTCCACCCGTTTTCCTCGCTTTTCTCGGCACACTCGGTGAATTTTCCGCCACGATTTCCCGTCGATGCGAGCACCGTGACGATTTTCCATTAACTGATACGAATGCAGCCTGAACCTGAACGAGCAATTTGAATTTCGCCTATCGATGTTGGCACAATCGATGTTTCACGGCAAACAGCTGGCTAGCTATCGATGCTCCAGCTGACCGCAATGGATTCCACTCGAACATCCAACTCGAACGTGATCCAACTCTGTTAAGCCTCGAACAAGCCTCTGTTACATTGTTTCAGCTTCTGTTAAATGAAAGCCACTTCTGTTAAATCGTACCATCTTCTGTTAAATACTTAGCATTTAAATGTAACTTGTCTTAAAATATTTTCTAGCCTCTTTGTTTTAATTTTAAGCCTTAGCGATTAATAATAAAAAAGATTTTTTATTAAACAATTTTTTTCTACATTTTTTTTACCTATATTCGCTTACAACAAATTCTCAAGAAACTTGTTTTTTTTTTTTCATGTTTTCATATCATTTATTTTGACGATGATTAGCACACTGCTACCGAAGAAACTTGTACATAAAACATGAGGTATTATAGTAGGAATTAAACTTTTTAACAAATGAATTTTACAACTTTCTCTGAGACACCTGCAAGGAGACGCTTGGATCATTGTGAAATCAGGAACCTTATAGACCACCGACGTAATGCCACATTTTAAATTCAACTTGAAAGGATTTAAACTTATTAATTTTTTTGTATCATTTAATTACGGTGGTTTATTCTTTTTAAATTTTATTTTTTTCAATTTTACCCTGGCTGTAACCATACAAGCGGTTATATTATGATTATAGCTAAAGCCTTAGTAATCTTTTAATGAAGAAATTCAGAGTTTCTCCTAAAAGTTATGGTATCTTCTTGGATTTTCGGAATAAATTTATTGATATACATGATTAGTTGGCCAATCTTTAATGCTTGCAAATTATAATAACAATGGAATATTAATAATCTGGCGGGAAATCATCTTAGCATTATTCACACCAGCACTTCAGGCTGGCGCTGCAATGTCCGCTGACTGCTCCTTCCCCAATGCAAACTTGACGGCAGTTCTCGTTGTCCCAAGCAAAACAGGCACCGCTGAACCTTCCGGAAAGCCTATCGGCCTCCACCTCGTTGGCTCCCAGGACCATCAGCAGCATCAAGCCCATCATGGCAATCAGAAACTTGAATTGCATTTTCACGTTTGATAACTGAGGGTTTCAATTGAACTTGTTGGATGTCAGGTATCGTGCCCGCTTATATATGCCGTGGTTCCTTATCATCATCCGTGTCACAATGATAAATATTTATAAGAGTCTTATAAGTTATTTACATCCAATAAATGACTATTTACAAACATCTCTTTGTCCGGGCCTGGGGAAAACTTGGGATCGTTTAGATAAAACAGAAAATATAGTTTTTTTAATCTTACTCAAGCTATAAGCAAATATAAAAGGAATGCATTGTTTGTCTGTTTGAACACGTCGCTCTCCAAGATAGCATAAGCTAGAGACGTCCGCAAATCGAGTTTTCCTCCTTTAAAGTTTTCACATAAAACAAATTCTAAATAAATCTGTTTTATGGCTACTAAACATCAAAATTTTTTCCTAAGTAGCACGTTTTATAAAGATCGGAACATAAATAATGAAGATACGGCCAATTTTAATTCCTTCCGCGCTCTGTCAGTATACATTTTCCCTTTGGTTTAAGAATGTATGTATATTATACGTATGTACTTTGAAGTTTATTTCAGCAAACGGGTTGTAAAAAATGGTATTGAGGAATCATAACTCAGTTGTCCTGCGTGTTTTCATTTGAAATTTGAAATATATTTATTAATATACATGATCATTTATCGGTAAAAAACAGTTGATCCTCTTTCCAAATTCCAATATCATGATGGTATGCGGTTTTAGCATTATTCACACCAGCACTTCAGGCCGGCACTGCAATGTCCGCTGACTCGTCCTTCCTCCTTGCAAATTCGACGGCAGCCCTCGTTGTCCCAAGCAAAACAGGGACCGGTGAACCTTCCGGAAGGACTATCGGCCTCCACCTCGTTGGCTGCCAGGACCATCAGCAGCATCAGGCCCATCATGGCAATCAGAAACTTGAATTGCATTTTCACGTTTGATAACTGAGGGTTTCAATTGAACTTGTTGGATATCAGCTAGCGGTTGCGCTTTATATAGTGGGTCTGGATTATAATCAAATACTTTGTTATAAACTATTTACAGGTCCGGATCTATGATCTGAAGTCGGAAACTTCACTGAAAAAACCTAATTCTTAGATAAAAATTACAAAACATATCATTGTTTGTGAGTAATATTTAAAAACGCAAAAATCACATCAAATTCCGATATTTTTAGCTTCAAAGGTGTAAAAGGGATTGGCTGTATGACCCTTTTTAACCAGTTTCTTTTAATTTTTTCTAGTCTCCGAAACCAGTTCGGTTATACAGCTGATCACAAATATACATAGTCTGGTAAATACATATGCCTGGTAACATTAGGCAACATTATTTCTCAACGAGAACCAAGCATAGGTAATCATAAAATTATATATTTTGTTAAATGCTATTCAACGGGAAGATATTGTAGTTTCTGCCCTAGATCCGGGCCTGGGTAATTAATAAAAATTGCAAATGCTTCCAGGCTCTAATCCAATGTAAATTGGGTTGTTTTCCCACTAATATGTAAAATACAACACTCTAAAAAATCTTTACGAATAAATTTTTTTCATTTTTAATTGTGTTATGCTGTTTACTTGAAAAAATGTGTGTGCCGTTAATGAAATTCTGTAATGAAACTAAAGTTTTTAAATAAAATTTACATATTTTCATACAAGTTTGTTTTCAGTGAATTACAATTAATACTTGCAGTTGCATCCGAAACAAGTTCTTGATTATAATTTTCTTAACAAGCCAGAAAGTTAAATATTACGTTTACCGACCCGGTATTACAAATATACATTACTGACCTACAACCACAATGCATTTGCATTTTTATCATTATACCATGTACCTTAAGGTACAAATGGTATATTAACTTTGTGCAAATGTATGTAACAGCCAGAAGGAGACATCTCCGACCCCATAAAGTATATATATTCTTGATCAGCATCAACAGCCGAGTCGATATAGCNGTAAAGAATTTTATCCCAAATGGTATCAATCGAGTCTAAAAATTTAATTATTTTCCTGTATAGTTCCCGTTGCCTAGGCATTAAAAAACTTGGCATTTTATGCACATAAAAAATTCGTATATTAAGCATAAGCTTTATGGAGCCAGAAACGCTTCCTATTTCCTATAGCATATGAGTTTATTTGATTCGTACTTATTACCTCTACGTGAACCGGTTATGAAAAACTGGTGCGAAATTTATTGGCCGGATTTTCCCAACCATCTATATTGTCTGATAAGTTCAACTGAAATATTCCAGGTATTAATCAATTTAATTAAAAAATAATTCAAATGTTTATTAATGAGCCATATAGTATGTAACTTCTCAGAAATATAGTAAGCAAATAGTACCCGAATAGCCCAATAGCCTTTAAATTTTGGACTCTTGTAATTCATAACAAAAATTGAGAAAAATTGAGTCATTTAAAAACATTTATTTAAAAAACGACAATCATTGTATATAGGGTTTTATTGTGCCCTTTTAGCTTTTCAATAAATCCTCCGTATAAATAAAAGTTACATTTGTATCGAATTGTGGTTTTTTGGCGAGGAACCACTGCAAAGTCAGCAAGTAGTCCCCAGATGGAAAGGGCAATTTTAGACGTTCAGGCCTCAGATAGAAGTTCTTAACAGTTTGGGGGCCCTAAAAACAAAAAAGTTTCATTCAATTTAAACCTTTATGCAATGGTTTTTGCTTCAAAACTTACCAAAAAGGGGCAGGTATGATTTATATTCGAAAAGTCTTTGAATATATTATAAACAATTTTGAAAAATGGGTCGTAAGTATTTTTAAAAAATCGGCAGGCATCAATATTGTTGTCAAATAACCAGGGCTTAAAGCCACTGGCTTTCTTCCACATCTTGACATGAACACTAACGTCATTGGCGGGATGCAGCACGACAGCATTTACATTGAGCAAAACTCTATCCCGACTGACCGCCTTCAATCGACAATATTCAAATGTTACCCAAGACTCGTTGTGGGATTTGCAGACGACATTTGAAAACTTGAAAACCACTGCTCCCTGAAAAACGACCAACAAGTAAAAAACCACTGGGTTATACATACAAATTAATTAACGAAACTCACATTGAATGCCAGGAATGAAAGTATAATCATTAACAAGAGCAGGTAGTTCGGCATGGCTTTGACTGCGCTTGTTTTTCAAATGTCGGATAATTCTATTGGTATTGACAAGTTATAACGATTTGCTAATTACTGCATCGATTTATTTAATCGATGATTTGCTCGCCTCATCCAAAAAAACACAGAATCTCATATATGATGAAAATCGGTTAATTTTAGCAAATTGTAAGTTTGCAGTACTCGGTTCGCATACACACGTTTTTAAAATTAAAATAATCATTCTCATTAATCACTTATATCATTTAAAAATAATGTTTGATGTTTAGTAATTATATTTTCAAATTAACCAGATTAGTTAGAAACCTGTTCGAACTGCTCCCGTTATTTAAACAATTAAACGCGACTAAAAATACGTAAATTTAGGCTACTCGATTTGAAGCTTAAGTTAATGATAGATATAAGTAAATGTTTCATTTAAATCAGCGATGGGCAGCCCTTGGCTCTTTCGGCTCCCAGTTCTCCCAAAAACAAAAAGCTGTGAATGTCTCGAACGAAGAGGAATAGGAATGTGCATGTCATCCGAAGTTAACGGTGAAAAGGGAACTCGAACCCGAACGTCTCGATCGAAAAGGAATCGAAATTTTATTTTTATTTATTTTGTGTGCTTTATTTCCTAAAAATTTATAATTTTCATTAAACCTAATGTTACATATTTTATTTTTACAGAGTTATAGCATATGCTTTTCAACTGAAATATATTATAACATTTTATTCGTTTGGTTATTCATAACATACATATAATAATTTCAAGGAAAATTTGGATTAAAAACCTTGATCTGACGCTTATTTACTAGTTTTACTACTTTTACTGACTAAGAGGGTTTATTGTAAAAATATATTGTTGTACCGTTTGGACTCCAGACATTTCATGCACGTAGTTAGTGCTTGTATAATATGGTAGATTAAGTAATAGTTTTAGAAGTTTATTTTGGCACGTTTGTATTTTTTTAATATGTGTTTGTGCACATTTTCCCCAAATGGAGTGTCCATACATCAAGGCTGGCCTAAATATTACCTTAAAAATTATTAACTTGTTTTCAATTGATAATTTAGATTTTCTATTGATTATAGGGTATAATATTCGTATTGTTTGGTTTATTTTATTAATTGTGACCCCAACATGTGTACTAAATGTGAGTTTTTTTATCAAAATGTATTCCTAAATAACGAATATTATTAACCCACTCAATTGGTGTGTTACATAGTTCAAGAGAATCGTTTGGTAAATAACAAGATTTTCTTCTTCTCGTGAAAAAAACGGCTTGTGTCTTATTAGGATTAATTTTTATCTTCCATTTGTGGTAGTATTCTTCTAGTTTATAGGGATAATTTTGAATTATGTTTTTCATATCATTGTATAAAACGCCAGAAGTGTAAATAGCTGCATCATCAGCAAATAATGATAACTTACAATTTGTTATCTGGGGAATGTCATGCGTGTATATATTAAACAACACTGGTCCTAATACCGATCAAAAGGAATCGAAATGTACCGAAAGAGCAAAGGGCTGCCCATCACTGGTCTAGAGTAACAAAATAAATTTAAATAAATTTAAATAGGTTACCAATGAGAACTTTTACAAAAGGAACCCTTTTCAAAATCCGTAAGCAAACACCGAATAACTTTTATTTAGTTTTAAAGTACAAGAACAAATTGTGGGCACGTTTTCTCATTGGAATTTCAGAATATTTTTATTAATACACATAGATATTCCTTCTTGCAAATTGTCAATTTGTAAAAAAACTAGCGGAAAGATTCTTTTAGCATCCTTCGCACCAGCACTTTAGGCTGGGGCTGCAGTGTCCGCTGACTCGTCCTTCCTCCTTGCAAATCCGACGGCAAGCTTCATTATCCCAAACAGCACAAGGACCGCCATATCTTCCGGAAAGGCAATCGGCCTCCGCCTCGTTGGCTCCCAGGAGAACTAGGATCACCAGGGCAATGGTGGCAAACAGAAATTTGAAAAGCATTTTCGCGTGTGATGACCGAAGGTTTCGATTGCACTAGTTGGATATCACCTTTCGTTTCCCCTTAAATATAGTGGGTGCCGATCACAATTAGATTAATCCCCGATTTCTAAAAAATCAAAGATTTAAATTAAATTATATTAAACGGTATCATTTGAAAAACTGTCACTTTTTCAACTGCAATCGGTAATAGCCAAGTACAGATAATAACCAAAATAATTGCAGGTTAATAGCTTTCTCGGATTGATACGCCATTCCCCTTAATGTAGGGCTATTTATAAAAAGTTTTACCGTTTAAAAATAATTGCGGACAGCTTAATTTAAGTCCCCCACAAGCTATAAGCAAAGAGATAAATACCGTAGTTTCCCACTTTTAATTTGTGTATTACAACACGCTAAAAAATAAATTTAAGTCCATAATTTTTTCTAAGTTTATTATAGATCATTATATCTATCATTATGTTTAAAATTCTCATACGAGAAAATATAAATAAAATCAATTAAGGTTCTTAATTTCCAAACAATAACATATTATAGAATTCTTGGTGACTCTTACTGGAGAAATGTTTTTTTCCCATTACTGGAAAACCCCACAACCATACTTTATAGTTTTATTCAATGACCTTTTTAACAAATTAATCTAAGACCTTTGTACAAGATCCTCCAAAAATACAAAAGTCACATTGGTATCGAACTGCAGTTTCTTATCGAAATGCCATCTCAATGACAGCAGATATTCCCCGGAAGGAAAAGGCAATTTCAATAGTTCAGGTCGCAGATAAACGTCTTTAACAAGAATTTGGCCCTGAAAAAATAAAAATATATAGATCCGTTAATACAAGAAGAAGCGATGTAGCGATTAAGAAAACTCAGCAGATACAAATAGTTGCTATGCCGTCAACAGACAAACGCACTGGCAAAGGCTATATCATAATTATTTATTGTCCCATCTTTATACAACTTGCCACATGGCTTAATATATAAATTCACTTTTAGCAGAAAGGTTTGTATCTCTTGCTATAACCATTTCGGATATATAGCCAAATGCAGCAGAAAATATAGTTCTTTTTTTTTAAATTTCAAAGGCGGAAGGGGGTGTTGCTTAAATTTAATAAAAACATATTCTGCATATATATTAAACGCACCAAAAACAATAAGAGTTATGTCTCTAGCCCTTACCATCTCGGAGAACGTCGCGTTCAATGTTTTATGAACTTACCTGATACGGACATGTGTGGTTTAAGTTGGTAAAGTCCTTAACGAGATTATAGACAATTTTTGCAACCGGATCGTACTGATTCTTGAGAAATCGACAGGCATCGATGGTTGCATCGAACAACCAAGGCTTAAAGCCGTTGGCCTTCTTCCATACCTTGCCCTTAACTATAACATCGTTGGCCGGCTGCAGTAACGATGCATTTACGTTCAGCAAAATCCTTTCCCTGCCGACCGCTTTGAGTCGGCAATTGTGGAATTGTAGCCAGGACTCGTTGTAATTATGGCAAACCAAATTCGAAAACTTGAAAACAATCGCCGCCTTGAAATGAATTAAGTTAAAAAATGCGATGGTTCTTCAAGAATAAAGAGTCTTACATTGATTTCCAGGTAGCAAATTATTATAGTTAAATAAACAATGGTTTTCCACAAGCTCATTGTGACGCTTTCATTGAGGTTTTAGAAAATGACGGAAACAAATGTATGGTTTATGGTTAATTACCGAAATTTACCAAAACGAGCATAGTTATCGTTATTAGACTAAAATAATCATTGTAATAAACTAACAATCGGTCCCTTAATGGCCCTGTTTTGGGATTTCCGTAATATATATTTGATAGAAATAGAATCATTACGAGAGATTTCATACATTCTTAATGGCCCAAAGTTTGGGCTCAACAGTTTTACAAGGTTATTAGTCGAGTCCTAAAAAAACGGCAAAAGAAATCTGTGAAAAGAACCATTTTAAAGTGTGCTATTTCTTGTAACCATCACTTTATTAATTTAAATTATTAATTGCCCTACGACCTTCTAATGAGATCCTCCAAAAATATAAAAGTAACATTAGTATCGCACGTCAGCTTCTTATGGAAATACCAACGCAGGGACACCAAAAATTCACCGGAAGGAATGGGTAAAGTCAGTAGTTCGGGCCGCAAATAAAAATCCTTGACAATCTGTGTACCCTGGAAGAGACATTATTATTAAACAATTTATATAGAATTGGTCTTTTCTGAAAACTTACCTGGTACGGACAAGAGTGGTTTATAGT
The DNA here is from genome assembly GCA_021223825.1 of Drosophila ironensis. Classification (NCBI taxonomy): domain Eukaryota; kingdom Metazoa; phylum Arthropoda; class Insecta; order Diptera; family Drosophilidae; genus Drosophila; species Drosophila ironensis. The sequence continues at coordinate 582,732 of JAJJHQ010001334.1, forward strand.
GCTGAAGTCAGCAAAGAATCTGTAGAGAATTTTGGAAGCGGGGTCGTACTGATGCTTGATAAACCGACAGGCATCGAGGTTATAATCAAACAACCATGGCTTAAATTCGTTGGCTTTTTTAAACACCTTTATTTTGATATTCACCACTTTGGTCGGTTGCAGTACCGTCGCATTCATGTTTAAGACAATCTTTTCCCTGCTGACAGCTTTCAGACGGCAATTATGAAAAACCACCCACGACGTGTTGTGACTTTTACAAACAAAGTTGGTCAATTTGAAGGTAACTGCTTCCTGTGAATTGAATGTTTATTTTTCAAATCTTTTGTTTTTATTTGGTGTACCCACGTTACGTAAAAATTGAAATATTAAAAGCGTACTCAAAACACATATAATATTCGGCCAGTACATTGTAGCATTTGCCGTTAACTTCGAATGATTTGAAATATTGCAACATTATATTGCGACAAAAATTACGAGATGAAACGCTTCATTTATTTGTGGACTTAACTAATCGAAACCAATTCCCGAGTGTCATATCAAGCTGCGATTAACTGAAACAAGTAGAAACGCTGTAGTCGAGATTTCTCGACAACGAGATACCACATACCTCTTTTGTTGTATCAACCATATTTTTTTTTTAAATAATTTATAAATTTTTTTGTTTATTGATATCCAAACAATCAGCACGTGAACACTCAAAGTTATGGGCAAATATGTATGTCGAAGCAAAAACACTGTTATGCAAATTACGACTGCAGAAAGGGGCGTGACAAAAATTTGAAATAAACTTGATCTGCCTGCAATAGCACACAACAAGCAAAAAGAATTACACCTCTAGCTCTTAACATTTAGGAGAAAGACGGGTTTTCTTTGGTTAACTCACATTACGTATAAATTGAAATATTAAAAGAGTACTCAAAACACATATAATACTCGTATTCTGCCGGTACATTTAAGTATTTGCCGTTTACTTTCGAATACTTGAAATATTGCAATGAAATATTGCAATATTGCGACAAAAATTACGATATGAAACGCTTCATTTATTTGCTAATTTAACTCCAAAACGTTATTACGCTGCAATTACGTGAAATAATAGGCAATTGCTTTAAAAGTGCAATAGAGGCATCGGCCTTTTTATGGCACCAATAATAAATTGCGATCGTTTAAATCCCTATTGATAATCGTCAATAATTTCAAAAAGCACTACCCATTTTATAGATTTTCGTTTATTTATGTGCTATAGCTGCCATAATTTAGGCACCATAAATATATAAATAATTTGTACAAAATTATATGCACATACTGACACTTTTTTACCTAAATCATAATTTTTTACCTAAATAAACATGGAATGTAAACAATACATAATACGCGACTAAACCAATAGGAACAACGACAATAAATACAATAAATTCGATTTAAGCTGCTCGCGGAATTAAATCTTTGGAATGCTAAGTAATGGATATTATTTTGACACTAAACTTTGGCCTTTGAGTAATACTAATTAATTAAGTAATAGCCCATTATTTTTCTATTTTTAGCTCCTCAATGGAACTCAATGTGGTGTCGATCAGCAAGTTGTAATCCAATTCGTTTAAACTGGCCTTGGCCGTCAGCAGATCCAAAAAAGAGTCCAGCGGCGTCAGAGCCTCAGCAGTTAGTTCTGCAAATTAAAGGAAAAACATTAACGTTTTTAAATCATAATGAGTTTTGCAACTGAAAGCGTAAATGGGACAAAGACAATGACAAGGACTGGCAAACACTGAACAGCGTTGCTTACACTTTGGCAATGATTTGGAGGCTACCAAGTGAGCGAACGGTGCCGGAACACAAATCTCAAGATGCTCAGGGCGGCGGTGGTTAAAATAATAAGCAGAAAAACCAAAAGCAACGAGTGGCACACCATTGTGGTGGGTTTGCCCAAAGCTGAATGTGTGGGATGTACAGGCGCGGTGAAAGGTGTTCAATGAGATGCGAATAATAATCATTTCTCACCGCTCCGAGCATTGTTACGCGACTGATTCGCACAGGTAGTGGGCCTCTGCTGGTGCGAGGCCTCCTGCTGTTGCCCGGAGAGAATATTGGCTGCATGTTCCCGTCCCCGGATCATCAAGCTGTCCGGATGCTGCCAGCACTTCAAGAGGCGCTGAGCCCTTTGCTTGGGCAGGGCCGACAATAGCGATAGTTTCCTATCAGTGCCCACAGGGCTGTCCTCGATATCTAATAATAAAGATTGATAAACTTGCGATCCAAACTAAATGCTAGTGTATGCCCACCATAGACAATGGCTTTCATCACATCCACCTGCAGCTCAAACACGTGATTCTCCACATACTGCAGGAACATTTCGAAGCTCAACGAGCGATATCCCAAGTAGGTGAAGAATGAGGAGAAACCCTCCGGCAGGGGGAAGGCCATCGATTCCACGGCCAGGCAATAACGCTCTAGAACCAGAAATAGAGTATGCTGCTGGTTGGCCGACATTTTATCGCTGCAATCAAAGGAAACTTTAGTTTGTAGCAATTTAAACCCATTAAAACAGCACCCACATCAACTGAAAGCCGCGCAATGTCTCCAGGCGCGCATCCAAGCCGGCGGCACGGCAGACCAGGGAGCACAGGGCCCGGGAGAGCTCCAACTGGGCGGAGACAAACTGCGAGGCCACCGCATGGACGTGGGCCGGGGCCTGGGAGCGCTCAAAAAAGGTCTCCTTCAGCCAACGGAAGCCGGTGTGCGGCTTCGAGGAGTGCTTCACCAAATGCACACTCAACTCGCGCAGATACTGCAGGAGAAGTGTTACGATTATAGGCTATCAAATCATTTAAATCTTTCCAGCTTACCACTGATATGACATGCTCCTGCTTGCTGGCCGTACAGCCCTCCAGTTCAATAAACGGCAGCACCTCTTTGCTGAACGGAAAGGCACTTCCGCTGCCGTAGTCCCCGAACCCGGACCCAGATGTGCTCGCATCCGGCGACAGGGGCGTAGTGCAGCGGGAAAGTGCCTCCGGCTGGTAGCAGGCCAGGCTGAAGATCAACTTCTCGGTAACCTGCTCGGCCTGGAAGCGCGGCTGCTCCTGCTTGGCGGTCTCGTTGAGCAGCTCCCACAAACGCGTCCAGATGTCCGTGCGATACGGCGACAAGCGCTGCTGCGGCGACAACAGCATCATGCTGGTGTTGTGCAGCGTTTCGTGCGACAGCCCCACACTGATGTCGTTCACGCGGGCCTGAATCGGACGCGAGGCATCGGCCGTGGTCAGCGGTAGCAGTCGCATCAATGGCTTCGCCTCCTCCGGCAAACCGCGCACGGCAGCCGCATAGCTGCCGGCCACCAGGGCCTCCTTGAGCAGGGCCACGGTGTCCAGCGATAGCGGACGCTCCAGAATGCTGTTCAACAGCTCGGCCAGCACGTCCATGTCGTTGGAGTGCTGCAGAAAGTAGTGAATGATGCTGATCCTGTTGTCCAGGGAGCTGTCGTTTCGAAAGGCCTCGATCAGATGCGCCTTTGAGACCGTCAAGGAGACCAAATCCAAGGTGGACGCATCGTAGGCCAAGGCTCCCCACTTCCTCAGCGGCACCAGCTGCGTGAGATCCGGACTGCGGTTGTGCGCCGCACAGACAATGTGGCAATTGGGTTCATGCTGCAGCCCCACGTCCAGGAGGTGAACGAAAAAGGCCGACGAGACCAGGAGATGATGCTGACCGTGCAGGGCAAATGTGGGCCGCAATAGACGCGCCTTTGTCCAGGGTACGCCCGGCATGACGCAGTGCGCCACACAGCCATGATGCAGCAGGGTCACCGAGTAGGCAAAGTGCACGCCCTTCTGCTCCGACTGCATCGGCTGGTACAGGTAGTAGTGGCACACAAAGAACATGCCCGAGCTGTCCGCCAGGATGATGAGATTCAGGGAGCTGTCGTGAATGCGCAACGGCACTGCATCGTCGTCGTAGCTGGGCAGCTCCTCCTTGGAGGCATTCGGAAGCTTCGGCAGGTTCAAGGGTATATTCAGCTAAAAGGAAAAGTATATTGCTTTGAGGGAAACCTCCTTGATCTCTAGATATTCTAGGTCGTACCACGGTTTCTGTGGGCTGTTTCTCGTTGAACTGAAAGGCCGAGAGAGTGGGGCTCAGCACAGGAGCTGCAGGCTGCTAAAAAGTATAAACAAATCAAGTGGATTGTTAGGTTGTTGTTGGGGGGCGAGCCTACCTCTTGCTCCTCCTCGCGCTCGTCCAGCAAACTGAGACTCTTGGCCTTCGGCTTCAGGTGAATGTAGTAGAGGGCCTGGGCCTCCGCATCCCACTGGGCCCAGCTGAAGTTCTTGGCCAGGATCTCGTGGGTGAGGATGCTGGTGTCCAGGCGCCAGGCACTGCCCTCCCCGCCGCCGGTTTGTGTCGTCGTTGAGCTCTGCTTCACCACGCAGCTGTACTGCTTGATGGCTGTGGATGCAAATGGGGAATTTTATTGAAAATAGCCTACAAAGGGGTCTTACCAAAGTCTAAATACAAAGCAATTATTGCAGGGACTTCAAATTATACTATAATCGTGTTATAGGAAATAAGAGATCTGAAAATATTACGTTTTCTCATGACAAAAACCTTTGCCCCACACACTTACAAATCCCGGAACTCATATATTTTCAAACAGTGGAATTCTTTGAATAAACTTGCTCTCACTAATCGCAGAACATTGCTGAGGATTGTTTTTATAAAACAATCTTCGCCTTGTAGACTTTAAGAAATTGGTACTGCCTTATTTAGACACATAAGCTAGGTCAATGAAGAGTTTAAATATAAGGTATTGTCCAAATAAAACGCCTGCACTTCTTAAAGACGAAAGATGACACAAAACATGATGGGACTTAAAAATGAGTTGTCTGGCTCAAGAAGAATGTGAAATTTAGGTGTAATACCCTAATCTTTGGCGGCTTTTTCAACGGCTAACAAAAGAGTCCAAGTACCAGGGATAACTACAAATTCTTTCCTAAAAACACAATAACTATACTTTTGGAGTAATTGCATAGGTCCCACCTAAAAAACTTCAAGTGGAGGGTATAACTAAAAATTCTCTTCCCAAAGGATAACTTACATATATCTACAGGATTTATAGACCACTTATACTAGTTGTGGGTGAGCAAGAGGAACTTTTCCTACCAGCAGAAGGAGAAATCTTTNAAAAAACTTCAAGTGGAGGAATAACTAGAAATTCTTCTCCCAAAGGATTACTTACATATATGTATCTACAGGATTTATAGAGCACTTATACTTGTTGTGGGTGAGCAACAGAAACTTTTCCTGCCAGCAGGAGAAGAAATCTCCTAACCAAATAGAAACCCAAAATCCAGAGATTTCTTATTAAAAATACATAGGTATGTATTCCAAACTAAGTATTGTGGGATACCCAAATCCTTAGCGGATTATACAGGTGAACAGAAGACTTCAAATAGAGGGGACAACTACAAACTCTCCCTGTAATAGTACGAGTAACCTAAGTCTACAAGTTTTAAGGACCATCTACACTTTTCGGTAAGCAGAAGAAGATTTTCCTGCGTGCAGGGAGAACTCTTAAATTGCAGGGATTTAAGATGCCCTTTTCAGCTTATAGAGAGATGTAAATTAGAAGGAATTAACCAAAAGAGGTGTAAGAACAGAACAACACGAGTTTCGACAGTTTCTACATAAACAAGCCAAAGACTTCAAATGAAGGGGACAACCACAATCTCTCCCTCTAAGAGAAACTTAAATCTACAAGATTTAGGGACCACCTACACTCCTCGTGGGTGAGCAGGAGGAGCTTGTCCTGCCAGCAGGTGCGCGTGGCGCTCTCGTTCCGCCAGAGGAACTGCGTCATCGTCTGGCGCACGGTGGGCTCCGGGTGGAGGGGCGTGGCAGTGCCGCCCTCCAGGCTGCGCACCTCCACCACGAAGGCCTGGTAGTAGCGTCCCTCGGTCTTCTCCACGAAGGCGAGCAGGGTGACACTGCTGTTGATGGTGGCCTGGACGATTTCGGAGCACTTTGGGAGGCGCCACAGGAGGCGGAGCTGCTTCTTGGTGGCGTGGAAGTGACCGATGCAGGTCTCCCGGCGGCTCTCCGGCTCATCAGTGGCCTCAAAAACCCAGGAAGTGAGCAGAGAGCCGTCCTGCTCCTGGCCCAAAATTCTCCACTCATTTGCCTTCTCTGAAATCGATTTAACGGGTTTAATTTGGATTATTTAAGGGATTTAAGGGGGTACCTTTGTAGCCCTGGGTGGCCAGCAGGCCGCAGAAGTTGGCCGCCAAGTTTTCCTGGCGCAGCATTGCGGTTTTTATTGATAATTTTCTAAAATAACATTCTTTTTGGGTTATTTGGTGGATTGAAGTGCTGCCAATTCTTTCGATGCTGGCAAAGTGCGGCCACAATTTACACATATTTTCCTTACCACTGGAAATGAATGCAAGCAAACTTTTTTAAAGGATGTGGCAATGCCAGCATATACAGGGTGATTCGGGCAATAAAAACATACAAAAATGTTGAATTTGTCATGGGTTTTTAGTTTGTTAAAGGTTAAAGTTACCTTTTTTAGGCCCAAATATTATGATTTTAATTTGTGTTTTATTCTTAATAATAATTGATTAAAATATTTTATACCATAGTTAAATTTTTTCTTCGATATGGCAACCCTATTCCCAAGAAAATCCAATTTGATCAAATTATTATTTCTATACTTTTTAATTTCACTTCCTTTATATATATAAAGGAAAATTATCAGTTTATAATCCCTAAATCTAAACCTATTTAAAACAATCCCAAATGACTTATCGATCTTCGATAGTTTTTTAAAGCTCCCTGGCCCCAACAACCGTTATCTTGGAAAAAGTTAAAAAAAAAGTTTTAGAAGAAAGTTTTAGAAACAAGAGGCAAAAGATAAGAATAATGCCAAGTGAAATAATTACCTTGCAATTGGGCCAATGCGGCAATCAAAGTACGCAAATCCTTGATTTTAATGGTATTATATCGTAAAGATATACGATTTCCGATTCTCCCATCTCAAGTTGGCTTCGAGTTCTGGAAGAGATTGTGCCTGGAACACGGAATATCGCCGGAAGGCGTCCTCGAGGACTTCGCCACCGACGGCCAGGACCGCAAGGATGTGTTCTTCTATCAGGCGGACGACAATCACTATATCCCCCGGGCGGTCCTCATCGACCTGGAGCCCCGGGTCATTCAGAGCATCATGACCTCTCCCTATGCAAAGGTCAGTCTTATTTTTCACTTCACTCTTCACTCTCATGACCTCTCCCTATATGACCTCTCCCTATATGACCTCACCCTCTCAAACTTTAATTTATGTAAAATTTGCATATAGTGTTCCTAAAGTGCAAGCTAAAGAATGTTAAGCGTAAATGTTCGAAAATTAGAAACTGTAAAACCTTCAAAATTTGTCATCCAAAGATTTGATAAAGATTTAAAAAAGTTTCCTTAGAATATTTAAGTGAATATTGGTAATATTTCTTCAGAAACTACCTATTTCTCGGGGTTTAATTAAATCCTTATAATACCTTCCCTTTCAAAACTTTCCAAACGAAATTGGCTTGTTATTTTGTCCCACAATCTGCTACTTCCTTAGACAAAATCAAACCTATTTATCCGGTTACCTGAACCCTAAAGATCTTCGATAGAAATACAATTTCAACCCTTGCTTACAACCTCTTCGATATAGCTCTACAATCCGGAGAACGTATTCCTCTCGAAACACGGTGGAGGAGCCGGCAACAATTGGGCCTCTGGCTTCAGCCAGGGCGAGCGCTTCCAGGAGGAGATATTCGACATTCTCGACCGGGAGGCGGACGGCAGCGATTCCCTGGAGGGCTTTGTGCTCTGCCACTCGATTGCCGGCGGCACGGGCTCGGGAATGGGATCGTATGTGCTGGAGCGGCTGTCGGACCGCTTCCCCAAGAAGCTCATCCAGACGTACAGTGTTTTCCCCAATCACGACGAGATCAGCGACGTGGTCGTCCAGCCGTATAACTCGATCCTGACCCTGAAGCGGCTCACCAAGTGCGCCGACAGTGTGGTGGTGCTGGACAACACGGCCCTGAACCGGATCGCCACCGAGCGGTTGCACATTCAGACGCCCACGTTCACACAGATCAACAATCTGGTGTCCACCATCATGAGCGTGAGCACCACCACGCTGCGGTATCCTTCGTACATGAACAACAATCTCATTGGCCTGACGGCCCCACTGATTCCCACGCCTCAGTTGCACTTCCTGATGACGGGCTACACTCCGCTGATCTCCACCGATCACGAGGTGAGTGGGTGTTTCTTTTGTTCACTTCAATTCTCAGAACTTAAATACATAACTATCATCTTTCAAAGAAATAATTCATATTACTTAGCCTCGTACTTCTACAAATACCTTAAGAAAGCCAATCAAGAGTCAAATCAAAAATGTATAGCAGTCATAATATCTTTGATAATTTTTCTGATTCAAATGTGTCATTTTTTTTTTTACCCGATACCAACATTATAGAGCATTTCGTACAACAAAATGTATATATTTTTGATCGGGATCAACATCTTGAGATCGCAAAGACTTTTATGAAAGCATAAATACAAATAAATATAAATATATACTCCTTGCTTGCCCAAAACCTAGAGTTTAACCCAAACTTTCTTGTGAATTTTTCTAAAATCTGATTCCCCATTAAAATGCAACGTACTATCTTAATATTCAGATCAGTATGCCTTCAGAAAAATCAGGAAAAAATATCCCAAAATCACGTTTTATTCCTTCCAGACCAAAACAAACGTTCGTAAGACCACCGTTCTGGACGTGATGCGTCGATTGTTGCAGCCGAAAAACATGATGGTATCGTCCGCGGCGGACAAGCACAGCCGGCACTGTTTCGTGTCCATCCTGAACATCATCCAGGGCGAGGTGGACCCGTCGCAGGTGCACAAGTCGCTGCAGCGCATCCGGGAGCGAAAGTTGGCCAACTTTATACCCTGGGGACCGGCCAGCATCCAGGTGGCCCTGTCGCGCAGCTCGCCGTACGTGCAGTCCGCCCACAAAGTGTCCGGTCTGATGATGGCCAACCACACGGGGATCAGTGCACTCTTCAGCCGGGCCCTGGCCCAGTTCGACAAGCTGAGGAAGCGCAACGCCTTCCTGGACAACTTTCGCAGGGAGAGCATGTTCAAGGACGATCTCACGGAGCTGGACAGGGCCCGGGAGACGGTCGATTGTCTGGTGCAGGAGTACGAAGCGGCCACTCAGGTGGACTATCCGCAATGGAGTCCCCGCAGCGATACGGTCAAGAGTCGGGCTTAAAATTTCAGTTAATCCCTGTCATGCAAATCGATGAATTGTTGAAGAACATCCCCTGAAAGTTTGTATTATATTTACTTAAGATACATGGTGAAAAGCGGGCTCTATTCCATGATCCATTTAATTAGTATTTACAAGAATGTATTTAAGAAGCTACAGATTGTAAAGCTACCTCTTTTATATATATATTTCGTAGAATATACTCAATCCTTAAAATGCAAAGTGAAGGAATGAGATTTTATTTAAAAGATTGTTTAGAAACTTGAAAGAGAAAAAAAACCTTAACAAATTTTATGGATCTGGGAGGTTTGAATTTAACTTCAATTTTAGTTTCATCTGTAGGTATTTGTGACTACACATAATTCCCGAAAACCTCTTTAACACCGAATAGATCCATCCCATAATGTTGAAATTAGTAGGTAAAGTCTTAAACAATTTTGTTGGCTCTATTTTACGGCGCGCACTCAGGATCTACAGCCATTTGGGAGGCATGACCGTAGTGCCAGCAAGTGGTTCAACACCCTAAAAATTTTCTGTACATACCTGAAAATGGCAAAAAAAGTAAGCCTTGATTTTATATTTTGCAGCTGTCAAAGTTTCCCTTGAACTCCAACCTATGATTCCCTCATTTCCTACTCCAAATTCCTTGTGTAAACATCTCGTTTTCGTCTAAACAATTTTAATACATTTTTGTTTCGGCTTCTATTTTCGGTAGATCTCTCAACCGCTTTTAAAACGACGCTCGTCCTTTTGGAAAGTCCATTTGATTAATAAAAAACGCTGTAAGTAACTCCAAACAGTGAGTAAATCTTTACGCTTAATTCAACTTGGCGAATAGAATATGTGCTGTGGACCCAAGAGCTGTGGCCCATGTGGCAGCTGCTCCTTCTGCTGTGGCGTTGAATTATGCTGTTCGCCCTGCACCCCGGCCTACATTCAGTGCACTTTTATGCCCGGTGGTCCAAGGTGTTGCTGCTAGAGTCGCAGAAGGACCTACCAGAAGGACCTTTCGATCAGTCGAGTTGTCACCCGGAGGGACGGTTGGATCTACCGAGATGATACCATCACCATAAATATCATTCCATCCGATATGTCACATTAATATAGGAAACAAATAATATCAAAGAAAATCACCAAAGAACGTCTTTATATGGGGGGGTAGCAGAATTCTATCTTGAGGTACAAATATGGAAAGTTTCATAGAAATTGGACAATAAATAACGACGATATGGGCAATCAATAGTTACTATAGTATTTTATAGGTATACCCGTGGTCCAGTTCTCGAGAAATCTTTAATACAGCGTTTCTACATGTTTTTATCTATATAATTTGATTTGAATTAAATTCAATATGTGGTTTAGATTTGTGGGACTACGCCTGCCTTGTTTTATCATTAGCACTGCTGTGTATTTTTAAATAACTAAGTAGGCTTTGCCTTTAATATCATGGTCCGAGAACTATAAATATGAGGGGTTTTCCATAATTTCCTCAGTTCACTCCTTAGTCTTATTGTGTGAGGTGTTCTTTGTTACTTGCTCCGGAAAAATTAATATCTGTAAGTTCTAACCATACATTTTTTCTCGTGTTATATTAAACAAATTTAATGATGTACTATTAAATATGAGTTCCATTTTAAATTCCGAAAACCCAAATTAATCTGTTCCGCCTTTTGTAGTCGCCATGTGTTGCCCTAGTCGGTACTACAGGAAAACTCCCTGCGTCCAGTGCTGCTTAATCGATTGCAGTTACTGCTGCCCCTCATCTCAATGCGGAGGTCCTAGTTGCACCACCCTACAAGGTTGCATTGGGCCTTATGGTCCCTGTTGGTGAACGGGCACACATCCACCTAACATCATTTGAAGATCGGACGATGAACAAAGTCGCCTCTTAAAAAACCCCAAAAAAAAAGTGACGTTTATTGTTTACATCTAACATAGTAGTCGTTGGAATCAAAAATCACAAAGGTTAGACAGGTCGACTGGGAACAACCTCAGTTCGACTCCGAGCCTCGTTGTGAACACAACAAAAAATAAAAATTCTACAAAATTTCCAATAACAAAACCTTTTGGAAAAAATACTTTTTGTTTGTGGTAAGTACGAGTTAACCAAATTTAACATTATCCTAAGCTCTTTTTCCCTAGAACAAAAGAGGACTCGTGGTCGGCAGTCGTACCTGTAACCTAACCCTAACGTCAATTCTAATCAGATTCATAATGTGTTGCGGAGGACCCGGCGGCTGTTGCGGCTCTCCTGCGGGAATTCAGTGCACCAACTTTTACTTCAACTGCTGGACTGGCACTGCTTGCACTACCTCTTGCAGGACGAGCTGCGTCCCCTGCTCGTGCTGTCCACCGAGTTGTCCATGATTTCCATCTAAATCATTTGTAAAGGCTAAGAACTGGATGAACGGAACAACCAAATAAAATTATTAGATATGTCCTAGGGAATTTATGTTCTTTATCTCTCATACGAAGGGTTCTTTGAAGGGTTTTTTTTAAAGAAAAATTGATGGTCCCATAACATATGGTACCTGGAATTCTTTCCTAAAAATTTCAGTATACTGAAATGACAGGAAAATCAAATATATATTGTACAATTGCCTAATTGAATCAGTAGTAAGATAAAATAGGCTTGGAGAAGTCTGAAAGAATCAAACCTATTTTATAAAACCCAGGTATACCAAACCTTGAAAAAAAGCCATTGAATTATTTAAAAACAAAATAATTTTATTGTGTTTTAATGGAAATAGAAATTCTTACAATACAATTGTTGTTGCTGGTTGATCTTGTTGGTTGTTTGGTTTAATATTAATGTTACACAACATTTTTTAAATGTTAATTAATACCATATTGTAATATAATAATAATTTCATGTTGGTTTTTTGTTTTTCATTTTTTAATTACTTCGAAAATTGTGGCCCCTAAGCATTAAAAAGACTTTCATTTCATTTTTTGAATTATTATTCAAGTTCTTGGTGATGTTATTGGTTTCGCTATTAGATTTTGGTTTTTGTTTTCAGTAGAATTCAAAATCTGTTATATCAAATTCATATATGTATTCAAGAACTCGTCGTCACTCTTTTAAATTGCAGCGTTTAATAAATTATTCGAATTTTTTTTGGTTGTTTACTTGTTCCACATGTATAAAAATATTTATATTTAATTTACTGTAAGTACCATTTTTTTCTCTTACACATTACATTAATGAGTTTTAATCTTGCCCTTGCCTTAATTGGTTTTTTATATATATTATATTTTATATATAAAATGCGCGTACAGTTGGAATCGTAGTTAATAATAATAGTTAATGAGTTAATAACGTTCACATTCAATTACATCGTATTCGATTTAGTTACGATTATGATTACATTTTTATTCGCATTGTTTTCTTCATATATCGAGTTCAAATTTAATACCATAAAAAAACACCTTGCTCTTAATAGAAAATATAAAACATTCAAGTTAAATGCGTTCTTGGGTTCTGGATGTGTTTGCCTTAAGAAAATGTTGTTACCTTTTTCAAAACTGTGCTTTGATTGGAATGGTTTGGGGGCTGATTGAATGAATCGAATGAGTGTTTTGTATGACAGACTGTATGTATGACTGAGTGACTGAGTGAGTGAGTGAGTGTCCTGCAGGGTGTCTGTCTGAGAAGAGCTGAGCTGAGCTGATCCTGGCAGTAGGTTGAGTCAGTTACAAACTAGAACTATGTAGAACGAAATTCTAATTGTCCTTCATGTACTGTGGTTAAATCTTTGTATGCATATTAGAAACAGTATATAGCATATAGTATGCACTTGGTGGGCGTGTATATATTTTCTTTTCGTTTTCGTTTTCATTTTCCTTTTCATTTCAACACAAAAAAATGTTAACAATTTCCTCGTTCGAAACATCTGAGAATGGCTTGCCTGACAAAGTCTACATGTAATATATATTTATATATATATGTAAAGATTAAAAATGCCAACCCTCAATGATATATTATTTGCTTGTCAGTCCATATTTTCCACCACACTTTCTTGTCCTTTGCTTTAACATTGTTTTTTGGTTTTTCGTGTTTTTTTTTTTTGTTTTTATCATCGTGTTTCTTAAGTTTAAAACAAAATTTGAGCGAAATATACGAGTTGTAACTGAACGTATTGGCGTATAAACAATTAACCATAGAGAAAACATATTCTTTTAGCAGATAAAATGTTTAGTTTCATATGACATCATATGAATGGTATTTTTTTTTACTCGTAAAAGCCATTGAAGCAACACCCTGTATACTCTTGTTATGATTATATGTTTATTTCATCAAATTCAACTTGGCTTTGGTAGAGAAATTCAAAAATGCATATTCCTTGGGGTGACATAAAAATAAATACTTAAAAACAATATGTGTAAACCGTTAGCTAAAACATAAATATATATGTGTATATAAAAAAACTTAATTGTAACGACATTTAACATTAGATTGGTGTTCTTTTCGGTTTGTTTTTTTTTGTTTACCTTATGATTTTTTTTTCGTTTATTATTAATAATTATAAAAATACATATATGTATGCATGATGACTAGATGATTGATTCCATGATCGGCTTAGTTGCACTATATAGCTTAATAAATACTAAAATCTATATTGAATGCATGATTATGAGTAAGATGAGCTAACATTTATGCATATTTTCAATGATTTAGCAACGTTGATTTATGTTATGTGTGATTTGTATGTTGTGTGTGTGTGTATCCGTGTTAGTTGTGTGCGGTTCGACCGTAGAGACTCATTTACACTAATTGCAAATACATAAATAGTTATATTATTTTTTGAGTCCCAAAATTGATTTAAATTAATTGCATAACGTAAATTCCTCTCGCTTTCCATGCATTTACATTACAACATAGTGCATAGCGCCATCTCACTACATTCATTTCAACTTTTCCATCTTTCATTTCCTTCATTTCAAACAACAAACTCAACATAATACAATTTTTAAATGGGGGAATGTTTCTTGAGTGATATATCAGTTTTTTGGGAGGATTCGCTTTCACATTCAAATGAAATGTTGCTGTATTCTGTCTGCCAAGTAGCTCTTGTCATTGTTGTTGCTGTGCAATTTGTGCAATACTGTAAGAAATGACAAAATGAAACAATTTATATAAGTGGATGGAAATGAAAACGATTAAAACGATAAGTGTGTATAAATGTATGATTGACTGGGGAAAGCGATTATAATTCAAAAAATACAAGTCGAAGCAAAAGCAAGGGGAAAAAAATGATGCAAAAACTATAGACTATAAATTTCTTACTTAGTTATTGCATTTTTTCATTGCCCATTTGGTTCTTATTTCAAGTTCGATTAACTTTTGACGTAAAATGTTTGACTTAAATATTTAGTTATTTAGTTGTTGCATGTTTTTTGTTTTTTTTTTTGTATTTTTCTATCTTTTGCTTTGGTTTAAAAATTACAAAAATGCTTGGGATATGAATAATTTTTTTGTTTTTAGTATTTTTTTTTGCTTTTTTTCTTTGTAATCTTCAATAGGAAGAATAAGCAGCTAACAACAAACAGTTAATATGTCTTATAATTTGTATATGCATTATAATTAAGATTCGATTACATTTACGGATGTTGTATATAAATATTTTATTTTGCAGCTAGAAAATTAGCGAAAATATTATCTTATTTTCTTGTTCATTTTGTTTGCCTTGCGCGTTCAGAGTTTTAGTTCAGTAAAAAGAGTGAAAATCAGTGTTCAGCTTTTAGTCAGTTTTTAGTTTTCTTCTTATTTTAAACAAGTGCAGAGAGAAAAAGCGAAAACGGAAAATTCTGTTCAGAAAAACATTCCCTAAACGAGTCTCATATTCATTTTATTTCACAAGAGTTTTTTTTTTTTTGGTTTTTGTTTTTGTTTTAGGTTTACTTTTTAGTGTCACGTTTACGTTTTCGAAGCAGTCTAAGATTTTGTTGTTTTCGAGTGTTAAAAAACTGTTGAGTTCACTACTAAATTGTTGGATTTTCTTGCCTTTAAACACACACATAAATATATTTATATATATTGTTACAGCTTATTTAGCAGAAGTAGCCTAATGTGTAAAATGTATTACAGATGGAGAGGGCCCAGGGACTTTATCCAGGGCTTCAACTTCAACTTGATTTTCATTGTTTTTTCTTGTTTGTTATATAGTAGCAACATTATAAATATAAATATTTATATATATGTATGTATATGTGTATAATTTGTTGTGTAAATTTTGTTTCAATTCGTGTATAAAATCAGTCATAGTTAATTATTTTGTTTGGTATTTTTTTTGTTGTTTATCAATTATGTTAGTTGTGGTTTGGATTGCTACGTGAGAATGTTCGGTGAAGTTGGTAATGGAACCAAACGGTAGAAATGTCCCTAGAAATAAGTTATAAATTGATCTTGTTCCTCCATTTTTGTAGTTTAGTCAATTTTAATGATCGCTTAAATTCTAATGAGAGCGAAGAAAAGGGTGGATCGGGAAGGGCTGGGGATTTTGGGGAAACCGAGACTTTTTTTAATGCTACTAATTCTACGAGTATGTTATGTTACATACGAATTACATACATTCAAACAGACACTACTCAAGCATGCATATTGAATATTTATATACCTCATATTACTCGTGGTAAAAACATCTTGACGGACTATACGAATTAAAATCCTACATAGAGAAGATAACCCAGCCAGCAAAAGAGCCTTACACTCACAGTGGCCGTCAAAAGCATAGTCACACTCAGTTGATTATTCATTTAGATGCATATAATATCTATATGTTGAATCCCATAATTGTAGTGGTTTAAGCATTGTTATCCAGAGCTTTCGTTAGGTATTATCTAATAATACTTAAAAACACTTCTACGAAGCCAGTTTGAATTTTTTAAGTTTTTGGTTTTCGGTTTTCCTTCATTAGTTCGCTGCTATTTCATGCCGTTTTCATACCGTTTTTTTCATTTTTAAATTTCGAATCGCCCGAAATTTAAATTCCATACAAATATGCTTAACAATGCGGACAAATGACTTTGATTTACATTTCAGTTTCCGTTCCTTAATAACATTTATCAAAAATATAAACTACAATTAAAATGATTTAAGATATGACATACAAACATATATGCGCATATATGCCTGTATACTATATATACTATATAGATATATATATTATAGCCTAACATCTAGGTCTGTTCTGTGTAACTTGTGCCTGACAGTCTCGTAACCAACCCCAAAAAGAGAGAGAAACCGATATCCTTAGATGGATCGGTTTCGATTCGATTTCGCTTCGTTTCCGTTTCCGTTCAACATTCATAGAGAGCTCCTAACAATCACAAAAAATAATAATCGCAATATGATTAATATATATATGAATATATATACTGTATATATTGTGTATATGTGGAGTTTTCTTTTCTTTTCCAACACTAGCATGCATTGCCATTTATCAAACAACACTTACACTTATGTAGCACTACTCAAAATATGTTTTTATTGGTTTTTAGTGATGCCAAAACTGTTTCCTCTTCCATTTTACGATTTTACGATTTTGGTGATTTGGTGGAGTTTTGAATTTCGTTTCAGAATTTAGTATATTTTTTGGCGCCCCATATTAGTATATTTTTCTTGTTCTTTTTGGAGGGGGAATGAGGAATCGAGATTTTGCTTCGAAAAAACCTAATCACAAATGGCGATACACGCAAAATGCCCAACTACATATACTATATCGGCAATATTAACACACATAAATCGGTTTATACATATATATATATCGAGCAAGAATACCAAAGCCAGAGCCAAGATTTTGACACTTCTTGACACGCTTTGATTTTGGTTACATAGAGGGTATAGAGCACAGTTAGTTGGCGGTATTAATCGTTCATATATGTAAGTATATTCGATCTGGAATATCGGAAATAAAACTGCTAGTGTGGTTAGGTTTAATAGCCCACCGGCGCTATAGTTACACACACACACGGTTGTTTACCTTATGAGTATGATCTTAATTCATTTTCCATCTACGTTTAATATATACTTTACGCCTTAAACCGATTTTCCAAATATATAGAAATATATATATTTAAAAAAATGTTCGGTTTTTACTTATGTTTGTTGTTGCACAGTCTATTAGATTCTCAATTCATCAATTTGTTTATCAACATACATATTTCACATTTATATATATATATATATCAATATAAAGGTTAAATATCGTTTACTACTTCAGAGACAGGAGAGTGGGGAAGAGAGGAGAGGGGATAGACGGGAAGAAAGAGCTAGGGAAGCAGGATAGTCGGTCTTCGAGGAGCATAACAAACGTTGCAAATCTAAAAAAGAAATTGTAAAAAATACAAATGCTAGAAAAGAAAATACCAAATATAATCAAACCAAGAAAAATAATAAGGCAATGTTTTTGTTTTTATCAGAATATTTATAAAAATCTTTAATTGTTTCTCAGTTGGGTTTTTGTGGCAGACTTACAACAGATTTGTGTGTAGAGCAATGGTTTTGCTTGGCTATTGTTTCGATCTCTCGCTATATATATATATGAACTATATATAATTGTAGTCTTGATAATTGTTGTGTCCCATTTTGTGTGTTTTTATTTTTTTGTAGTTTCATTTGTAGCATAACATTTATGTATGTAATAATAATAATAGTTGATAAACATAAAAACAAATTTATGCAAGCACAAAATACAAATAAAAGTCCATTTCAGAAACAGTTTGTGCAAGCTAAAATGCTAATAATAAATACAATTAAATAGTATGCATTAGGCCATAATAAATACCATCAATTAGCAGTTTCCTTTGTGTTTTAGGTTTTTCAACAATTTTTATATAAAAAATTTTCAACAGCTTATGTTTTTTTGTTTTGTTTCTTGTTTTTTTGCGTTTTTTTGTTTTTGGTTGTCAAGTAAAAAGTGTTTCTCTCACATAGAAAACGTACAATACTTTTTTGTTTAAACCCTTCCGTTGCATCATCATTGTTATTACAGCTAGTATTACATCGATAGATCATCATTGTGAATACAATAAGTCAAAAGTCAATTAAGTTTACAACAAGAAAGAACTAAAAAATATATATTCTCGTATTTTAATAATCTCACTTAAGTAGATACACATAAAACATATTTAAATATAGCTAAAAATTAAAATCAAAAATCAAAATCAAATCAAATTATAAAAAATTACACAAAGCAAAGCGTTTTTCCAAAACAAACAATGAAAGCACTATCAATAATAGTTTTAAATACTACGTTTTTCAAATACAATACCGTAAGTATAGTAAAATTATATTCAAGAATTCTAATACCTGCTTATGTCTGTGTGTTAGGGGGGGGGAAAGGGTCGGGGTCATGGGGTCGAGGGTCATTCGCGTCGCGTTCCAAGCAAAATCAACAAAAAATGGTGATTATTCAAAAAAATTACAAAATAAACATTTTTTAAATGCTGTTCCTGTTAATGTTGCGTTTGTAGTCTCAAAAAGTTATGTTTCCTTGCCTTACATAGTTAAATATTAAATATTCGCATTGAATATTTAATTATTCCATCTCTTAGTCCCTATTTTCTTTTTTTTTTATCTAGCCCTTAAAGAACACTTTTGTCAAGTTCATTTGTAATCATTTGAGAGGCCTAGCAAAGTAAATGCTTTTTAAATGTATTTCAACTAAAATTACTCCCGAAGAATATGAAACATTTAAGAAGCAGCTGTGTTGTGTTCTTTCTTCTCTCCTCTGGCATTGTTTTATAACTATTAAATTATTTGAGATTTTGTTGCGTTAAGTGTTTATCATAGATTACCATATAAATACATATGCGTATGTTTTGGGTAACATAAACATATTTAATTGTATAATTATAATAGTTATAAATTGTTTAAGTCTTCTGCGCTGATTGCCAACTTTTAGTTAAATGTTATTTGTTTAAATGTTTTTGATTTTTCTTCTGTTTCTCTCTTTCTCTCATTTAAGCATTCCCTCAATGTGCACAAATATCGCATTTTTTTATTGGATATACACAGTTTTCATTTATTTAAATTCAATTCGACAACAAATCATTGTTTTTCTCATAATATAATATAATAGATTATTTCGTTTTGGACAACACAACAAATTCGTTATTGCTGGCGTTTTAAATTAGGAAAATTATGTTAGTTAATAAAAGCGTAAAAACAAAAAATATTTCAACAATTAAGAACAAAAATTTCAACTATTTTCAGTGCGTTTGTAGTTTGTATTTGCTGTTGGTTTGTGTGGTTTCAAATGAAAGAAACGGCAAATAAATTGTATTGTATTGTATTGTATTGGTTTGTCTGCATTATTATTATTAATAAACGTAAAGTTAACTTTCGAAATCGTTTCCTTCATTAAAATCATAATAACTAAGCGAGTATAAAAATTGTGAAATGTTGTTGCGTGTCGGAGGAGTCGATTCGGTGTGTTTTGGGTTCAATTGATTTTTCGTATAAAAGTAGCAAACATGTCTTAGTCGATAATTAATTAATGTATACATATAAATAATCAGTAATCAATAGGTTGTACAATCAAAAATAATTATAAACATAAAAACAGTTATATAATATATATGTATCAAATGTTTATGCAATCAAAAATAATAATAACAATCGTATAATCTAAGAATTACAATTACAATCAATCATTTAATTAATTAATGCTCGAGACGCGTCTTCTTCCTGTTCGACATTGTGTGTTTGAGTGTGTGTGTTGTGTGTGTGGGTGTAAGCGGTTAATTGTTAATTTTCTTTCTTTTTTTTTTTTTTGTTGGTTTTTCGTTAATTTTTAATCGTATCTTTAGTGTTCGCAGTCCTGCGATTAACGTAAAAAAGTGGAGGGATTTTTGCATCTGGTATTATGATATAGTTAAAAATTGTCATTTCTTTTTTGTTATCTCCTTATATAGCTTGCTTTTTTCATATAGTATATTTGTTTTGTTTCTTGTTTTTGGTACCCTGGATGACCAAAAACGAACGAGATGAGGGACTTGCACGCGTGAAAAGTGGGGGGCGGGAATCATATAGAAGTGAGTGCGGCACATGAACATGGATCCACATATGTCGATGAATATCGCATCATATCAGAAACAAATACACACACAAACTAAATACTAAGCTTAACAGTGTAAATACAAATATATTCAAAAAAAAAAATCAAATAAAATAAAACAAAATTCAACAATAATTTAAAAGATAATAAAAATCAATCCAACAGTGTAGTGTGCGTGTGCGGGTGCGGGGGGGAGGTAAACTAATCAATTTGCAAGCGAAAATTCTAAGGGCTATGAGAAAAAATAGACGAAAGACTGGAGAGATAGATTCCAATTTCGCTAACGTCACCGCCAACGCCTCGCCTCGCCTCGCCTTCGCCTTCGCTTCCGTGTTTCAGTAGTATGTAAAATTTCTCCTTTTTTCTTGCATTTTGTTTTTTACGATTTAGATTTTAGATTTAGGTTTAGAATTAGTTTTAGTTTTAGATTTAGAGCTGGAGAGACCGCGCAAGTCAGACTATTGAGAACTTAGCTTAGAGCAGCAGATGAGAGCCGGACATCGATCGCCGTCCTCCCATCCATGGAGTGTGTTGTGTGTGTGAGGGGGTTGTGTGTTTTTCTTGTTGTGTGTTTACATACCCACGGGCGCCAATTGGACATAGCGATAGATGTAGAGCCGGTAGTCCTTGCTGGCCAGCACCACACTGCCATCGTCCATGAGCGCCACATCGAAGCACTGGGCGTGCTTCACCTTCGACTCCAGGGCGGAGATCAACTGTCCGTCCTGCGTGAAGATCGTCAGATTGAAGTTGTTGTGGTTGTCCGCGATGAGGATCTCGCCGTTTGAGTTGATGCCCACACCGATCGGATAGTTGGTGATGCCCTCGCCGCCAATCTGTCGCAGATACTGGCCCTCGTAGTTGAACACCTTGACGCAGTGCGCCCGATTGTCGCTGATGAAGATCTCCTGCTTGTCGTTGACCACCACTCCGTTGGGGAACTCCAAGTGCTTGGAGCAGCCGAACTTGTGCAGCACATTGCCATTCTGATCGAAGATGATCACTCGCATCACCTTGCACTCGACCACAATGATCCGGCCCTTGTTGTCCACGGTCACGCCGCGCGGATGCTGCAATATTGTGGCCCCGAATTTGCGGACAAACTGTCCGTACTGGTTGTAGATCTGAATCTGGTGTGTCGGCGATCGCTCCGTCACAATGATGTCACCGGAATTGCGCACCACGGCCACCCGGTTGGGGTAGAGCAGCTGCGAGTCCCGCTTGCCGCATTCGCCGAACTGGAACTTGAAGCGTCCCTCCTTGTCGAAGATCTGGATGCGATGGTTGTTCGTGTCCGCCACAATGATGTCGTTCTGGGCATTCACCGCCACACCGCTGGGCTCCGTGAACTGTCCCTCCATCACGCCAAACTCGCCGAACTTGCAGTGGTAGATCATCTTCTGGCGCTTGATCTGCGACTTGGGCGGGTAAATGGTCGCCGACAGCAGTTTGTTGGTCAAGTCCAGGAGCGATTCAGAGCTCACGGCATTGCCGCCGGATCCTCCGGTCACAACGCCTCCGCCCACCGAAGACAGGCTCGAGAGCTGACTGGCAAAGGCGTCCACCACGGCGGAGCTGCCTGCTCCGGCCCCGGTGACCGAGGAGAAGAGATTGTCGCTGCCGCCGTTGCTCCACTTCTCGTACGGATTGTAGTGGGCCACCGATCCGGCTCCGTTGCTGCTGCTGAATCCTCCGCGCTTTGGCATAAGCTCGCCAAAGTGCTGATCCACACCCAGGGCGCTGCGCTCGCGACCGCTCAAGAGGAGGCCTCCTCCGCTGCCAAAGGCACCGCTGCCTCCGCCATTGGAACTGCTATCTAGGAGACTTCCGGTCAAGCCCAAGCCGAGGCCATGGGCCTGCTGCAGTTGCTGGTGGTGCGACGACTGCCCGTGATGGTGGCTCTGGCTGTGGTGGCCGTTCTGATGGTGATGACCGTGCGGACCGCTGCCCACACTGCTGGCGCTGCTGTTGCTGGCGCTCTGGATGGGACGGGCAATGGGGGGCTGCTTGCCGTGTCCGTTGCTCGACAGGCTGAGGCCCGAGTGGCTGCCGTCCGAGTTGCTGGCCCGGATGTAACCGAAGGTGTTGCGCACACCGGCCTGAATCGACTGATAGTTGGACAGGAACTCCATTTCGAAGCCCAGCTGCATCTCCTGGAGGCCAGTGTGTAGTTGCTGCTCCAGGGATTTGCGCAGCAGCAGGGTCTCGGCGAGGAGCGTTGACGGCGGAGCGGGACTGCGCTCGACAGCCTCGCAGGTGGCCAGAGCCTTGTCGATCAGATCACGCGAACGCTGCTGCCACGCACTGTTGCTGCTCACCTTGGCGGTGTAGACCGACTCCAGTTCCTTCAGCAGCTCCATCTTGCGCTCGTCCAGCATGGAGGCGAAGAACTGATAGGTTTCGTTGAGCTCGTTGTGCGCCTTCTGGTACTGCAGCTTCACCTTGGTCAGGTTCTGGTCCGAGTTGCCGGCAATCGCCGCAATCTCACCAATCTTGCCGCGCATATCGGCCAGCAGCGTCTGCAGTGCCGTCTCATTGGCCGTTGATCCCGCCGAGGGGGCTAGCGCCGGCGACTGAACGTTCTCCAGCTCATGCAGGCCGGTCGAGTGCTCCAGGACAATGCACTCCTTGCACACGAGGATGCAGCAGGTGCGGCAGCTGAACTTCAATAGCTCCTGCTTGTGTCGCGGGCAGAACAACTGCCTCTGTTGCTGTTGCTGCTGCTGCTGTTGCTGTTGCTGCTGCTGCTGCTGTTGTTGCTGCTGCTGCTGTTCCTGGCGGAGTGCCCCAAAGATGCTGTCTTCGCGCGGCTGCTCCTGAATGTTTGCCTGGGCTGCTGCCGCGGCCAGCACAATCTTCGAGAGCTGCGACATCGGCTGCGAGGGCAGCAATTGCTGCTGCTGTTGCTGCTGCTGCTGGGAGTCCAACTGCTGTTGCTGCTGCAGCATCATGGTCAGCGAGCTGGCGTACTTAAAGTCGTTCGAGGCCGGATTGTTGCTCGGCGATCCCACCGACAAAGGTGTCCCAGTGCTCGCCTCGAAGCCCTTGATCAGGGAAACGTTGTGCCCGTTGAAGCAGTGCATGAACTCGTGCGCAGTCACACAGTTGGCGCAGAGGTAGCTCTGGCAATCGAAGCACTTGGCCACCGCATCGCTGCACTTGCTCTTGCAGGCCGTGCAACGCGGCGGCGAACCATTGGCCGACGACGAGTTGCTGGATGTGGAGCTGTTGCTGCTGCCATTGGCACCGCCCTTGCCGGCCCCCACAACCAGGCTGCTGATGCCCGAGTTGCTGCCGCCGCCGACGATCGAGGAGCCGTTGCTGGACGAGCCCTGGCCAATGACGCCGGGTCCGGCGTTGTTGGTGCTGATCACACTGCTGCTGGTGCTGCCGCAGCCGCTGAGGCCGCTGGTCGAGGAGCTGGACGAGGATGACGACGAGGAGCTGGACGATGACGATGACGAAGAGGACGAGGAGCAGGATGAGGAGCTGGCCGACGAGCTGGACGACACCGAGGCCGAGATGGGATGATGTCCATTGATGACGGTCACCTCGGAGCGCGATTTGACGCTGCTGCCGCCTGTGTACTCGTCACTGCAAATCGCCGAATCGCTGGCCGGGGGCGATGAGCCGCTCAGCGTGAGCGGGGAGTCTGATAGGTAGCCGGCGTGTTCGTACGATTCAATCGAGTTCGCCCCACCCCGCATCGAGTCCAGAGATGGTGTCGGCGAGGACGCCATCGTGCCGCCGAAATTGCCGTTGTTGGCTCCGTTTACCGTGAGTAGTAACAGCTGCAAGTACGAAAAAAAAGCACCAAATAATGTAAATTAAATTATTAATGAGAGCTAATGTGTTCGGGTAGGAGGTAAGACCTCATGGGGCTACCATCCGAGGTTGTCGGAGCTTAAGGGGTGGGTCACCGAGGCCACAAACCTCGATGCTAGGGATTGGATAGTGTCTAAGCTCTACCATTGAGGTAGGCCCCTTAGTGGGACGTCTAATCTCGAGTAGAATCCTCGGATTTGATGTGGGGTTACGTCTTAAAACCCGGGTGCTGTGACACATAGATCAGTACAGCCCGGCAAGCACATATTCAAAAGGTTATAGCTTCTAGACTGCACTGGATGTACATTTATCTTTTAGGTATAATCGAGGTAAGCCTTGGTTGTAATCCCTTCAGTGTGGAAAGTTTGGAGAGATCCGAGACTACTGTGTTCGGGTAGGGAGACCGCCTGTTCAGTGATAGCTGTCAGAAAAGAACTCTAGATCTTGGGGAAACTCTAGATCTCTGGTGGGTTTAATATGTCTCGTGAACATTTAATTTGCTCAAACATTTGAGATTCTCACCCTGAGATCTTTATTTTCACATTCTCAAGGCCTGAAGAAGGACTGGAAGGTATTACCTTTCCCCTAAGACCCCAATTAAAGCCTAATAAATATTTTAACATGCCCATTGATTTGAAACAGACATTTGTAGGACCGGAAGACATTCATTTTCTGCCTAATTTAATATTTCTAGGAAAACCACTTAACAAACATTATTTTCACATTCATGAGGCCTGAATTAAATCATTGTCTCCCTTTGGCACATTTCCCTGCCCCTGATTTTCCGGCCGCAAAGCCGTCTTGACCGAGCGACCATGAGTCACCTGGGGTCCTTGTCTGTTTTTTACTTGTTTCGTGTTATTTGCTTTGTGTCTTGTGAGTCAGCAACTCCTCCACTTGAGCCGAAATCGTTTTGGCATTTCCCTGACCCCACAACTCGCCCGACCGCCCGTCCGCCCCTTTTGGGCCCTGGCCACTGGCCCCTTTGTTATCATAATTTGTAGTTAATTGCCTCCCATCCAACTGTCGCTTCTATAATCCTACAAAGCTCCAGCAGCTGTGACCCGTGTTTTATTAAACATCTTCGAAGACAGTTGCAGAGGTGTGCCCCGGCCCCTTCAAGACGGGTTGGCTTCTTACTATTTCCCCCTCCTATAGTAGACCATGCCGTCGTCTGAATCGAATCAAACTAGGAAACACGCCCCCACGGAATGCTTTTTAACACAATTCCAATTCCTTACGCCAGAGTGGAGAGCCGAAGCTGTACTCCCTTGTACTGCCTTGTCCGGGATGAAAGAACTTTGCCCCGGAGGGGAATATCCTGGCTCCCCCGTCCCACTCCTGTCATACAAATGCAATAAACGCACGCACAGGCAGGCAGGCAGGCGGCGGGCAGGCAGGCAAGCAGACAGACAGACGGAGCAACCACCTTCCACCTTCATAATTTTAGCCGTCCCCCTGCAACCGATTTAGCGCGCTCCCCCCGGTTTGCGGTTCGCTGGAGACGTCGAAGGTTCAGTGACAGGAGCCAGGAGAAGGTCCTGGGGTTGGACAACAAACCCCGGTCGCTGAAAAAGTAAACAACAAAAAAAAATATACCCCAGAAAGGAGCATAGACCGGAGGAGAAACTTCTCTAGATTTCCAGAGCAGGCGAAACTTCCGTCAACAAGAAAATCAACGTAAAAGGCAATTGAAGTGAAAGGCAAAGAGAGAACCCAGCCAGCGAAACGAAACGAAACGAAAATCAACCCCGAAAAATGCGCCCAAGGGGGAGTTTTGTATGCGAAAAGGGATGTGGAGGATGTGGCCCGCGGGAGGGGCGGGGAAGGGAGTCCTGCAACTGTCTAGACTGGATGTACATTTATCATGCACACCACCCATGCGGTGCACAGTAGATCCTATAAAATCCCGCTTACATTTCCAAATTCAAACAAACAAATTTGTTGCCTTCAGCTTTCGAGAGTTTTGGCAATAAATGTGGCGCCCTAATAGAGGTTTACGGAGGATTTTTGGATTCCCTTAATGATTGGGAATACTATTTTCGATAAAGAGGATAGTATTTTCGCAAAATGGGTATGGAGTATTTGGTTATTATTGTAAATATTCCCCTAAGACGCTGCCGTATAACGTACGACTGAAATTATGGATATAATCAAGGCTGATCGTATTTGTATTCATTATTTTAGGGATATTTCAATGAATAAAAGGGGGAATTTATAAAATATATTGCTGTAGTTTATAGAAATAAACTTTTACAATCATTATTGTCTATGAAATTGTATTCCCTTGGGTTTATGACGTGTAAAGTACGACTCAAATCTGAGGGGATATATATGGTTTCCACTAAATGGGGTTTTCTGTCTAGTTTTCTTTGAAATTTCCCTTTGCAGAATATACAACTAAGCCAGTGGGAGTAGGTGCATAAACTCCCAATAATTCTAACCCTAATATATCCCTATTGAGGGACCACTGTAGAAGGGAAGCAACAAGGGAACATAACTTACCTTTACTGTTTTATGGTTATTATTTGTTGTAGAAGTTTCTATCTGGGGTGCGTTTCCTGGGCTTTGTTTTGTTGCTGTTTTTTACGAACCCTGTTGCCAGCTTTTCCCGCTTTTCCTTCGGTTGCGCTCTATGCAGTCAATATAGTAATATGCGTGGTATGGTTGTTGTAACAAGTTGAATCTGATTCGTGTAGCATACTTTCAAGTGCTGTGGTTTAATTGCGTCGCGCGCACAAAAAGCTGCAATGACAACAGTAAATTAAAAACCGATTAGAAAATTTCCCAACACAATTTTCAAAAGGATAATTGAGTGTATTACAATGCCAGGACACAACCAACCGCAGGCGAGACGACAATGACGTGCGTGGGTTTTTCCGGCAAGGCCAAGGCAACAGCAACAACAACAAGAAGAACAAGAACAAGAAAAACAAACAACACACGGACTTTTCCAGCACGATTTTTCTCCGGGCGACAAGCGTGACGCGAATTGCCACGCTTGCCAACAGAAACTGCCCTGAAACCTAAACCGAAACCGAAACTGAAAACGCCAGGTCTGCGCATAATGCAGCCGACCCGGGTAAAGCTCGTCTCTCCGTCCGGAGCAGCGCGACGCCGGCCGAGGCAGCGCCGTCGCCGGGGGGGAAAGCGTCCCAGAGAGGAGGGGGAGGGACAAAGGATATGTGCGGTTCCCCCGCCTAAAACGATGCAACGAAAATGCAAATCCATCCGGTTGCGTGCTTTTTTTTTTTTTGTTGGCAACCAATTAACTGGCCTGTCAACTAACTGCCCGGGAAATGTGAGGAAAATCAGCGAAAAATCAATACCAAGAGAGACAGAGACAGTG
This sequence comes from Drosophila ironensis, assembly GCA_021223825.1. Lineage (NCBI taxonomy): Eukaryota > Metazoa > Arthropoda > Insecta > Diptera > Drosophilidae > Drosophila > Drosophila ironensis. The sequence continues at coordinate 610,279 of JAJJHQ010001334.1, forward strand.
ACAGGCAGGGAGAGAGAGCGAGCGAGAGAGGGAGAAAGGAGAGCGAGAACTGTTGAATGCCGGCAACAAAACTGCACCCCCGAAACAATATGGCGGACGCCCACCCACCCACTCGGAGAACACCTCTCTCCCCTGGCCGGGGGAAAAAAAAGCAACAATTTTCCAACGGCAAAATTTTTGCGCGCGCTACAGGTTGCGTGAGAGAAAGAGCGAACGCAGAGAGCAGAGCGGCAAAGCAGGAAGCGATAACCGATAACTTTAGAACAGCGCATGCTTTTTTTACTCCCAATTTGGGCAACGACCGGTATCGCTCTCTCTGTCACCCGCTCCCCTCTCTAACTCACTCTCTCGCTGTCTCTGTCTCTATGTTGTGGGTGTCTGTTCTATGATGCGGCAGAACTTTCCAGAGAGAGCGAGAGAAAGACGGAAAGAAGAAATGACGTTGCAGCATCAGCATTATCATCATCACCGTCATCAGCATAAATGCATGGCGAAAATTTGTGTATACCGGTAGCGGTACTGGTGGGAAAGAGACGGGGCGAGAGAAATAGCCAGACGACAGCAATAAAAGCTCAGATTTACACATGTAAGGTAGCGGCATTTTTTGAGAAGCTTGCCAACTGTTGCGAATCGCAAGAGGAGGAGGAGAACGAGAGGAAGAGGGAGCAGCGGAAATCTTCAAACGGCAAGCGATCGCTCACTCAATCACTCAAAAAAAACACACACAAAACGCACAAAAAACAACTCCACTCAATAGCCAAAAACTGACTCATAAATAACGCACCGGTAATTTCGACAAATTAGTTAATAAACACAAGAATAGCCACAAAACGTCACCGGCCAAAATACAAAATAAACCTTTCGGAATGCTACGCTTCGGGTCTGGTTAGCCTGCAAATACTCTAAAAAAAACATGGCAATATTTAAACAAATTATTAACTGGTATTAACATAAACAATGAAGTAAGAAGTTTACGAATTATTTCTTTAAACATTTATATTGCGGTTTGATTGATTTAATATTCATATTATGAGAGCATGTCTTAAAAAAATATTCTTGACAAATTTGCATTTTTTAAGATTCTATTTCCATGAAATAGACAATTGATACATGGTACCAAATTAGGTATAAATATGAGAGAATCTATGAGAACATCTCTTAAAAAAATATTCTTAAGAAATTTGCATTTTTAGAACAAATTCTAAATGTTTATTTCCATGTTTACAATCCCCCTGATAAATGTTTGCCTGTATTACCAAAAAAGTTAAGATTTTAATGATTTAAAAATAAGCAAAAAATAAGTAAACAGTTTTCCTGATAACTAAGTTGCTCAGAAATTGAATATCTCCCTTTCAAGAAGTTATACCTGCTACCCAACTAGGTATAAATATATTTTTGATTGATTACTGCAATATAAACCAATATTTATAGAACAAATGCATTTTCATAACACCAATTAACTCACATAGGAGGTTATAGACAAAATTACACCATTTATTCCCTAGGCGTGAGGGTATCAAAACAATAATTTCACGTTTGGTAGCATATCCAGAGGAAGTGGGGCATTGGGACCGGGAAATACACAAATATCTAGGCATAGCTTGATAATGAATAAGTTGTCTATCGATTAGATTAGCAAATTTGGGAGATAGTTGACGGAGGGCAGGCAGGCACCCGGCAGGCAGACAAACAAAGGGGTGCGTCTGAGTGCTTTTGGGGAAATCAAACTGACAGTTGGATTGTATATCATGACAAGATTAATACTATTTGGGGCCGTAGGCCATCAGAAGAATTGTGATGTATCGTCCCGCCACTTTTCCGCTTTTCCGGCGAACGAAGTGTGCCAGAGAGCTCAATGTCTGTGCCATATGTTTTACTTGGCATTTTTTTTTTCTTCCATTTTTTTGTTGCTGTACGTACAGGGGGGTTTACGAACAAATTCCAGACCGCTTGTAAAAGTGTTTAAAAATAGAGCAGCTAATAATCAGAAATGCGAGTGCAGTGCACTGAGGGAGTGCTACTAGCCCTTTGCCTTCCCTCCTCCCCGTCCACTAATTAAGTGCAAAGAGGAGGAGCCCCGGAAAGAATGGGGAGCCAGTTAGGGAGGGGGGAGGGAAGAAGAACCCAGAACACAGAATACATCAAGAAAGGGAGCAGAGCAGAGCAGAGCAAAAGAATCTACGTGGTTACCCGATGTGAGAAGTGGAACAAACTGCGCACAGGCATTACTAATGCAAAACAATTTGTACAAGATTATAAATTTCATGGCTCAGGGGAAGTGGAAAAGGAATGAACAGAAAAGAAAACAAAACAAGGCAAGGCAAGGCATGAAAAAACAATAATGATGATCATGATTATGGGGAATAATGATCGAGAACAAGTTCAAGCCATCGTGAGAGTGTGGGAGAAACGAGAAAACAAAGCCAAAAGGGGGTGTGCCATGACCAAAGCAAAAAAGCCAAAGCACATCTATCTAGTATTTTGTGTATTTCGGGTAATGCCGAGCAGGACTCACTGTAGCGAGAGAGCAGGAGGAAGCAGAAGCAGAAGCAGTAGTTCTGGTTTCTGCAGCAAAGTAAACAAGGCTGTGGCATGTTCCGTTTCCATGCATTCCCCTGCGCTCTGTTTTTGGGGTTGCAACTGCGACGCAGCGTAGCAGCGTCAGAGTTCAATGGTACCCAAGCTGAAGCAACAGCAACAGCAACAACAAAGCGCGGCAGCTAGCAGGCATGACACACACACACACCACCCACAGTGGCGGCCAAAATAATAGTCAACCATTCCGGCTGAAAATGCGATTTTTTGCACGGCGGAGTGATATTATTGTGACCTCCACTATTTGCAGAGGATATACACAGGCGGCACTGCATCTGCGAAGACCAGCACAAAGAACAAGCCATAAAAGAGAACAAAGCGAAACTCTACGTTTACCTGCTGCTGCTCTGCACAAACGGCCATAAAAACCTTCTAAGCGAGACAACAAAAACTCCTCGAACCGGCCAGATAAAGTATCCGTCAGATTCTCATCCCCCTACCCGCTCCCCTTCCCCTTCCCGTCCCCACTCCCCGCTCCCTCTCCCAGCCACGATTCCATCGCAGACAAAGGCACCGCCAACATCACGACCGATCCGATTCCTTGGATGCTTCGATGCAAATTGATATACAGTGGTCACTGGCGAAATATAACCATTAAATTCCCCTAATTGGCAGTCAAAAACCACCACAAATTATAGGGGAAATTAGTTTTGGAAGACCAAACATGTCCTTGGGACTCAATTTACTAGTCTTAAGGTAAAATCGTTCTAAATTGCATAGGATCTTTGAAATTGTAGATCTTAGGAATAGAAAGCATAACCGAAATCTTATTTTGGGCATTTTATTAGCATTTTAGGTATAATGTCCATAGGAAATTTTGAAGAATTAACCTTAATAAGAACAGAAAACATAAACAAATGCTTATTTTTACCATTTTAGTTGATTTTTAAGATATTGAAATGGGAAATTTTGAAGAATTTAAACTTTCAAAGCATGCTTTTGCCGCTAGAAACGTATTTGGATTAGAATTCTCGAAATCCTGTTTATTATAACTTGAAATTCCAATCCCCCAAAGTAAGCTCATTACTTAATCCCCCTGACAATCGCTACAATCCACTTTTGAGATAGAAATTATCCTCAAAGCATGCAATAAGCATGCTTTTTCGCTTGTTTTACGATTTCATAACATGGCCATGTAGCACATAATTCCTGGAACGTATCCCGTGCCATGGTAACCGATCTCCACTGTAATTGTTTTCGCAATTCGCGGAATTCTGCGACGTTGGCTCCTCCCGCATTTTGGATTCGATGCGTCAGCAGAGCGGCGACAGAGACGCGACCCCCAAAGCAGCTGCCGTCGTTGCTGCTGCTGCTGCTGCTGCTGCTGCGGCGACTGCTGCCGCTTCGGCTTCTGGTGAATGAAATTGACTTGACGCATTTTATTGAAGAAGACAATGGGCGAAAAAAAGCAATGAAAACTACAACAATCACAAGCAAATCTGCGACGGCGACAAGCAAGCAGCAAGCACAAGGGAGTTTTATTGTTGCAGAGGAGGCGGCGGCGGCGGCGGCAGATGAGAACCAAGCAAGCCAGAATCGAGTGGAGGAGGATGAGGCAGCAGCATCCAATTTAGCAGCCCCGAGATCCCAGACGCTGTATCTTCCTCCTCTTTTGTTCATCTCCCGGGTCGTTCTCCCACAACTAGCCCCGCGTCGTCTCGTTCCCCCCACCCGCTTGGTGGCAAGGCCCCGCAGGTCAACGGCGTCGTTGCAGTTCTTGTTTTACTTTTTCGGTCCTCCGTTTTTCGTCCGTTGTATCTTTTTCTGCACAACATTTTTCTTTCTTACTGCGCTTTGCAGTGTCTGTGGTTCGTGCAACGCCGCCTGCCTCTCCTTCCCCTGCCCCTACCTTTCGCCCTGTCCCTCTCCCGACCCCGCTCCTCCCTTAATGGTCGGGCTGGGAGTGCGAGGGAGAGGCCGCATGTCTGCGTATCCTGCCGCAGAGGCACACAGCACGATGGTGGTAGGAATATCGAGGCAACCTTGCTGCACAGGTACAGTGTCGTCTGGGAATGTTCCAGTAGAGCCCTGCGAAAGGGATATTTTCTTCATTTCCCAGAGTCCTTTTGTGTTCTTGTTATAACCTTTTGAACTTAAGAAAATAACGGATATTTGGCAGGTAAAGATACGAAATTGAGGGTTAAATTTAACCATTGAACCATTCTACCACCTAAAATTTTGCAATTTTATTGTAGGTAACGCATTTTTTAATGATAGATCTGTAAATTTATCTAATAGATACTTTCGGAGGGAGCTAAAACTATACAGGAACCTTCTAGGAACATCTATAAGCCTTCTACAAATGGAACTTACGATCATTGGTGGCTAAAGATACTAGTTTAAAAGGGTATTGCATACCCTAAGCTCGAAATATAAAACTAACAATATTAAAGTAATCCTTCGACCATAGAATCATTCCTTCCTGCTTTGGCAACCTTAAATTTTAAGCCTAATAGTATAAGCCGAATTTACTATCATTGGCAGCTAAAGATACAACGTGGAGGCAAAGTTTTGACCGTTGTAGAATCACTATTCTTGTGGTCAAACATAAATTGGCGCTATCTATTCTTGGTGGCACACACATCCAATCAACTGGAACGTGTTCGTCCGCCTCGTTTGCGTGTTAAGTTTTGATAAATATTTACTATCTACTTTAACATTTTCAATTAGAGTTGTACCAATTTCGGGTTCCTAGCGTTATCTATTACGTGGTGGCAAAGCGACGCTCTCCGATAATGGAAAACAGCCAGAATTGGTGCAACAGAAGGGCAAGATGGGGCGGAGAACACACAAACGACCCCGACCGAGTTCTAGAAAATCTCGGAAAAGACCACAGCGAGCAGGAAATGGAATTTCACACAAGTTTTTCGATTGACTGACCGGTGGCGAATCCATTGGAGATGCATACAATCGGCCCTGAAGTACGATCGTAGGATCTATGTACAGAAAACCTCGTCTCTAAGCTTCCAAATATCGTAAAACTTTTGATAGTAAAATTTATGAATGTAGTTTGGAAACCAGAGCCACAAGTGTAATATAATCATTTCCTCTGGTGAACAAATTTTATGTAGATATTGCCCGGGGGGCCCTGGTGTTTCTGTGTTTCTAACTGCAATCAGTTTTTAAAAATAAAAATAATAAATATACAGCCAGAGGCGGGCGGGCGACAGCTTTTAATCAGCAAACGCAAACCCAAACGCAAAAGCGTTGGCTTTTTTTTCGCTAGTTTCGCTGCTGACGGCGCCAAATCGAGCGTGAAACAAGACACAGCACATGGAATATAATATAGCATTTCGATATGTTGATGTTTCTTCTTTCCGTTCTGCGTGCCACTCCAAATACTGGATCCGAGAGCGGACCCCGCCGGGCCCCGGGCTTCGAGCTTCGAGCTGCGAGCTTACGAGCCCCGAGAGATAGGAACAAATTTGAAACACGTTTTGGTTTCAATCTTTTTTCGTAGGTTGTTTGGCTGGAAACGGTCGGCGATCGTAGCCCCAAGCGTGGCTCGCACGTCGATCAGTCTGTCAGTCCGTCTACCACACCAGTGATTAAATTTAAAGAACATTGCGGCAATAATTTCTGTTTAAAATACACACAGAAACAAGAGGCAAACAAAACACAAGCTCGTGTTTTGTTCTTCCGCATCACAGCAGCGGCAATACAATTATGATATTGAAAAACAGTCGCGGTCTGTGTAGCTGTGTGTGGGTCTGTTTAAACAGTTGGGTCGCATTAAATAGGCTCGACTCTCGGATTTGTAATTTTTTTTGTATGGTTTTTTTTCAGACCGGGAAGGTCGGTCGCGCATTCGAGTTGAAGGAAGTACGCACCCCTCGGTCCGAACGAGGTTGTTAAACCGATTTATCGTTATCAGATCTGCTGCGGCTTTTTGCAATTACTTTGCCACTCAAATGTGCAGAGAACAAAACGAAATTGTATCTGATTCGCAGGGAAATACCTCATTCGAGGGGGTTACCTGGTATTGATACAAAAAATGACACTATATTGATATCGGAAATGATCCTCAAATAGTTGTATCAAATTCTGTTTATATGGAAATACCTCAAACAATGAGTTGAATTGATATAGGAAAAAGGAGCTTTTCGGACACTGTATTTGTATCTGAGGCGGTGAAATGGTTGTATCTAAATCTGCTTGAATTTTATCTATTGAGGTTGCTTTATCGTTACACCTAAAATTAATTTTTAAAGATTTTTGTATCTGTATCTGATCGTTGGTATCTTCAATGGGTTTTAATATCTTTATCCCTCTAACTGGGTTACTTTGCGGTTGAAAAACATTAATTACCAGGCTTTACAGTGATATATTTCACCTGGTGCTGTAATTGTATCTGTATCTGTGAAGTATTTGCTGCTGAAATATATTACAAGTATTTGGAAGTATCTTAATTTGTAAAGTTACAAATTATTTATCCCTTGAACATAAAATTTATGTTTCAATCGTTCCAATCTTGAAGATTTTCAGCACTTTGGATGGCAACGTTTTTGTATCTGAAAAATCTTTTCCAAGATTTGCCACTTGTATCTGCCAAGTAAATGTATATAAAACAGATTGTATCTTGGCCACTTTTGTATCTGAATCTGCCGTGAATTTGTATCTCAAACGAACTATATCTAAAAAAAAGCTTGTTTGCCTGCTGATTTGTTACTTGTATCTGTAACTACCAAATAAAATTATCTAAAACAGATTGTACCTAGGCAATTTTTGTATCTGAATCTAAGAAAAAGCTTGTTTTCCTGTAGATTTGTCACTTGTATCTGTATCTGCCAAATAAATGTATCTAAAACAGATTGTAATGACAAACTAATTGTATCTGTATCTTGTCAATTTTTGTATCTTTCCAATATTGAAATTCCCCTTGTGGCATCTCAACCAGCCAACAGATTGCATCTGAATCTGCCGAATATCTTTGTATCTGAGGGTGTTTCTCCATGTTTTTGGAGATACGAATCGGGAGGGGAACACATCTGCTTGGCCGCGAGTGTGGCAGCGGCTCGGCAAAGCAAAATAAGAAATGAGATAATAATAACAAAAAGCGTACAAACGTAAAAGTTAATGCAAACAACAACAACGCGCGCCCGTCCAAAAGAACAAGAAACGCAGAGGGAGAGGGAGAAGGAGGCGACGAGGAGGCAAAGGAGACGGCAAGGCGAGGCAAGGCAAGGCAAGGCAGGGAAATGTTTTGTTGCATTGCAACAAACAGAAACAATGCAAGCAATGCGTTGCCAGAGAGAGACGGAAGGCACACGTAGGCAAAGCATAGAAGATGGAGATGGAGACGAAGCAGCGGCCGAGGCAGAAGAAGCGGCGCAAAAGGCGAGCAGGAAAAGAGATACACTCACGTACGCGATTCTAAACAAGTTGATGAACTCTAGAGCGTCAGGGAAGAAGAAGAGGAGGCAGAGGCAATGGCAAAGGCAGAGGAGAAGAAGAGGAAGCAGAGGCGCACCAAACAATTCTCGTATAGTGCTTTTTTTTATGTTTATTTGTTGTTTTTCAGGAGGAATATATTATGTTTCGCTGTGTTTTTGGGTTTTGGCATACGTACATAGGCTAGGTATGTGTATGTTTTTGTTGCACTTAGATTTATACTTAATATTCCACTAGAATTAATACTTTTTATTGCTTTTCCGCACTGTCACTCGCACTCACACGCTCTGCTCTGTTGGTAGCGTTCTCGGTCTCGGGGTCTCGTTCTCTCTCGACGCGACGGGGCGAAAAAAGTACGCGAGCGAGCGCCAACGTTGTTTATCCGGCGAGTGTTAAAAATTGAGTGAGACACGCGGCCCAAGCAGAAGCCGTTTTGCAGCCAGAAGGAACGAAGCGAAGTGGAATGGAATACGCGCCAAGCAGAAGCGGAAGACAGCCAGACGCACAAGAGAGAGAGCCGCAGACGGCTCTCCCGACCAACGCACAGTGGGTTGCAAGCCACTATACTCTCAACAAATTGGATACATCTGATTTCTGTATATTTTTCACCTTTATATAGGTTGTTTAATATATATTTCAAATTTTAATATTTTAATAACATTTAGTCACTTTGTTTAGCAGAGTTTGCTTACTTATAACAATGGTTATATCAGTTTCCAGGCAATAACTTTGCATATTGCATTTACTTGCATTGTAAATATAAATATTAAAGCCACTCCGGATAGAAATACGATTGTTTCAATGTCTTTTGTTTCTGTATCGGTCTAGTAAAGTACCTGGATCAGATTAAAATACCTATGTCTACCCAGTTTTTGCTGTTGATTAGCCAACAATAAGAAGACTCAAAAACACACCCAGTTCCTGATGGATTGGGTGATCTGATAAGGATTTTATCAGTTTGCAGTCTAATGACCTTACCTATATGCCGGCGGTAATCCCAGTTTCCGGTCTTTGTTGTGGTTACTGATTTTTATGGCTCTGTTATCTTTTTATGGCTCTGGTAAGTCTGGATTTTATTGAGTTGGTCAGGTCAGAACTTGCCTCAATAAA